>LT669788.1:8528789-9128789 GCA_900128785.1 Arabis alpina
TCATGTCACTCGCATCTCCGGTTATAAACTAATATTCGACTATTACTATAGACTTTAGTACAATTTGAATTACTGCAGCATCTCTAGTGGTCGTCCCTTATGAAGGGTTCATGGTTGAGAATCACGCGCTAAAAGTCTAAAGAACGGTTTACTAAGAACGTGTTAACTAAAGAACGGTTTATTAAATAATCATTAAAATATTTCCAGGTTTTTAATTTAGTTGTTAAATAATCATTCATTTATCTGCCGTTGTCTTGTGTCTCTCTATATTTTCACTAGAAGGGTTTGCCTCATATTCTCTAACCATTGTTTTTGTAATCAAACGAGAGAAAATAGTTTAGAAGAAAAGTTAAAATCAAATTATAAACTTGTGACCAACTTTTTTTTAATATAGATTTAGGTTTTGAAACCATATGATTTGTTGAGAATCTAGTCATAACCAACAAAAATAACACACAATGACACAAATGATAAGGTGTGTAACTGAAGTTGATGTGCCTATTGTTTACCTTTTATAAGTGAGCAGGGTCGAGCCAACATGCATCAAGATCTTTGGACTAAACTATATTTTTCCAAGCTCCGTTGAGACCTTAACCACCTAAACTGATTTTAGAAAAGTGATTAGAACCAATAATCAAGGATCTTATCTTCATAACATCAAAACCCAAACATAGATATGTATAGACGATTGTAAGAAGAATATAGCTGGATGTTAACTAATTTTCTTATGCAATAACAGCATGAATGGAGAGGACAATAATTCCATTTCTTCACAATTTTCTGATAAAATCATATGAACACGTCTAAATTCGATGTGAGCAAATGAAATGAAACAAATAAATAGCCACAGAAATTTAGCATAGATTTATATAGCTGATTATAAAACTACATAGATCTAACGAATAACAATAAATCAACCGGATTTCATATTCTTAAGCACTTTATATGAAAAAATGGAATCAAGACATTAAAAACAACTTGTATGTACCTTTGCGTAGTGATTTAATTTCGTTGAATTACTGAGAATAATCGCTTTGTGTTTTCTTACTTTTGTTCTCATGTGATTAAAACCTTCACCCATGTCCCATATATGAGGATGTCAACGATATTTTTTTTTAACCATATGGAAAATTATTGCAAAATCAGAAAGATGTCAACAAATTTAGTTTTGCATTGACCCAAATTCTTTTTAAGGCAAGATATCCTAGGAAAAAGGAACGAAATTAATATGCATATATGGAAACAAAGAATAAAATCAAGAGAAAATGGGAGTCATATATAAGAAGAAAGGCTTATTTAGCAAAGTATGAAAGAGGCTCACGTCCACTTGTTATATTTTGCATAATCCAATCTAACCTTTTAGATATAATATGGACAACAAACTTCTTATACACTATTGTACATGTTAAACTTTTAATGGTTTTAAGGGTTCAACTTTAGGGGTTAGAAATTTTATTTTAGTTTATGTTTAGAATATTTAGAAACATGAGAATAATTTTCCAGTGTACTAAAATCCTTAGTAGCGAAGATCTTCTCTCTCGACTTTTGTGAATTGTTGTTCGCCTAATTTTTATTTTCTAGGTCATTTTTTTTTAGTTCAGTACTGGGATTGCTCTACAATTTAAATATTGAGATTTTGAGGAATTTCTTAGGGCACATACACACTGAGTTTTTGACAAATTTCTTAGGGTGCATAAGAAAAAAACGAATTCGGGAATTTTATTCCACTAATGTAAAAAATTCTTCTTCATGTGTTCTTGTCCAAAATTGATACTCCTACAAATATTATAAATCATTCGAAATATTACATTTTAAAATGTAGTAAGTTTCAATTTTAAAAATCACCATGCATTCTCTTTGCCATGAACCAGTAGCTCCAGGCATAGCCAAACCAACATAACCTCTAATCATGGTTGCAACGAAATCCTAATCTATATACCTTAATTTAAAAACATAAAATTTTACAATTTATACTTTTAGATTATTGGTTACATACAATTTTGCAATAATCATTACATGAAGCTTATAATGACAAGCTCAGTATAGTTTACTTGTCTTTTAAATAATCATCTAATGCCAACTTTCTACTTCCACATTCATCTACGAAAGAAAAAATGGTCAAATTTGGAAATGATCATAGATAATGTTTGATTTGTTATTTAAAGAGTTAGCCTTAGATTTACTATCTTTCCATAGCCAAAGAGGGTCATTATCATCATCACTGGACGAATTTATATAGAACGAAAACCGGTCCAAACACTTTCTTCCATGCCTCTCCTTCACTAAACTTTGGTACTAGATCTTCTCCTGAGTAGTGTGCACTCATAAATACCTAACGACCCAGCGTTAAACATGTCGAAGCACTAATTTTTACCACGACAAATTATGTGGTATAAGTGAAGTCGTTTGTCGTGGGTTTGTGTGTAAGTATAACCCTTTGATAAATAAGGTGCAAATAAAACTGTTTGTCACGGATCCTTGGAATAAAATGTATGTTGTGGAACTGCGTATGGAATTATAGTTGTATTTGCAGGTGCTGCAAGTTTATTTTAGTTCACCAAATTGACAACAACATTTTTTTTTTGAAATTTTTTAGATTTTTTTTGACAAATCTCCCGTATAGAATAGAGCACCTATAAATCATTAATGCTTGAAATATAATAAATCATTTTCTTATGGAACTTTATCTCCTTCGTTTCTTTGCATCGTGGGTGAAATAAAAGGTTCAATTTTGATTTTTTGGTTTGCCTTTTTTGTGGTGTTTGCTTATTAAATGCTAGGAGGGGGATTGGTAAGCACTTTTAGAATTGTGACTGTAGACTTTTAATTTAATTTATTAACTATAGAGATTTTGGATGTGAAAAAAACTTTAAACAACATTAAAGTCTCATTTTATTGGCTGATATATTTTGGATTCAGATCAGGAACATAAAACTCTACGGCAAACCGACCTCCCATAAGGTTGCTCCATTTCTTGAAGGTTGATATACAAAGATCTTCAACATACATATGACAACCTGAAAATACTAACATACAATTAATCATTAACCAAAGTAATATATTTGGTTTTAAACTGTGACAAGAAAATGTTTTCAGGAATTAATATGAAATAAATAAATACATGAGGTGATAGTGATAATATCATCGTATTTATGTCCCCAATAAAACATGTATTGGCCCTAACTAGATAAGCCTTAAGAGTACGGTCAATCACAAAGGTCGAGAGATAAGATCTTCGCTACATAGGAATCGTTATAACAAGAGAAGCCCTAAGGGTATACCATCAATCTCCATCATTAGTTGACTATCTCCTCGTGCTCTACTTTATATCGCTTACAATGTGAGCACAATGGTAAAGTAAGAGTTTGATTTGCATGAGAATAATTTTCAAGTATACTAAAATCCTTAGTAGCAAAGATCTTCTCTCGCGACCTTTGTGATTTGTTGTTGCCCTAATTTTTATTTTCTAGGACATTTTTTTTAGCTCAGGAATGGAATTGCTCTATAAATTTTGTACGACATAAAACCTAAATTTCGTTTAAGTTTGATATTGAGTTTTTTGAGGATTTTTTTAGGGAACATAAGAAAGACGAATTATGGGATTTTATTCCACTTATGTAAAAAAATCCTTCTTTGTCTGTTCTTGTCCAAAGTTGATACTCCTAAAAATATTATATATCATTACAAAAAATACTTTTTAAATGTAGTAAATTTCAATTTTGGAAATCACCTTGTTTGTCTTACATAACCTCTATTGGCTGCAATAAAATCTTTATCTACATACCTTAATTTAAAAACACAAATTTTAGAATTTATACTTTTAGATTATTCGTTACATACTTACATGCAATATTCGTTAAACGAAGCTTATAGTGACAAGCTCAGTATAGTTTACATGTCGTAAACCTGAAGCCTACCAACAACATTACCACGCTGCTATGATTTTAAATAATTATGAGAAGCCGGAAAACTGTAAGGCCATGTTTCTACTTCCACATCAAGAAGAAATTTTGTTTAAGTGCATGTGTAACGAGAAGAAAAAAACAAAAGAATTAAATCATTCTTATAAGTTTTAGTGATTGTAATACGAGCCTAATTCGAATAAAATATCAGTGTTTGTTTTGAATTGATCTTGCCTTTGAATCTGTTTAGAAACCGATTTCAGAGTTTGTTTTTATACTACTCTTGACTTTTTTTCTAGGATATGGCCGAGAAAACACCATTGTATGAATTGGTTACAACTGATTTGCACAATAATGAATGGTGTTTATGGCAAATTGATAGAGGTTAATTAGAACAAATGATATTGATCAAATTCATCTTTAGGTCCTAGCCTTTTAGTGTTGGTTCGACTGCCATAAAGCTAGGGGAACTATACAATATTCTGCATTAGTGTTATTATTATTTCATGGTGATTTAACATCAATGATACTCATGAGTAGGCCATTCAACGCGCCATTTACTGATATTGACTGGAGTGCATTTATTAGCTCAAAAAAGCTGGTGGTTGGTAATGTTTTATATACGTGAGGCAAGTTCTTTAACATTTGTAGATTTCTTTTCTTTATCATAGATGTTTGAAAACTTAATGTAACTGCATTTCCTCGGGATGTGAATTGAGGCCTCCAAATCGGTGTCAAGAGGGTCATGAGACAACAAGTCAATATGTTATCTTCTATGATTTTGACTTAAAGCATGCATATTGGGCTCCTTGCTCTTGCTGCTCACTCAATTATGACATGATCCATGTTTACCGTCCTTCAAAAAACTACGTTGATCTCGCACTTGTTTACACCTATAAGCCGTATTTCCAAAGCTTTATCTTGTATCTTTAATAGGCATTGTTGGATTCATATGGTTTGGTCAATAATTGTGTGGCTGCTGTTTTATGAATCAGGACAAGTATGTCAGAATTTTTCATGAGCGTCAATAGGTATATTGATTCTAAGAACCACTGTAGGGATGTGTTTCAAGATGAGATTGTAGGGCGATGATACTCAAGAGAAAATGTATCGTTTCCCTAACCAAATTGTTTTTATTTTCTAGGGCATCCAATTTGTTTGGAGTCTAAACAATGACTCTAGGTATTATTATTATTTTTATTAGTTCTCCAATCTTTCTTCACTTGTCCTTCAGCCATAGACAAACTCCTTGGTGTTCACATCTCATTTGCAGCAGTTTTCAAAGGCAAACCTTGATCCCATAAGATAGTTGCTTCACTTCTCAGGTTTTGTTGATGAAAATCTTCCGTACCATTCCACAGAATTCTCTACATGACAAACGGAACACCAAAAGGTTTCATCAACAACCCAAGAGGAAGGAAAATTTGATCAACTTTGAACAAACAAAAAGTTAACTTACTGCCACTGATGATCCCCAACCATCATCTTGTAACCCTCATCATCAATGAAACAAACCTGCCATTTGTTGCCAAATTCTAAGAGTTCACCTTTTATGTCAAACATAATTTCAGGTTTCTTGAACAGAGTGTTGAAACCAGTTAATCCCGCCAAATCAATGGCTCTACCGATGGCATTGCCTTGCATGTGCACCTAATCAATAAAATAAAATTTACATTTTGAGATGCATGAATGTCGTGAACCCCTAACGGTCCAAGCGGCTAACAAGCAGAACATCAAAGGAGAAAATTGTTTGAAAAATAAGAGATAACAGTTACCTTTGTGTAGCTCTGAATCTGTCTACATTTCGAATCTTGAGGAATTTTCGAAGAGGAATTCTCTGGAACAACAGTAATCAAAGGAATATCAGATTTGTTGATCGTAGGCTCAGTTTGGTGTTTACTGTCAATCTCGTTCACAAGTTGGCCTACTTCAGCTGTAACTTGAGAGAAAGACTTAGGGGTATCGCTAGTTTCAACTAGCTCAATCCCAAAAAGCTTACAACCATTTTCGTGTGCCTACTTCTTTCCAGCTGAATATTTAACAAATGCAGAACGAAAGGGTTCCGCTCCACTATCCACATGGTTTGACCAAAAGGTCGAGCTACTTGATACTCCAATAAATGAATTGTACTAACCATCACCAAAAGTTGTAGTCTGAGCAAAAGGAGGGAACAATGACACCGAAGTAGGTGCTCGTGCAAGGGGTTTCCACACGCCTAAGGTTAATAAAGAAGACATCAATAAAGATTCCACGTAAGACGAATATCTTAAAACAAGAATTAATTTAAAAACCAGAAGCAAGTGGATTAGCGGTTGAGGATGGAAAACTAGGAGGTCTTGATCTTTTGTTCTTCTGTGGAGGCTGAGATAGTGAGGAAGAGATACTATTATTTCCATCTAGCACCTCGAGCTCCCAATGGGAAACTCTTTCCGGCCTAACAATAGAAGAAGGCTCATCCCATTGAATCTGAAGCAGTTATGAATATCAGTTTTGGATAATTAGATTAACAGAACTCAACTCCATAACTTGCTACAACACAAAATATTATAATAAGTACACACTAACCTCTAGTGCTCTCCATTCTGAATCGCCCCAATTCTGAAATGTACTTTCCTGGACACTAACTATTGTACCTCTAAACCTGTGATGTTAGGGCATGTAATTCAGCATTTTAAATTGACATCCGACTTGGTGATAGAAAAATCAATTTTGTTAAGAAATGATACATTTTCTCATGAGCATCTTCTCCCTCAAATCTCATCTTGAAACTCATCCCTAGTGAGAGATTTGAGGATACTATGAATCCAACAATGCGTTTAAAGATGAGATTTGAGGGAGAGGATGCTCATGGGAAAATGTATCCTTTCTTAACAAAATTGATTTTTCTATCACCAAGTCGGATGTCAATTTAAAATGCTGAATTATATGCCCTAACATCACAGGTTTAGAGGTACAATAGTTAGTGTCCAGGAAAGTACATTTCAGGATTGGGGCGATTAAGAACGGAGAGCACTAGAGGTTAGTGTGTACTTATTATAATATTTTGTGTTGTAGCAAGTTATGGAGTTGAGTTCTGTTAATCTAATTATCCAAAACTGATATTCATAACTGCTTCAGATTCAATGGGATGAGCCTTCTTCTATTGTTAGGCCGGAAAGAGTTTCCCATTGGGAGCTCGAGGGGCTAGATGGAAATAATAGTATCTCTTCCTCACTATCTCAGCCTCCACAGAAGAACAAAAGATCAAGACCTCCTAGTTTTCCATCCTCAACCGCTAATCCACTTGCTTCTGGTTTTTAAATTAATTCTTGTTTTAAGATATTCGTCTTACGTAGAATCTTTATTGATGTCTTCTTTATTAACCTCAGGCGTGTGGAAACCCCTTGCACGAGCACCTACTTTGGTGTCATTGTTCCCTCCTTTTGCTCAGACTATAACTTTTGGTGATGGTTGGTACAATTCATTTATTGGAGTATCAAGTAGCTCGACCCTTTGGTCAAACCATGTGGATAGTGGAGCGGAACCCTTTCGTTCTGCCTTTGTGAAATATTCAGCTGGAAAGAAGTAGGCACACGAAAATGGTTGTCAGCTTTTTGGGATTGAGCTAGTTGAAACTAGCGATACCCCTAAGTCTTTCTCTCAAGTTACAGCTGAAGTAGGCCAACTTGTGAACGAGATTGACAGTAAACACCAAACTGAGCCTACGATCAACAAATCTGATATTCCTTTGACTACTGTTGTTCTAGAGAATTCCTCTTCGAAAATTCTTCAAGATTCGAAATGTAGACAAATTCGGAGCTACACAAAGGTAACTGTTATCTCTTATTTTTCAAACAATTTTCTCCTTTGATGTTCTGCTTGTTAGCCGCTTGGACCGTTAGGGGTTCACGACATTCATGCATCTCAAAATGTAAATTTCATTTTATTGATTGGGTGCACATGCAAGGCAATGCCATCGATAGAGCCATTGATTTGGCGGGATTAACTGGTTTCAACACTCTGTTCCAGAAACTTGAAATTATGTTTGACATAAAAGGTGAACTCTTAGAATCTGGCAACAAATAGCAGGTTTGTTTCATTGATGATGAGGGTTACAAGATGATGGTTGGGGATCATCAGTGGCAGTAAGTTAACTTTTTTTTGTTCAAAGTTGATCAAATTTTCCTTCCTCTTGGGTTGTTGATGAAACCTTTTGGTGTTCCGTTTGTCATGTAGTGAGTTCTGTGGAATGGTACGGAAGATTTTCATCAACAAAACCTGAGAAGTGAAGCAACTATCTTATGGGATCAAGGTTCGCCTTTGAAAACTGCTGCAAATGAGATGTGAACACAAATGAGTTTGTCTATGGCTGAAGGACAAGTGAAGAAAGATTGGAGAACTAATAAAAATAATAATAAAACCTAGAGTCATTGTTTAGACTCTAAACAAATTGGATGCCCTAGATAATAAAAACAATTTAGTTTGGGAAACGATACATTTTCTCTTGAGTATCATCGCCCTACAATATCATCTTGAAACACATCCCTACAGTGGTTCTAAGAATCAATATACCTATTGACGCTCATGAAAAATTCTGACATACTTGTCCTGATTCATAAAACAGCAGCCACACAATTATTGACCAAACCATATGAATTCAACAATGCCTATTAAAGATACAAGATAAAGGTTTGGAAATATGGCTTATAGGTGTAAACAAGTGCGAGATCAACCTAGTTTTTTGAAGGACGGTAAACATGGATCATGTCATAATTGAGTGAGCAGCAGGAGCAAGGAGCCCAATATGCATGCTTTAAGTCAAAATCATAGAAGATAACATATTGACATGTTGTGAAATGACCCGACCCGTTTTTTTTTTTTTTTAACATTAAACCCTTGGTCTCGGACTAGCATTCCCATAAATACTATCCTCAACAACCAAGCAACAAAACAAGCAACCAGCGGATAACACAATAATAAACCAAACAATTCATTCCATTAGAATAACTAAACCAATTCCAATAACTAGTTCCAATTCAATAAAACCAAACAACCTAGCGTAGTTCTAAAACAGAAATGGAAACAATAAAAACCACACAACAACACCCAACACGAGACCCTAGATCATCTCCCTCTTCGTTGCCATGATTCCACGATCACAATTTGCCTTTACCTGCATCACATGGAAAAAATAGATGCGTGAGTATTATCACAAATACCCTGTGAGACGGTCCTCCCATCTACGACTGCGCACATAGACGCGATGGATCCGCTCAAGCAAACACGCATCAAACAATCACACAAACACAACAACACGGCTCAACCACAGCCCAACAGGCGGCCTGTCGATCGACACTACCACTAGGTGTCGATCGACACCCCTGTTCACACCTGTCGATCGACAGCTCAACAGGACCCTGTCGATCGACACACCCACGGTGCCTGTCGATCGACAGCTCCACTGGACCCTGTCGATCGACAGCTCCTCGATCACCTGTCGATCGACACAACCTCTATGTGTCGATCGACAGCTCTCGTGTGACCCCTGTCGATCGACACACCCAAGTGCTGTCGATCGACAGGCCGTCGCAGATTCATGGGAAATCGATCATTATCCTCTCGGATCGATTCCTCATCTACGTTAACACGAAACCTGCACGAATAAACACAATCCACACGCAATTCACAGACAGATTCAATGCAAACAAAATCAAATCAACTATTTCAACCTACCACCAAACAACCCTAACGAATCCACCGGCCCAGAAGCCATGGTCACGCACTCACCTAAGATTATTGATAGAATTTGCTGGGTAATGAGGCTAGAAACGGATTCAGCAACAACCACCACGAAATTCCACCTCAAATCGATCAAGAACGAAACCCTAATCTACAAAATTATCAGGAACAAGAGAACTCCTCTAGAACTCTTTGCTGCTGATTTTTGGGACTTTGGTTCGCTCAAATGCGGCCAAAAACCCTTAAATACGAAGCCCTAGGGTTTTCCCAAACCGGCCCGGTCCAATTGAACGACTTAAATCGAACCAGAAAAACCAACCAATTCGGGCACCTGACGATCGACATACACTAGGTGTGTCGATCGACAGCCCCTAAGAGCCCTGTCGATCGACAGACACCATGTGTGTCGATCGACAACCCCTCCATTTTACCAAAAATGGTTCACGGGCGTCACATGTTGTCTCATGATCCTCTTGACACCGATTCGGAGGCCTCAATTCCCATCCCGAGGAAATGCAGTTACATTAAGTTTTCAAACATTTACGATAAAGAAAAGAAATCTACAAATGTTAAAGAACTTGCCTCACGTATATTAAAACATTACCAACCACCACACACCTCAATCCATCAAGACACACAGTCTATCAAGCCCTTGGTATGCAGAGATCTGCCAGAGGTCGCAACCTCCCAAACTATCCCCATACCCTCACGCTCTCAGTCCTCGCAGTCCTGACGAACGATCGGTATGCGGGGAACCCACTGTCCCCCGGAGAGACGCATCTCTCAAGATCTGCCGGAGACTAATCTCCAAGAAAGACTGATGTCTATATCTGAGCTATGCAATCAATTCCTAACGTCTATAATGCACCTCTGGCTGGAACTACCTCCTAAGGTCTCACATGGTATTCCCCTCCCGGAATACCATCACAATCGTGATCATCACAGATCACCCGGACCATCCCTCACCTCGGATGTCCCTGCAGAGTCTCCCCGGAACTAGACAGTTCTAACCACCATAAAGCTTCTATTCCGAGACTCGCTCACACACACATACACAAACCGTTAGAGTCCCTACCAAAACTGGCAAGTTCTATCTGCAATAAAACTTCCATTCCGAGGTTCTCTAACCACAAACACATGACTCTCAAAGTCAAACACCTAAGAAAAACACTTTCTTATTCACTGGAAAAATGTCATAATCATTACAACTTAATGAAAATACAAAAATCCACAACCAAAACCTCACCACACACGGTGATCACAACACAAAACTGAAACTGGAAACCACAAAGAAAAACGAATTCACTCTTCTGCTTGCTTCTCGAACCACTTCTTGAACTTCGTTTTCATCTTTGCCTCTGGTTCCCAAGTCTCCTCCTGAATACCGTCACAGTCCCACAAGACTCTCAGCAACGGCACTCTCTTCCGGCGCAGAACCTTGATACTTCTCTCAAGAATCCTAACCGGCCTCATCCCAACAGTCAGATTTGGCTGAAGATCCGCAGGAATCGTCACTGCTACCTCCTCAGAAGCATGCAAGCATCTCCTGAGTTTCGAAACATGAAACACATCATGGAATTTCTCCATAATCGGAGGCAGCTCCAACCGATAAGCAACTGGTCCCACACGTTCCACAACCCGAAACGGACCCATGTACCTCGTACTCAGCTTATCCTCGGAAATGGACCTGTTCAGACCCCGCATCATAGCCATCTTGAGATACACTTGATCTCCGACTGCAAACTCTAACACTTTCCTTCTCCTATCGGCATAACTCTTCTGCCGATCCTGAGCCTCTTTCATGTTCAGCTTCACAACACGGATCTTCTCCGTCGTCTCCTGAACAAAATCAGCCCCAAAGATGCTCCTCTCCCCTACTTGGGTAAAACATAGCGGAGTACGACATGGCCTCCCATACAACGCCTCAAAAGGAGCCATCCCGATACTCGCCTGAAAACTGTTGTTATATGCGAACTCCACCAAACTCAAGTGATCCGCCCAATGACCACCCCAATCTAGCACGCACATCCTCAACAGATCTTCCAGTGTCTGAATCGTCCTTTCGGACTGCCCATCCGTCTGCGGATGATTAGCTGTACTCATGTGCACCTTAGTGCCCATCTCAGCCTGAAAAGCTCTCCAGAACACTGAAGCAAACCTCGAATCTCTATCCGACACAATACTTGCTGGCACTCCATGCAACCTCACAATCTCCTTCACATACTTCTTAGCCAAGACCTCAGCTCCGTCTGTCTTCTTAATGGCCAGAAAATGTGTTGACTTAGTCAGACGATCCACAATCACCCAAATCGCGTCATAGGTCCGAGAAACCGGCAACCCTACTACGAAATCCATGGTAATCATGTCCCACTTCCACTCTGGAATGGGTAGACTCTGCAATAAGCCACTAGGAACTTGGTGCTCAGCCTTCACCAACTGACACACATTGCAAGCTGCAACCCAATCTGCCACATCTCTCTTCATCCCGACCCAATGATAATACCGTTTCAAATCCCGATACATCTTAGTCGCTCCCGGATGAATCGAAAACTTACTCGCATGAGCTTCTCTCAGAATTTCCTGCCTCAAGTCCTCATCCTTAGGAACACAGACTCGTCCATGCACTAAGATAGTCCCGTTAGCAGAAATCTGATATTCGGAACCAGTAGCCTTGGAGAGATCTAACAGCACCTGATCCTTCTCCTGAGCTACTCGGATCCTGCTCAAAAGATCCGCCTGATCCGCTGCCGCTAACCCCAACAGTTCCTCTGAAGTAACACACAACCTCCGAGTACCCAGCATGCTCACAAGAGCCTCCGCATCCCGTTCCTGAGATGAATCATACCTCCTCCGACTAAGAGCATCCGCCTCTACCTAAGTTCACCGCGATGGTAAACTAAAGGTAAAACTCAATCTTCTACAACTCCACCCAACACTTCCGCCTCCTAATTCTAATACCACACAACAGAACCTACTCCTCTAACCTCTTGGTCATGGGTTGAGCCATACTTGCAAAAGCTTTTTGATGCAACTCGTGGAATAATCTGCCAACCCGAGAAAACTACTACACTTAGTCGCATTCCTCGGTCTAGGCCAAATCTCCGCTCGATTGCATTTTAACTAGATCCACAGAACTCCACCTGCAGAAACAGTAAGACCCTTGAAAACCCATTCCCTTTCCCGAAACTACACTTGCTCAACCTAGCAACCAGCTTCTACTCTTGCAACTTCCCAGAACTACCCTCTCCTTGCTCATGCTCCCCAGGATTCTTCGAATACCCCAAGATGCCATCGATGAAGTTAATCACGAACTCATTCAGATACTTCTGAAAGGCTTCGCTCATCAACCTCATAAACGCAGCTGGTGCACTTCGTCATCCCGAAAAGTATTACCACTAACTCAACACTGCTCCTGACTCGTCAAGAAGGCCGTTTTCCTGACCACCACCTCATCGATAGAAATCTGGTGTTACCCGGATGCCAAGTCAACCTTGAAAAACCAAGTAGCCCCTCACAATTGATCCAACAACTTATCAATTCTCGGAAGAGGAAACTTGTTGTTCGCAGTGACTCGGTTAAGCCCTCGATAAACGAAGCACAACCGAAAACTACCACAATTCCTCATCCCAACAACACCGATTCTCCCCACGGTGAAGTACTCGACCGAAAGAATCCTTACTCAACAACCCTATGGCTGCCTCGTCAGCCCTACCAACTCTGCTGGAGCCATCCTGTAAGGTGCCTTAGATAACGGCGTCGTCCCAGGCTCTAACTCAATCATGAAAGGATCCGACCGCGACAACGGTAATCCCTGCAACGACTGAAAGACATCCTCACAGTCCTGGACAACCCGAATATCCCTCACTGCAACCTCACCTACAGACTCCGCCAGCAAAACAGTCTCCGAGTAAGCCTCGCAACCTCCCAGTCATAGCCCCAGCCTGTACCCAAGAGATCACAAGACTCTCAGAAGTCGGTCTTACTTCCTGATAAACCAACCTTCCTCCACCACGCTCCAACACAACACGACCTCGATGACAATCCAGATGAACTCTGTACTGATCAAGCCAATCCATACACAGGATGCCATCATACAGTTTCACTGGACTGATCACCAAGTCCGCTGACACCAACTCACTAAAACACTAGAAACTCCACGCCTCTCGCCCGGCCATGAGTAACGAGAAACTTCCATCCCGCAACCATAACCGGTCTAATCCGCTCACCAGCGCCACTCCGAATACCGCTCCACCCAGCACCCTCCGGAGTGATGAAGCAATCATGCTCCAGAATTGAACAACACGTGGAATTCACCACTGCCCACTTCAAAGGTCTCCACACACTCCCATGTGCTAAGAAACCTAACAACCTCACTAACTATGACCCATGCTTCCGCACCCGACGCATCCCGGCCATTCTACCTCAAACTGGAAGTATCCTCCCACTTTCTTTTCTGCCCCTGCACAGGCTTGCCGCCATGCCAGGTATCACCTGTTGAGACTTAATAGACTGAACAACTGGGCTAACCACCACAGCCTGCTCTCTCGATTCTCGACAACGCCTCCAGTAGTCTCAACCAACTATGCTTTCGCAGCATACACGGACACTCCGCACCATGTCCTCAATCTGATCAAAATCCTCTCAAGAACCTCTTATCCCGGGCCTCCTCGCCCTCCATGCTCCTACCAGCATGAACCAACACAAACCATGAGTCGATTAACTCCAAAACATACCCACGAACTGATCTCTCTCACAGATCCAGTTCCAAAAACCTCGTCTCCAAACGACCCGCAGCCTCTCGAGGAAAGAACTTGGCATCACACTCTGCCCACAAGTCCGCCCAGGCCAACACTGCCTGAACCCTCCTAGCTGCAACACACCACTCGCAAAGAATCCTATTCCAATCCTCTGCACATGTTCCCTTATCCGCAGATAAGACGGAACCCTACCAACAACCGCAGCCCTCAGCCGCACCTCTGCCACTCGTGGCATCACCGGAGCCTAACTCGTACCGCACTCGGTAACCGCTCCAAAAACTGCTGAAGCCAATCCACTAGACGATCCACTCGACACTGAGCCCACCCGCGGGCGCACCCGCACTACCAACCTCACGAGGACCCACACCGGCCCCCGGCAGCCAACCTAGGACCACACTGCCCCCACCAGCCCTCACACTGGCGCTCACACTTGGCTGCACGCTGGCAGCCTAAATGACGCTCAAGCCGTCATGAAGCGTCTACGGATCACTCTCAGCCACTTGCGCAACACTCTGAGCCGCCCTCCTGGCCAACTCCCTCACTAGTGCCCGCCACAACACCTACTGCAACAGATCTGTCAGCCGATCAACTCGTCACCTAGACTCCTCCTGCGGGCGCACCCGAACAGCGAGCGAATCCAGCACTAGCTCAAGTACCAGCCCTGGCCCAACAGCCCTCACACCGGCTCTCACACAGGCACTCCCACTGGCACTCGCACTAATACTCAGACCCTCTTGATACGTCTACGGATCTGTCACAGTCTCAACGTGGAACCCTGAGCCGCATCCTAGCCGACTCACTCACTGGTCCCCGACCACAATCCTGACCTCCACAATCACCCCGGCCCCCACGGACACATTCTCTAGTGCCTCTAGCTAACACCATGCACCACTACAGTACAGAAGCTAAGCACTAAAGAATAAGAATAAAACACACTTACCGTGGAATCTCTTTGAAGGCTCGAAGGAAGATGATCTAGAACCCCCAAACTCACAGAATTGTCAATTTAACCAAATTACAATCCTAGCAGTTCTAGCCCGTCCTAAAACCGTAAGGGCTCTGATATCAAACTGAAACGACCCGACCCATTTTTTTTTTTTTTAAACATTAAACCCTTGGTCTCGGACTAGCATTCCCATAAATACTATCCTCAACAACCAAGCAACAAAACAAGCAACCAGCGGATAACACAATAATAAACCAAACAATTCATTCCATTAGAATAACTAAACCAATTCCAATAAGAAGTTCCAATTCAATAAAACCAACAACCTGGCGTAGTTCTAAAACAGAAATGGAAACAATAAAAACCACACAGCAACACCCAACACGAGACCCTAGATCATCTCCCTCTTCGTTGCCATGATTCCACGATCACAATTTGCCTTTACCTGCATCACATGGAAAAAAGAGATGCGTGAGTATTATCACAAATACCCAGTGAGACGGTCCTCCCATCTACGATTGCGCACACAGACGCGATGGATCCGCTCAGGCAAACACGCATCAAACAATCACACAAACACAACAACACGGCTCAACCACAGCCCAACAGGCGGCCTGTCGATCGACACTACCACTAGGTGTCGATCGACACCCCTGTTCACACCTGTCGATCGACACACCCACGGTGCCTGTCGATCGACAGCTCAACAGGACCATGTCGATCGACACACCCACGGTGCCTGTCGATCGACAGCTCCACTGGACCCTGTCGATCGACACAACCACGGTGCCTGTCGATCGACAGCTCCACTGGACCCTGTCGATCGACACAACCTCTAGGTGTCGATCGACAGCTCCTCGATCACCTGTCGATCGACACAACCTCTAGGTGTCGATCGACAGCTCTCGTGTGACCCCTGTCGATCGACACACCCAAGTGCTGTCGATCGACAGGCCGTCGCAGATTCATGGGAAATCGATCATTATCCTCTCGGATCGATTCCTCCTCTGCGTTAACACGAAACCTGCACGAATAAACACAATCCAAACAATCCACACGCAATTCACAGACAGATTCAACGCAAACAAGATCAAATCAACTATTTCAACCTACCACCAAACAACCCTAACGAATCCACCGGCCCAGAAGCCATGGTCACGCACTCACCTTAGATTATTGATAGAATTTGCTGGGTAATGAGGCTAGAAAATGATTCAGCAACAACCACCACGAAATTCCACCTCAAATCGATCAAGAACGAAACCCTAATCCACAAAACTATCAGGAACAAGAGAACTCCTCTCAAACTCTTTGCTGCTGATTTTTGGGACTTTGGTTCGCTCAAATGCGGCCAAAAACCCTTAAATACGAAGCCCTAGGGTTTTCCCAAACCGGCCCGGTCCAATTGAACGACTTAAATCGAACCAGAAAAACCAACCAATTCGGGCACCTGTCGATCGACATACACTAGGTGTGTCGATCGACAGCCCCTAAGAGCCCTGTCGATCGACAGACACCATGTGTGTCGATCGACAACCCCTCCATTTTACCAAAAATGGTTCACGGGCGTCACATGTTGTCTCATGATCCTCTTGACATCGATTCGGAGGCCTCAATTCCCATCCCGAGGAAATGCAGTTACATTAAGTTTTCAAACATTTACGATAAAGAAAAGAAATCTACAAATGTTAAAAAACTTGCCTCACGTATATTAATACATTACCAACCACCAGCTTTTTTGAGCTAATAAATGCACTACAGCCAGTATCAGCATATGGCGCGTTGAATGGCCTACTCATGAGTATCATTGATGTTACATCACCATGAAATAATAATAACACTAATGCAGAATATTGTATAGTTCCCTTAGCTTTAGGGCTGTCGAACCAAAACTAAACGGCCAGGACCTAAAGATGAATTTGATCAATATCATTTGTTCTAATTAACCTCTATCAATTTGCCTAAAATACCATTCATTATTGTGCAAATCAGTTGTAACCAATTCATACGATGGTGTTTACTCGGCCATATCCTAGAAAAACAGAGTCAGACTATTATAAAAACAAACACTGAAATAGGCTTCTAAATAGATTCGAAGGCAAGATCAATTCAAAACAAACACTCATATTTTAATCGGCTCATATTACAGTCACTAAAATTCATAAGGATGACTTACTTCTTTTGGTTTTTTCTTCTTCTTTTTTGTTTAAATGTTTAAATTTTTAATCAACAAAAGAAAAAATATATACAATGACTTTAATTAAGCCAAGATTTAAAATTTTGACCCTATGGAATCAAAAAGCATGAAATAATCGTTTCCAAAACCTAAGCAGAAACAAGTCAATTTGGGATATTTTTGTAGAGGAAGTCCATCGATGCACTAAACACAGCCATTCTTTCCTCGTCTCCATTGTAAAATTGTAGTCGGTTGTGGATGTCTTTCTCAATAATTCTGGTGAGAAAGAGAGTTGATCGAGGTTTTTGGTGATGTCATATGTAGTTTCTTTCTCTCCAAACTCCATATATCGTAGCTTGAAAAGCAAGACGTAGCAGAAGAGAGTCATCTTTATTCATGTTTCGGCGGGTTAGAGAACAAAGAGTAAGCTCCCAATCTATATTTATTCTCCATCCAAGCAAGCCACAACAAAGCCAGTTCCATATGGCTTTTCATCGAAACGAATATATAAATCTTCTCGCAAATTCATCCATTCAGAACAAACACATCCAAATCGAAATCGATTTACAAGCAAAATCTACTAAACTTAGTATCAAAACTTGTAAGAGCTATAGAGCATTTCAAATCCTTAACCCTAAAGGTTAGATTTCATTATTCTTTTTGCTTAATATAACTCTTAATCAATTATTGCTCTCGTTTTTAAATTTTGCTTTCGAATATTTAAATTGATCTTAGCGTATCTACTAATCTAAAAATTTAAATTATATCTTAGCGTACACATCCGAAAGAGTTATATTAAGCAAAATTTAAAAACGAGAGCAATAATTGATTAAGAGTTATATTAAGCAAAAAAAGAATAATGAAATCTAACCTTTAGGGTTAAGGATTTGAAATGCTCTATAGCTCCTACAAGTTTTGATACTAAGTTTAGTAGATTTTGCTTGTAAATCGATTTTGATTCGGATGTGTTTGTTCTGAATGGATGAATTTGCGAGAAGATTTATATATACCGAGGAAAAGCCTGAGAGAACCATACGATCTTATGCCACCATGCCAAACAATTTTGATTTTTTTCTTCTCTTTCCACATGCCCAGTAAAATTTTCAAGACTTTTAACAAAAGTTCTTCTTGAAATGGCTGATGATTTTGCTAGAATTTGAATATGTGTTAATATATATAAAGTTTAAGATTTTATAGAAATAGTTTAGATTTTTAAGTTGTTTAACAAACCAAAACTATCCTTCTGCTTTAGGTTTTCGTTTGAAAGTATGTTACGAACACATGACTTAATGTGCCCAATGAAAACACCGATAAATTAATTTAATTGATATAATTTAGAATTTTTGTAAACAATGTATTTATAATTCTGAATTCGCTAAACTATATAAAATATATTTTGATAAATTAGTAAAGCTTTCTTCCGAAATGATTTATGATATTTCTAGCATTAATCATTTATAGATGTTTTATTTTAAATGCGATATTTGTCAAAACAAATCCAATATTTATCAGAAAGAATGTTGTTGTCTAGGGCATCATTCATATTTCTAGTTATCAATTCAGCGAACCAAATTAAACTTGCGGCACTTGCAATTGCAAATACAACTATAATTCCATAGGCATTTCAACAACATACATTTATATACCACAAGGATCCGTGACAAACACTTTTACTTGCACCATATTTATCAAATCTGAATTTTGTTTTCTGTCCATTTGAAATAAAACATTATTTTACAATGTACACAATTTTGCTTTTCTTGTTTGGCCGTAAGAAAAAAGAAATATACACAAAATTTTGTGTGTATTTAGTAGATTATATAGAACTAAATGGTGATAGGGTTTGTGTGGTTTAGAAAACTAATTATTAGCTTCTTTCTAACACCTCTTTTGGTTTTTAACTTTTTCGTCGAAATAATTTTATAATAAACTTGATTATACAATAAAAGGCTTTTACAAAAATGCCAAGTTAATTTCGAATAATGTTTTGATATTTTTTTTCCCGTGAAAGAGACCAGAATTTACAAGTTTTGCATCAAGGGTGAACTCTTAGAATATGACACCAAATGGCAGGTTGTTTATATCGATGAGAATGACATGATGACCATGGTGGTAAAATTTTCAATGAGGAAGTTTGACTTACCTCTAGGGATCGTCACCAACCATTATCATGTCACTCGCATCTCCGGTTATAAACTATATTCGACTATTACTATAGACTTTAGTACAATTTGAATTACTGCAGCATCTCTAGTGGTCGTCCCTTATGAAGGGTCCATGGTTGAGAATCACGCGCTAAAAGTTTAAAGAACGGTTTACTAAGAACGTGTTAACTAAAGAACGGTTTATTAAATAATCATTAAAAAATTTCCAGATTTTTAATTTAGTTGTTAAATAATCATTCAATTATCTGTTGTTGTCTTGTGTCTCTCTATATTTTCACTAGAAGGGTTTGCCTCATATTCTCTAACCATTGTTTTTGTAATCAAACGAGAGAAAATAGTTTAGAAGAAAAGTTAAAATCAAATTATAAACATGTGACCAACTTTTTTTTAATATAGATTTAGGTTTTGAAACCATATGATTTGTTGAGAATCTAGTCATAACCAACAAAAATAACACACAATGACACAAATGATAAGGTGTGTAACTGAAGTTGATGTGCCTAATGTTTACCTTTTATAAGTGAGCACGATCGAGCCAACATGCATCAAGATCTTTGGACTAAACTATATTTTTCCAAGCTCCGTTGAGACCTTAACCACCTAAACTGATTTTAGAAAAGTGATTAGAACCAATAATCAAGGATCTTATCTTCATAACATCAAAACCCAAACATAGATATGTATAGACGATTGTAAGAAAAATATAGCTGGATGTTAACTTATTTTCTTATGCAATAACATCATGAATGGACAGGACAATAATTCCATTTCTTCACAATTTTCTGATAAAATCATATGAACACGTCTAAATTCGATGTGAGCAAATGAAATGAAACAAATAAATAGCCACAGAAATTTGGCATAGATTTATATAGATGATTATAAAACTACATAGATCTAACGAATAACAATAAATCAACCGGATTTCATATTCTAAAGCACTTTATATGAAAAAATGGAATCAAGACATTAAAAACAACTTGTATGTACCTTTGCGTAGTGATTTAATTTCTTAGAATTACTTAGAATAATCGCTTTGTGTTTTCTTACTTTTGTTCTCATGTGATTAAAACCTTCGCCCATGTCCCATATATGAGGATGTCAACGATTTTTTTTTTTAACCATATGGAAAATTATTGCAAAATCAGAAAGATGTCAACAAATTTAGTTTTGCATTGACCCAAATTCTTTTTAAGGCAAGATATCCTAGGAAAAAGGAACGAAATTAATATGCATATATGGAAACAAATAATAAAATCAAGAGAAAATGGGAGTCATATATAAGAAGAAAGGCTTATTTAGCAAAGTATGAAAGAGGCTCACGTCCACTTGTTATATTTTGCATAATCCAATCTAACCTTTTAGATATAATATGGACAACAAACTTTTTATACACTATTGTACATGTTAAACTTTTAATGGTTTTAAGGGTTAAACTTTAGGGGTTAGAAATTTTATTTTAGTTTATGTTTATAATATTTAGAAACATGAGAATAATTTTCCAGTGTACTAAAATCCTTAGTAGCGAAGATCTTCTCTCTCGACTCTTGTGATTTGTTGTTCGCCTAATTTTTATTTTCTAGGTCATTTTTTTTTAGTTCAGTACTGGGATTGCTCTACAATTTAAATATTGAGATTTTGAGGAATTTCTTAGGGCACATACTAACTGAGTTTTTGACGAATTTCTTAGGGTGCATAAGAAAAAAACGAATTCGGGAATTTTATTCCACTAATGTAAAAAATTCTTCTTCATGTGTTCTTGTCCAAAATTGATACTCCTACAAATATTATAAATCATTCGAAAATTTACATTTTAAAATGTAGTAAGTTTCAATTTTAAAAATCACCATGCATTCTCTTTGCCATGAACCAGTAGCTCCAGGCATAGCCAAACCAACATAACCTCTAATCATGGTTGCAACGAAATCTTAATCTACATACCTTAATTTAAAAACATAAAATTTTATAATTTATACTTTAAGATTATTGGTTACATACAATTTTGCAATAATCATTACATGAAGCTTATAATGACAAGCTCAGTATAGTTTACTTGTCTTTTAAATAATCATCTAATGCCAACTTTCTACTTCCACATTCATCTACGAAAGAAAAAATGGTCAAATTTGGAAATGATCATAGATAATGTTTGATTTGTTATTTAAAGAGTTAGTCTGAGATTTACTATCTTTCCATAGCCAAAGAGGGTCATTATCATCATCACTGGACGAATTTATATAGAACAAAAACCGGTCCAAACACTTTCTTCCATGCCTCTCCTTCACTAAACTTTGGTACTAGATCTTCTCCTGAATATTGTGCACTCATAAATACCTAACGACCCAGCGTTAAACATGTCGAAGCCCTCATTTTTACCACGACAAATTCTGTGGTATAAGTGAAGTCGTTTGTCGTATGTTTGTGTGTAAGTATAACCCTTTGATAAATAAGGTGCAAATAAAACTGTTTGTCACGGATCCTTGGAATAAATTGTATGTTGTGGAACTGCGTATGGAATTATAGTTGTATTTGCAGGTGCTGCAAGTGTATTTTAGTTCGCCAAATTGACAACAACATTTTTTTTTTCAAATTTTTTAGATTTGTTTTGACAAATATCCCATATAGAATAGAACATCTATAAATCATTAATGCTAGAAATATAATAAATCATTTTCTTAGGGAACTTTATCTCCTTCGTTTCTTTGCATCGTGGGTGAAATAAAAGGTTCAATTTTGATTTTTTGGTTTGCCTTTTTTGTGGTGTTTTCTTATTAAATGCTAGGAGGGGGATTGGTAAGCACTTTTAGAATTGTGACTGTAGACTTTTAATTTAATTTATTAACTATAGAGATTTTGGATGTGAAAAATCTTTAAACAACATTAAAGTCTCATTTTAGTGGCTGATATATTTTGGATTCAGATCAGGAACATAAAACTCTACGGCAAACCGACCTCCCATAAGGTTGCTCCATTTCTTGAAGGTTGATATACAAAGATCTTCAACATACATATGCCAACCTGAAAATACTAACATACAATTAATCATTAACCAAAGTAATATATTTGGTTTTAAACTGTGCCAAGAAAATGTTTTCAGGAGTTAATAGGAAATAAATAAATACCTGAGGTGATAGTGATAATATCATCGTATTTATGTCCCCAATAAAACATGTATTGGCCCTATATAGATAAGCCTTAAGAGTACGGTCAATCACAAAGGTCGAGAGATAAGATCTTCGCTACATACGAATCGTTATAACGAGAGAAGCCCTAAGGGTATACCATCAATCTCCATCATTAGTTGACTATCTCCTCGTGCTCTACTGTATATCGCTTACAATGTGAGCACAATGGTAAAGTAAGAGTTTGATTTGCATGAGAATAATTTTCAAGTATACTAAAATCCTTAGTAGCAAAGATCTTCTCTCGCGACCTTTGTGATTTGTTGTTGCCCTAATTTTTATTTTCTAGGACATTTTTTTTAGCTCAGGAATGGAATTGCTCTATAAATTTTGTACAACACAAAACCTAAATTTCGTTTAAGTTTGATATTGAGTTTTTTGAGGATTTTTTTAGGGCACATAAGAAAGACGAATTATGGGATTTTATTCCACTTATGTAAAAAAAATCCTTCTTTGTCTGTTCTTGTCCAAAGTTGATACTCCTAAAAATATTATAAATCATTACAAAAAATACTTTTTAAATGTCGTAAATTTCAATTTTGGAAATCACCTTGTTTGTCTTACATAACCTCTATTGGCTGCAATAAAATCTTTATCTACATACCTTAATTTAAAAACACAAATTTTAGAATTTATACTTTTAGATTATTCGTTACATACTTACATGCAATATTCGTTAAACGAAGCTTATAGTGACAAGCTCAGTATAGTTTACATGTCTTAAACCTGAAGCCTACCAACAACATTACCACGCTGCTATGATTTTAAATAATTATGAGAAGCCGGAAAACTGTAAGGCCATGTTTCTACTTCCACATCCATCTAAGAAAGAAAAATGGTCAAATTTGGAAATGAGCATAGATTAAGTTTGGGTTATTTAAATAACTAACATGAATTTGAACATATTTCTAATTTCTATAGCCAAAGAGGGTCATTATCATCATCAGTGGACGAGCTTAAATAGAAGAAAACCAGTCCAAACACTTTCTTCCATGCCTCTCCTTCACTAAACTTTGGCACTAGAACTTCTTCGGAAGAGTGTTTACTCATAAGTACATGAGGATCCGGCGTTAAACATGTCAAATTTTATTATAAAAACATGTCCTAGAGAAAAGTGTTAAGAGCACAAATTTTGACCCAACTTTTCCCGTGGTATAAGTGAAGCACTAGTTCGTCGTGATTTTTTGTGTAAGTATAAACCTTTGATAAATATGGTGCAAGTAAAAGTGTTCGTCACGGATCCTTGTGGATCCTTTTGTAATAATAGTTGTATTTGCAAGTGCTGCAAGTTTAATTTAGTTTGCTGAATTGATAACTAGAAAATATGAATGATGCCCTAGACGACAACATTCTTTTCTGAAATTTTTTGGATTTGTTTTGACAAATATCGCATATAAAATAAACATCTATAAATCATTAATGCTAGAAATATAATAAATCCTTTCGGAAGAAAGCTTTACTAATTTATCAAATAAGTTTTTTTTTTTTTTTTTGGTGAAACTTTATCAAATTAGTTATTTTATATAGTTTAACGAATTTAGAATTAGAAATACATAGTTTACAAAACTTCTAAATTATATCAACTAAATTAATTTCTAGGTGTTTTCATTTGGCAATATATATTAAGTCACCGTAACTTACTTTCTAACGAATACCTTAAGCAGAAGGACAATTTTGTTAACCAACTTAAGAATCTAAACTATTTTTATAAAATATTAATAAAATTTATATATATATATATTCCAATTCTAGCAAGATCATCATCCATTTCAAGAAGAACTTTTGTTAAAGTGCATGTGTAAAGAGAAGAAAAAACAAAAGAAGTAAATCATTCTTATGAATTTTAGTGATTGTAATACCAGCCAAATTCGAATAAAATATCAGTGCTTCTTTTGAATTGATCTTGCCTTTGAATCTATTTAGTAACCGATTTCAGAGTTTGTTTTTATAATACTCTTCACTTTTTTTATCTAGGATATGGCGGAGAAAACACCATCGTATGAATTGGTTACAACTTATTTGCACAATAATGAATGGTGTTTTAGGCAAATTGATAGAGTTAATTAGAACAAATGATATTGATCAAAGTCATCGTTTGGTCCTCGCTGTTTAGTTTTAGACTGCCCTAAATCTAGGGAAACTATACAATATTCTGTATTAGTGTTATTATTATTTCATGGTGACTAGGGGCTTCTCCGGACTACGCCCGGATTTAAAAAAAAAAATTGGTTATTTGTTTATGTAGTTGTTCTTCAATAGGATGGAGTGTTTTGTTTTTCTGAATTTGTGTTTTTTTTTGTGATCGTTACTAATATGTCTCTATATGTTAGTTTACTTTTGGCATAGTTTTGATTTGGAAATAAATGTATGTGTTCTATTTTCTTTGTATTTCGGCGATGTTTTTATAGATGTTTTGGTTATGATTTGCACTTAATGTTGTAGTTCAATCATATTGTTATAGGGAATCTTTGTTGTTATATAATTCAAATTATATTTAATTTGTCTGAATATATAGTGACTTCATAATTCTTCTCTATCATATTTGATTCAATAATATTTAAAGAGGGAGAAGTTTAAAATGTAAAATAGAGAAGCTTATTTCATCTTTCCCCTTTCCTAATATTTTGTTCATTCCGAATAACTTTCACGCATCCAATAAGCTTGCAAATTCTTGAATTAATGTATGTGCATAATAAAGTTTGAAATATGCAAACTCATAATAAGTTAAATATTTTTCAGGGTGTCACATATGAGTTTTGGCAAGTAAATGAAACACATTTGCCATAAAGAGTGAAATTTTTGTAGAAAGATGCATATATTTATATTTACTTGCCTAAATGTATATAGAACATGAGGGAGAGAGGGGTGGCTTGTTAAAGTTAAAAAATATGAGATGGGGATAGTGATGTAAACCAACATGGGAAAACAATAAAGGCCAATAAATGAGTGTTTTTGGACTACAAATACCACATTGTAGAAAGCTTCCTATCAAGTCTCATTTCGAACATCGCGGGAACTAGGGATGTTAATGATGGGTTTTTATCCATTGGGTACCCTAAACCCACTTTAAATTTAAAACCCATTACCTTCTTTTCTTGTTTTAAAAATTTGTGGGTTTTATTTGGGCTGGTCCTAAATTATTAATTACCGAGTTGGGTTTACCTTAATAAGTTTAGGGTACCCAATGGATTTTTTAGAAAACCTATATTTAACATAAATGGACATTATTTTTCTTTTAGTTATATTTAATAGTTTTATGGAATTTTGAACGTCTAGCGAAAAAATATGATTTTATGGGTTTAATGGGAAAATGTAAATTTACGGTTTCTGACAAAAAAAATGCTATTCACGATATGGCGGAAAAATCAATTACAATTTTGGTATAAAAACGCTATTTTACAGGCTTGGCGGGACACGTGCTATTACGATTTTGACAGGAAAACGTGATTTTATAGTTTTTGATTGGAAATGCTATTTTTACGATATCGGCGGAAAACGTTATTTTACAGTTTTAACGGGATAACATAATGTCACGGTTTTGGCGGAAAAATATGATTTAACAATTTTGGCGGAAAAACGCGATTTTACTTTTTGGTGGGAAAACGCTATATTACGGTTTTGGCGAAAAAGTTAATTTTACCTTTTTGGCGGGAAAATGCGATTTTACGTTCGTGGCGGGAAAATACTATTTTACGATTTTTGCGACAAAAAGCTTTTATATGGTTTTGGATGGAAAACGCTATATTACGGTTTTGGCGAAAAAGTTAATTTTACGTTTTTGGCGGGAAAATGCTATTTTACGGTTTTGACGGGAAAACGCGATTTTACTATTTTGGCGGGAAAACGCTATATTACGGTTTTGGAGGGAAAACGTGATTTTACGTTTGTGGAGGGAAAATGCTATTTTACGGTTTTGGCTGGAAAACGCTATTTTACGGTTTTGGAGGGAAAACGTTATTTTACGGTTTTGCCAGGAAAACGCGATTTTTTAGTTTGGCAAAGAAACACTATTTTACTATAAGACTATTTATTATTTTAGCATGAAAATATAATTTCACGGTTTGGTCGTAAAACGCGCTTTTGCTAAATATATGGTTTCATGAATTTGGTGAGAAAATGTGATTTATGTATTTGTTTGTTTGTGAAAACGTAGTTTTGCGGTTTTGACAAGAAAACAATAAAAATAATTGTGATATATAAAAAAACAATTGGGTAACCTTAAACTTACATGGGTTTTCTTGGGTTAGCCTATTAATACATAGGTTTATTTTGGGTTTTTTATTGTAAGGTTCTTTTTGGACAGGTTTGTTTTGGGTTCGGGTTTTGGGTAAGGGTTTTTTTACCCGTGACAACATCCCTAACGGGAACCGATCGACATACATACTAAATGGAAAAAACCCACGTCCTGCCCGTTATGCCATAAGTCATTCATACGTTCTCTTGAGCTAAATCTTTCATATTCGCTTCATGTAAAGACAATTAACAATGAGGGAAGAAGTGGCATAGTTACAAACCTTAGTTTTCGGAACCTCCTCCACACAAATATGAGGCAAATTTATATTTCCCACCAAAACTTTTGTTGACCTATGTAGAAGAATTTATAAAAAGATGTTAATTACACGTCGTACATTAACTCAAAATTGTTCGATTTGAATAGCACAATCAACAGAAAGAAACATTGTAAAGTATTTAATCACTTGAGATAACCATGTACAGAAATGAGCTTGTGAGTTTCAAACTAAACTTCAAACCAATAATGAACCAAACACTGTATGGGCAATGAAGTCAAAGTTGGTCTGCAAATATTGTAATTCGTTCTTGACTGAAAGAATGGATTGCAACAATTTAAACATAGTGTACTTTACAGTTTTCTGCTCTATATTAGTCCTGGCATGAGTTAAGCACAAGCCTTTGATGGTTGGAAATCTTGAGCGTCTATCATCAGTTTTGAAGATAAGATTCATTTCTAAATGAAATTTAAATGGGCATAACAAACTTGGGTGAAACAATTACGCACCAACCAAACACAATAATTTACAACTTGGATGAAACAATTACACAACAACTTTGTAATACACGTTGTGTTGTTTGGTTTAGCTTTTCTCTAGGTCTCTTATCGGTAACCAGCTCCCGAAAAACAATACCGAAACTATACACATCATATGTTTTTTCTTGATTCAGTACATTCCAGTGAGACATCAAAGATTATTTGTTTTGAGATTTCTTTAGCTCCATTTTCTGCATTATATGGAGTCACTTGTCACTTTACCATATACAAAATCTGTAACCCCGAGCTTCAAACTCAGAATTTAGAAGCACATTGCTCGCTCTCACATCTCCATAGACTATTCGAGGTGTAACTACCTTGAAAAATTGAAATACAAAATTCAGTTGATTGGTGCATAGTTCCAATTTATATGAATTATCTTGATATGTATATATTGATGAAGACTTACGCGATCACCCTAGCAGAGGTCACTGCGATATTCATCCTCCTGGTCAAAGCAAGCCGCAACTCAGATGAATGTTGACCATGATGATGAGTGACCAAGCTCAAATTTGGCATGTAATCATACACAATGAGTCGGTCTTATCCTTCTACACAGTAAGTTTGTACATTCAATAGATTCTTCTGTCGAATACACGGGTAAAAGCTCGACTTCTACAGCAAAATCTATCTCTTCTTTGATACTCTATGCCTTCAATATCTTGACTATAACCTACAGGCAACAACAAAAACTCGTAAACCAAATTATATGAACTAAATCGATACAATACGGCCAAGCAAGAACATGTTTCTATATATAAACCAAGTTTAAAGATCATTACTTGAGAACCATCCCATAGTTGACCCCAATACACACTCCAAATTGACTTTCACCGAGTTTGTTATCGAGTTTGTTTGTTGCTGCATGAAGTTTCGTAAGTAAAAATATCTTCCATGATGGCTCACTCTTCACCTTCATTTTCCTGTGTAAATTTGTGACATCAAACAAATAATCATAAGTATATGTTTTCAACCTTCTTAGGTATCAAATCTGAAAACTGAAACTAATCCAACAGTAGATTTGAAAATTCTAACAAAAGAACAAACTTTAACACTAAAGAACATATTTGAATATGAAAAGGCTTTACGTGTTTGAAGCATCAGAAACTCGAAAATATGATATAAATCTTAAAGCCCTAACAAAGGAAATTTAATATATCTAATAAAACGAAGAACACAACAATGAGAAAATCAGATAAATACATAAACGAAAAAAAATCCACCAACAAATCGCTATAAAACCATACTTACCCATCAAATCCTTTCGACAACAAAAGTAACTAAAGAATTGCATCTTTGAACCAACCCACAAACCAAAACTGAATTATGTGGAAGCCGGAATTCGCACAATTAGATTTGTAAGGGTTTCGAGAGGAAGCAGAGATTTCTATGTTAAACTACGAAGTAAAAACGATGAGCAAAGAGAAATCGGGTTTGTAATGGCTTTGTATTGCTTTTGTCAATAAAGTTGCGGATCCTTTTCTCAAAGGATGTACATCGATATATATACTCGACTAGATCGGTTTAGGGTTACAACAAGATAAAGGAAATTATCCTAATTCTTCGGGACTCATCTCGATCCTCTTTCCTTATTGAGTTTATCTTCTCGCAGAAAAAGGAAGTTTCCTTATTTCGCCGATGATCTCTCCTTCTGAAGGCGGCTTCCATTGTGGGCTTCTCCTGATGGGCTAGACTTGTTCTGAACTCGTCGGCCCGATAGGTTTCCCACTCCTAGCTACTAACCTGCTCTTCAGAAAAGACTCTCCTCGGCGAAATGTAGTCGATCCCGTTTAACCAGAAATATGCAAGGCCTTTTGTTTAGCATATTTCGCCTAAGCGGTTTGGCTCGTAGATTTCGCCTAAGCGGTTTGGCCAGATTTCGCCTAAGCGGTTAGGCTGCCAGATTTCGCCTAAGCGGTTAGGCTGGCAGATTTCGCCTAAGCGGTTTGGCCAGATTTCGCCTAAGCGGTTTGGCCAGATTTCGCCTAAGCGGTTTGGCTAGATTTCGCCTAAGCGGTTTGACTGGCAGATTTCGCCTAAGCGGTTAGGCTGCCAGATTTCGCCTAAGCGGTTTGGGCAGATTTCGCCTAAGCGGTTTGGCTAGATTTCGCCTAAGCGGTTAGGCTGCCAGATTTCGCCTAAGCGGTTAGGCTGGCAGATTTCGCCTAAGCGGTTTGGCCAGATTTCGCCTAAGCGGTTTGGCCAGATTTCGCCTAAGCGGTTTGGCCAGATTTCGCCTAAGCGGTTTGGCTAGATTTCGCCTAAGCGGTTTGACTGGCAGATTTCGCCTAAGCGGTTAGGCTGGCAGATTTCGCCTAAGCGGTTAGGCTGCCAGATTTCGCCTAAGCGGTTTGGGCAAATTTCGCCTAAGCGGTTTGGCTAGATTTCGCCTAAGCGGTTTGGCTGGCAGATTTCGCCTAAGCAGTTTGGCTGGCAGATTTCGCCTAAGCGGTTTGGCTGGCAGATTTCGCCTAAGCGGTTCGGCTTGCTCGGCCAAACTGAACCAGGCATCTCGGCCAAACCTGCCTGAGCGGTTCGGCCAAAACTGCCTGGACAGGCTCGGCCAAAACTGCATAGGCGGTTCGGCCAAAACTGCATAGGCGGTTCGGCCAAAACTGCCTGGGCGGTTTGGCCAAAACTGCTGGGCGGTTCGTCCAAACCTGTCTGACCGGTTCGGCCAATTTCCCTGGTTTGGCCAAACTTTTCCCGACTAGGCCAAATTTGGCCTAACTCTCAAATTTGGCAGCGACAGTGTATTTGGCTGTTTGGCTAGTTCGCCTGCTCGACAACTCAACCATATCACAGCGCTTTTGTTATTACCGACTGTTGTTCTCGGGGGAGGGACTTCCGACCCCAACAGTTAGCCCCCCAGCCCGTTAGTATGATAATAGTAGCGGGGCGGTAACTTGTCCAAGTAAAGAGAACAACAGTTATAAATCTTTACCATAGTAAATACTTTGAAGAGACAGATGTGATGTTTTGACCGGGATCCCGTTCCGTCTGATGAATATTTCTAGTGTTCTTTGCCGAGGGAGATTGTGCCGAGGTTTTGAGAAGCCAAGTTTGGACGAGGCGGAGGGACCGAGATTTTTTTGCCGAAGAGACCGTCGTTTTTGGCCGACGAGGCTCGCACGGCTCAGCAAATTTTTTGCCGAAGAGACCCGTCGTTTTTGGCCGAAGAGGTTCGCCCGGCTCGCGGAAGTTTCGGTCCGGTTTTTGCCGAAGAGGCTTGTCCGGCTCGGCGAAATTTTGATCCGGTTTTTGCCAAAGAGGCTTGTCCGGCTCGGCGAAATTCGTGGACCGGTTTGCCGAAGAGGCTTGCCCTGCTCGTCGAAATTTCGGTCCGATTTTGCCAAAGGAGCTAGTCCGGCTCGGCGAAATTCGTGGACCGGTTTGCCGAAGAGGCTCGCCGGCTCGGCGAAACTGCGGTTCGTTTTTTGTCGAAGGGGCTACTCCGGCTCGGCGAAATTCGCGAACCGGTTTGCCGAAGAAACCCGCCGGCTCGGCGAAACTTCAGACCGGTTTTAGCCGAAGAGGCTTATCCGGATCGAGGGTAATTTGCCGAGGACCAACTTTCGCCGAAGAGGGCTTTTGAACAAATCCAGTTCCGTTTAAGGATACTTGCTTTGTCGAATAAGTCTTGAGTAAAGGTTTATAGGTCGTTTACACTTGAAACGCCTTTGGCTGTTCGTACCAACGTTGTTGTTGGGTTTGTGATTGTAGGGTAGCAAAATTGCAAGTGTGCTTTCGCTCTTTTCCTACCAACGCTTGTTGTCGGGTTTCCATTTTTACCAACGTTGTTGTTGGGTTTTGTAGAGTGGCGGTGCTTTCCGAACACGTCTGTTCAGAAGCGATCACACCTTTTGACTTGACCAACGTGTTGTTGGGTTTTCTGAATGATTATTCGGTGTATAAACCTAAGTAATCATTGGCAGCTGCTTTTTACCAACGGTGCTGTTGGGTTTTTGAATGAACGTCCAGGGTCAACAGCCCTGGATCTGAACATTAGAATCAGCCGGGGTCAAAATCCCAGAAACTGATCGTTATAACTTATATAGCGCGCTTAGGATCCGATGATGGATGTCAACGTGTTCAGGTTCACACCTTGTTGCTGTGGCCAGCAGCAACGACAGTGGATTGAACTTGCTTGAAAAAGGCTTTGAATAATCCGTAGAGGATGTAGCTGATGAAGTCTAAGAGACTTGTGTTAAGTGAATCCTGAGAAGGATGTGGACGAAGTACTCGAGACTTGTCTAATAAATCTAGAAAAGGATGTTTGATGTTTTCCAGCATGGTGGGAGTAAAGAATGAGAGTATACGAGTATACGTACCCACTCCCCCCCTTTTTTTCAGAGGAGGGCAACTGAACTCGTCCGGAGACAAGCTGCCTACGTACCCTTTTGCAGGGATCAAGTCGCCTCGTAGTTCATTAAAGCACTTACTCCTCCCCCTTTTGAGACGGAGGGGGGAAAATGAACTCGTCCGGTGAGAAGCTGCCTACGTACCCTTTGCAGGGATCAAGTCGCCTCGTAGTTCATTCCAGAGGCCTCAAGAGGTACTAATGGCAGTACCCTTCGAGTGCCTTGCAAACCACTAGGGAGTGGTGTGGTGGGTTGGTCGGTGACGCAGGTTCGCGGTGGTGACAGACTGCAGACCTTGCTACTTGCAGATGCGTTGGCTCTGCGTTTTCAATAGCTTCTGCGAGCTGTAACTACTATAGAAGGTCGGTTAAATCTTTGACGTGTTCGGAGCTGCTCCTTGTTCTCTTCCTTGATTCTTGAGGTGGAGATTCCTCTTTCTTTTTCTCGGTGTTCCTTAGCTTGTGCTCTGCCATGAAACACATACGAGACTCCTTCTGGTTGCCCCATACCGTTTTTATGCCGATGGCTGTTGGGAATTTGAGGCATAAGTGATATGTTGAAGGCACAGCTCTCATCAGGTTGAGCCAAGGAGTCCCCATGATCGTGTTGTAGATTGCTGGATGATCAGAGACGGTGAAGTCGACCATCTTCTTAACGTTGCCAGCTTGGACGGGAAGGCGAATTGTTCCCATCGTCATGGTTGTCTCGCCAGAGAAGCCTGTTATATATTTAGGCCTCCCTTTGATTGTGGATAGATCGATCTTCATTCGCTCAAGTGTTTTCTTGAAGATGACATCCACCGAGCTTCCTGTATCAATAAGAACGCGAGCAACGTTGATGTCGTAAACAGTCAAGTTGATTACCAGGGGATCATTGTGTGGTTGATCGAGGCCCTCAGTGTCTTTTTCAACGAAGGTGATGGGGTCGCTGGAAAGTCTTGGCTTTGCAGGTGCTGATATATTTGTGCAGACGTCAGCGCGGCGTTGGTAAGCTTCGATCGCAGTCTCGTTGTCAGCACAGTACTGCGAACCTCCCATTATCATGTTGATAATTTCATGCTGGTCTTCGTTTTCCATGCCATCATCGCGTCGTTGGCGTCTGGGAATATCCTCTTGTTGTTCGGTGTCAACAGGAGCTTCCTCCTCTGGCTTAAAGTCTGACAGGCTGACGTTGCCTTTCAAAGTGCCTTCAGTCAGTTTGGCTATGAGCTGCTGCCCCAACTCCCGACACTTTGCAGTTGAGTGTCCATTCGCCTTGTGGAAGTTACAGTATAGCTCCTCGTCGTACTCCTTCGGATCTTCGTAACCCGATGATTCCACTCGGTAGTAATGGACCCCTCCGGATCCTTCTCCGTATTGGACGTAGGCGGGATTCGCAGCGTGAGCTGGCTCTCTGGCCTGTTTCGCCTTCCCACCATTCCTAGCACGGAATTCTTCTTCGGTTCGAGCGAAGTCAGCAGCACGGTGTAGAGCGTCTTGGATCGTTATTGGCGTGTTGAGACTCATCTCTTGCCAGAACGGAGACGGACACCGAAGCGCGCCTCGTAAGGCCTCTAGGGCTGATTTGTTGCTGATACCTTCAACCTTTGACAACGTGTTCTTGAACTTTGTCATGAAAGACCGAAGACTCTCGGTCTCGCCTTGCTTGTTATTCCATAGTTCGGAGTCGTAGATCTTCCGTTCCATGAAGATGTTGTAATGCTGCACGAACAACTCGGAAAGCTGGAGGAAAGTGTGAACCGAATTCTTCTCCAGCTTGTAGAACCATTGAAGGGCAGACCCCTTGAGGCTTTCCACGAACAACTTGCAGTAGACGATGTCCTTTTCGGCTTCCTTGAAGTTTGCTCTCCCCAAGGCCACTTCGAATTCCATCAGATGATCCGAAGGGTCTGTAGTTCCTTCGTAAACTGGTAACTTGATTCTTCCGGGGTCGGAGATTTTTGTCCTCGCGATTCGTTCGTCGAAAGGCGTGTTCCTTGCCTTTTCCAGCACCTGAGCGATGGCGGGAGCCTTCCCTATTCCGTGGTACATCTGCGATTGGGTACGCTTTAGGTCAGAGGTTACTCGATCCATCTGAGCCTTTAGTGCAGCAAGCTCTACAGCATAAAATTGTTTGAACGCTCTTTGCTCTTGCTTCTTCTTGTACCGCTCTTCGCTAGAGTAGTTGGTGTACTCCGAGGTGTCTTTCACAACCTCTGTCTTGGAAGAGCCTGACGCGCTTTGGGTGTTAGAGGCGCGTGGTTCTTGTCGGATTCCTTCTGCACCTTCCGCCCGTGTACGCTTTGTGGGAGCTGGTTCTTCTTCGTCAGAGACGTCTACGACGCGTTTGGGAGACTTATCCGTTTCTCGACGCGGCGGCGGTGGTGGTGGATCCTCTGGGTTTCCCCGAGTAGTGCGAGGCGCTGAGAAGTCGAGGCGTTGAGGATCGACGCGCGCTCTGAGTCTCGTCGTGTTGGGTCTTTCGCGTTTTCTTCGCGAAAGATCTTTCAGTCCCTTTGAGTTTTCTTCGATCATCTTGGCTTGCTTCTTCTGCTCAGTGAGGAAGTCTTCTAGCATCTTCTTTACGTCGGTTAGGTCACCATGAGCAGGGTTTTTGGTAGCAGTAGCCTCGATCGAAGGTTCTCTTTCCCGGTTGTCTCCGCGGGATGTATTTTCTTCGCCGCTTACCAACTTTGAGTTGTTACGTAGCTTTTTGGTGTAAGAAATTCTCTAAGTTCCCCTTAGTCGGCGCCAAATTGTGGAAGCCGGAATTCGCACAATTAGATTTGTAAGGGTTTCGAGAGGAAGCAGAGATTTCTATGTTAAACTACGAAGTAAAAACGATGAGCAAAGAGAAATCGGGTTTGTAATGGCTTTGTATTGCTTTTGTCAATAAAGTTGCGGATCCTTTTCTCAAAGGATGTACATCGATATATATACTCGACTAGATCGGTTTAGGGTTACAACAAGATAAAGGAAATTATCCTAATTCTTCGGGACTCATCTCGATCCTCTTTCCTTATTGAGTTTATCTTCTCGCAGAAAAAGGAAGTTTCCTTATTTCGCCGATGATCTCTCCTTCTGAAGGCGGCTTCCATTGTGGGCTTCTCCTGATGGGCTAGACTTGTTCTGAACTCGTCGGCCCGATAGGTTTCCCACTCCTAGCTACTAACCTGCTCTTCAGAAAAGACTCTCCTCGGCGAAATGTAGTCGATCCCGTTTAACCAGAAATATGCAAGGCCTTTTGTTTAGCATATTTCGCCTAAGCGGTTTGGCTCGTAGATTTCGCCTAAGCGGTTTGGCCAGATTTCGCCTAAGCGGTTAGGCTGCCAGATTTCGCCTAAGCGGTTAGGCTGGCAGATTTCGCCTAAGCGGTTTGGCCAGATTTCGCCTAAGCGGTTTGGCCAGATTTCGCCTAAGCGGTTTGGCTAGATTTCGCCTAAGCGGTTTGACTGGCAGATTTCGCCTAAGCGGTTAGGCTGCCAGATTTCGCCTAAGCGGTTTGGGCAGATTTCGCCTAAGCGGTTTGGCTAGATTTCGCCTAAGCGGTTAGGCTGCCAGATTTCGCCTAAGCGGTTAGGCTGGCAGATTTCGCCTAAGCGGTTTGGCCAGATTTCGCCTAAGCGGTTTGGCCAGATTTCGCCTAAGCGGTTTGGCCAGATTTCGCCTAAGCGGTTTGGCTAGATTTCGCCTAAGCGGTTTGACTGGCAGATTTCGCCTAAGCGGTTAGGCTGGCAGATTTCGCCTAAGCGGTTAGGCTGCCAGATTTCGCCTAAGCGGTTTGGGCAAATTTCGCCTAAGCGGTTTGGCTAGATTTCGCCTAAGCGGTTTGGCTGGCAGATTTCGCCTAAGCAGTTTGGCTGGCAGATTTCGCCTAAGCGGTTTGGCTGGCAGATTTCGCCTAAGCGGTTCGGCTTGCTCGGCCAAACTGAACCAGGCATCTCGGCCAAACCTGCCTGAGCGGTTCGGCCAAAACTGCCTGGACAGGCTCGGCCAAAACTGCATAGGCGGTTCGGCCAAAACTGCATAGGCGGTTCGGCCAAAACTGCCTGGGCGGTTTGGCCAAAACTGCTGGGCGGTTCGTCCAAACCTGTCTGACCGGTTCGGCCAATTTCCCTGGTTTGGCCAAACTTTTCCCGACTAGGCCAAATTTGGCCTAACTCTCAAATTTGGCAGCGACAGTGTATTTGGCTGTTTGGCTAGTTCGCCTGCTCGACAACTCAACCATATCACAGCGCTTTTGTTATTACCGACTGTTGTTCTCGGGGGAGGGACTTCCGACCCCAACAAATTATATAGGCAAGCTTCTAACCAAGAGAACAAAAACCTACTGAAAGAATGGAAAACAATTTCTAAAATTTTGAATAAGAACAATAGAATAGAGAAATACAAATAAAAGTGCAGAGGAGAAAACACAACAAATTAACCAGGGTTTGTGCGAAGAAAAGAGAAAGAGCATAAGGTTTTAATATAGCCAACCTTCAACATTAGCTCTTTTATTTTTGACATGCCATGCAAAACACTATGCTGATGTCTACTTCAATAGTGAATGCACTATCTCACAATGGAAGAAAGTTAGATATGTAAAAAAAAATCCACCAAAGTGGTACAAGTTAAATGAATTCGCTAGTTCAATAACGTGCCTGAAATCTGCAGAGGTTGTAATAAATGCAAACAGTAGATATTAGTTTTAGTTACCTGGAGCAGCTTATTTGTACCGTCTGAGTGATTCTCTAGCAGTCCCTCGTCTCAAATATGCTTTTACATTCTGTAGAAACAAAAAGTTTTAAGAAATAGACTTCCAAGTTCTTTGAAGTAGATGAATCATACGTGGCTTTGTCTCTAGCGAGTGAGTGCTAATGAAACTAAATCCAATAGCTTAACCACAAAGGAAACTAATTAACAGTCTTTACATCAGAATGAAAGATATGAAAGGAGCAATTACCGGCCAAGTTCCAAGTAAGCTGCAGCTCTATTGTCAAAGAAAGTAGCATTTGCTCCATTCAATTTGTCTCTTGTATGCAGAATTGCCCTAGAATATCATTTATACTCGTAAATTAAGAGAATAGTTCGGAAAATTTGAATGCAAAAAGAAAATTAAGCTAAGCTAACTAAACATGTATACTAATATTTTGACATACAATAATCTCTGCAAGTATACAGCTAGAGATGTATATACCAATCTTCTGAAATTAGAAAAGCCAAAATGGGCAAAGCAAGCTAATTTACCTACAACACTCTTCTGTGGAAGAGGAGGAATGAAAACACCTTTGCATTTCTGAAAAAGCTGACCACGTAACCAAACTAAATCATTGTAGAAGAGAACGTGGGTAAGACAATTAGAAGAACATTTATGAACATTAAGTTACAGAAAATTTAGGTTACATAATGGAGAAGACGGAAAGCGAGAAGATGATACGATCAATGTGAATTTAGAACGGTTTAGGTAAGTTTTTGGTTTCGTCGTTGGGCTTCTTAATATGGGCTTTGATTATATTATTTTTTGTGTGGAAATAATGGTCGTGGTCGTGCATAAAGAGGTTGTTTGAGAAAGAAATTAGGTGTATAATGGGTTAATGACATGGCAGTTTGATAGGGTAAGAAAATTCAAATTTTTTTTGCCTTTAGAGAGCTTCAATTCTTCTCATTTTATATAAAGGAGATGTAACATCAATGATGTTGATGAATAGGCCATTCAAAGCGCCATTTGCTGACTAATGGCTAGAGTGCATTTATTAGCTCAAAAAAGCTGGTGGTTAGTAATGTTTTAATATTTGTGAGGCAAGTCCTTCAACATTTGTAGATTTTTTTTCTTTATCGTAAATGTTTGAAAACTTAATGTAATTGCAATTCATAGGGATGTGAATTGAGGCCTCCAAATCGGTGTCAAGAGGGTCATGAGACAACATGCCAATATGTTATCTTTTGTGATTTTGACTTAAAGCATGCATATTGGGCTCCTTGCTCTTGCTGCTCACTCAATTATGACATGATCCATGTTTACCGTCTTTCAAAAACCTTTGTTGATCTCACACTTGTTTACACGTAAGCCATATTTCCAAAGCTTTATTTTGTATCTTTAATAGGCAGTGTTGGATACATATGTTTTGGTCAATAATCGTTTGGTTGCCGTTTTATGAATCAGGACAAGTAGGTCAGAATTTGTCATGAACATCAATAGGTATATTGATTCTAAGAACCATTGTAGGGATGTGTTTCAAGATGACATTCTAGTGCAATGATACTCAAGAGAAAATGTATCGTTTCCCTAACCAAATTGGCTGCCCTAGAAAATAAAAACAATTGGTTAGGGAAACGATACATTTTCTCTTGAATATCATCGCCCTAGAATCTCATCTTGAAACACATCCCTACAGTGGTTCTTAGAATCAATATACCTATTGACGCTCATGACAAATTCTAACATACTTGTCCTGATTCATAAAACAGCAGCCACACAATTATTGACCAAACCATATGAATCCAACAATGCCTATAAAAGATACAAGATAAAGCTTTGGAAATATGGCTTATAGGTGTAAACAAGTGCGAGATCAACCTAGTTTTTTGAAGGATGGTAAACATGGATCATGTCATAATTGAGTGAGCAGCAAGAGCAAGGAGCCCAATATGCATGCTTTAAGTCAAAATCATAGAAGATAACATATTGACATGTTGTCTCATGACCCTCTTGACACCGATTCGGAGGCCTCAATTCGCATCCCGAGGAAATGCAGTTACATTAAGTTTTCAAACATTTACGATAAAGAAAAGAAATCTACAAATGTTAAAGAACTTGCCTCACGTGTATTAAAACATTACCAACCACCAGCTTTTTTGAGCTAATAAATGCACTCCAGCCAGTATCAGCAAATGGCGCGTCGAATGGCCTACTCATGAGTATCATTGATGTTACATCACCATGAAATAATAATAACACTAATGCAGAATATTGTATAGTTCCCTTAGCTTTAGGACAGTCGAACCAAAACTAAACGGCCAGGACCTAAAGATGAATTTGATCAATATCATTTGTTTTAATTAACCTCTATCAATTTGCCTAAAACACCATTCTTTATTGTGCAAATCAGTTGTAACCAATTCATACGATGGTGTTTACTCGGCCATATCCTAGAAAAACAGAGTCAGAATATTAAAAAAACAAACACTCAAATAGGTTTCTAAATAGTTTCGAAGGCAAGATCAATTCAAAACAAAAACTCATATTTTAATCGGCTCATATTACAGTCACTAAAATTCATAAGGATGACTTACTTCTTTTGGTTTTTGCTTGTTCTTTTTTGTTTAAATGTTTAAATTTTTAATCAATAAAAGAAAAAATATATACAATGACTTTAATTAAGCCAAGATTTAAAATTTTGACCCTAAGGAATCAAAAAGCATGAAATACTCGTTTCCAAAACCTAAGCAGAAACAAGTCAATTTGGGATATTTGTAGAGGAAGTCCATCGATGCAGTAAACACAGCCATTCTTTCCTCGTCTCCATTGTAAAATTGTAGTCGGTTGTGCATGTCTTTCTCAATAATTCTGGTGAGAAAGAGAGTTGATCGAGGTTTTTGGTGATGTCATATGTAGTTTCTTTCTCTCCAAACTCCATATATCGTAGCTTGAAAAGCAAGACGTAGCAGAAGAGAGTCATCTTTATTCATGTTTCGGCGGGTTAGAGAACAAAGAGTAAGCTCCCAATCTGGATTTATTCTCCGTCCAAGCAAGCCACAACAATGCCAGTTTCATATCGTGAAAGAGTACGGATAATCTAGAAAGAGATGATCTCTGGTTTCGTTGATTTCACCGCAAAGCACGCATGGCTGGTTTTGCCCCCACTGTCTCATACGAAAACCGGTTGCTAACCTATCCCTGACAGCAAGGCAGGTGATGAAACTATACCGAGGAAAAGCCTGAGAGAACCACACGATCTTATGCCATCATGCCACACAATTTTGTTTTTTTTCTTCTCTTTCCACATGCACAGTAAAAATTTCAAGACTTTTAACAAAAGTTCTTCCAGAAATGGCTGATGATTTTGCTAGAATTTGAATATGTGTTAATATATATAAAGTTTAAGATTTTATATAAATAATTTAGATTTTAAAGTTGTTTAACTAAACAAAATTATCCTTCTGCTTTAGGTTTTCGTTAGAAAGTACGTTACGAACACATGACTTAATGTGCCAAATGAAAACACCGATAAATTAATTTATTTGATATAATTTAGAATTTTTGTAAACAATTTATTTATAATTCTGAATTCGCTAAACTATATAAAATATAATTTGATAAATTAGTAAAGCTTTCTTCCGAAATGATTTATGATATTTCTAGCATTATTTTATTTTACGTGCGATATTTGTCAAAACAAATCCAATATTTATCAGAAAGAATGTTGTTGTCTAGGGCATCATTCATATTTCTAGTTATCAATTCAGCAAACCAAATTAAACTTGCGGCACTTGCAATTGCAAATACAACTATAATTCCATAGGCAGTTCAACAACATACATTTATATTCCACAAGGATCCGTGACAAACACTTTTACTTTCACCTAATTTATCAAATCTGAATTTTGTTTTCTGTCCATTTGAAATAAAACATTATTTTACAATGTACACAATTTTTTTTTTCTTGTTTGGCCCTAATAAAAAAGAAATATACACAAAATTTTGTGTGTATTTAGTAGATAATATAGGACTAAATGGTGATAGGGTCTCTGTGGTTTAGAAAACTAATTATTAGCTTTTTTCTAACACCTCTTTTGGTTTTTAAATTTTTCGTCGAAATAATTTTATAATAAACTTGATTATACAATAAAAGGCTTTTACAAAAATGCCAAGTTAATTGCGTATAATGTTTTGATATTGTTTTTCTGTGAAAGAGACCAGAATTTACAAGTTTGGCATCAAGGGTGAACTCTTAGAATATGACACCAAATGGCAGGTTGTGTATATCGATGAGAATGACATGATGACCATGGTTGTAAAATTTTCATTGAGGAAGTTTGACTTACCTCTAGGGATCGTCACCAACCATTATCATGTCACTCGCATCTCCGATTATAAACTATATTCGACTGTTACTATAGACTTTAGTACAATTTGAATTACTGCAGCATCTCTAGTGGTCATCCCTTATGAGGGGTTCATGGTTGAGAATCACACGCTAAAAGTCTAAAGAACGGTTTACTAAGAACGTGTTAACTAAAGAACGGTTTATTAAGTAATCATTAAAAAAAATCCATATTTTTAATTTAGTTGTTAAATAATCATTCATTTATCTGTTGTTGTCTTGTGTCTCTCTATATTTTCACTCGAAGGGTTTGCCTCATATTCTCTAACCATTGTTTTTGTAATCAAACGAGAGAAAATAGTTTAGAAGAAAAGTTAAAATCAAATTATAAACATGTGACCAACTTTTTTTTAATATAGATTTAGGTTTTGAAACCATATGATTTGTTGAGAATCTAGTCATAACCAACAAAAATAACACACAATGACACAAATGATAAGGTGTGTAACTGAAGTTGATGTGCCTAATGTTTACCTTTTATAAGTGAGCACGATCGAGCCAACATGCATCAAGATCTTTGGACTAAACTATATTTTTCCAAGCTCCGTTGAGACCTTAACCACCTAAACTGATTTTAGAAAAGTGATTAGAACCAATAATCAAGGATCTTATCTTCATAACATCAAAACCCAAACATAGATATGTATAGACGATTGTAAGAAAAATATAGCTGGATGTTAACTTATTTTCTTATGCAATAACATCATGAATGGACAGGACAATAATTCCATTTCTTCACAATTTTCTGATAAAATCATATGAACACGTCTAAATTCGATGTGAGCAACAGAAATTTAGCATAGATTTATATAGATGATTATAAAACTACATAGATCTAACGAATAACAATAAATCAACCGGATTTCATATTTTAAAGCACTTTATATGAAAAAATGGAATCAGGACATTAAAAAAAACTTGTACGTACCTTTGCGTAGTGATTTAATTTCTTTGAATTACTTAGAATAATTGCTTTGTGTTTTTTTACTTTTGTTCTCATGTGATTAAAACCTTCGCCCATGTCCCATCGATGTGGGTGTCAACAATTTTTTTTTAAAATTATCTGAAATATTATTGCAAAATCATAAAGATGTCAACAAATTTAGTTATGCATTGACCCAAATTCTTTTTAAGGCAAGATATCCTAGGAAAAAGGAAAGAAATTAATATGCATATATGGAAACAAATAATAAAATCAAGAGAAAATGGGAGTCATATATAAGAAGAAAGGCTTATTTAGCAAAGTATGAAAGATGCGCACGTCCACTTGTTATATTTTGTATAATCCAGTTTTAACCTTTAAGATATAATATGGACAACAAACTTTTTATACACTATTGTACATTTTAAACTTGAAATGGTTTTAAGGGTTAAACTTTAGGGGTTAGAAATTTTATTTTAGTTTGTGTTTATAATATTTAGAAACATGAGAATAATTTTCCGGTGTACTAAAATCCTTAGTAGCGAAGATCTTCTCTCTCGACTTTTGTGATTTGTTGTTCCCCTAATTTTTATTTTCTAGGTCATTTTTTTTAGTTCAGTATTGGGATTGCTCTACAAGTTAAATATTGAGATTTTGAGGAATTTCTTAGGGCACATACACACTTAGTTTTTGACGAATTTCTTAGGGTGCATAAGAAAAAAATGAATTCGGGAATTTTATTCCACTAATGTAAAAAATTCTTCTTCATGTGTTGTTATCCAATATTGATACTCCTACAAATATTATAAATCATTCGAAATTTACATTTTAAAATGTAGTAAGTTTCAATTTTAAAAATCACCATGCATTCTCTTTGCCATGAACCAGTAGCTCCAGGCATAGCCAAACCAACATAACCTCTAATCATGGCTGCAACGAAATCTTAATCTATATACCTTAATTTAAAAACATAAAATTTTACAATTTATACTTTTAGATTATTTGTTACATACAATTTTGCAATATCATTACATGAAGCTTATAATGACAAGCTCAGTATAGTTTACTTGTCTTGAATAAGAAGCCTATTAACAACATTACCACGTTGCTCTGCTTTTCAATAATCATCGAAGGCCAACTTTCTACTTCCACATTCATCTACGAAAGAAAAAATGGTCAAATTTGGAAATGATCATAGATAATGTTTGATTTGTTATTTAAAGGGTTAGCCTGAGATTTACCATCTTTCCATAGCCAAAGAGGGTCATTATCATCATCACTGGACGAATTTATATAGACGAAAATCGGTCCTAACACTTTCTTCCATGCCTCTCCTTCACTAAACTTTGGTACTAGATCGTCTCCTGAATAGTGTGCACTCATAAATCCTAGCGACCCAGCGTTAAACATGTCGAAGTTTATTATAAACGGTCTTAGGGATAAATGTTAAAAGCACTAATTTTTACCACGACATTTTCCGTGGTATAAGTGAGGTCGTTTGTCGTGGGTTTGTGTGTAAGTATAAACCTTTAATAAATAAGTTGCAAATAAAACTGTTTGTCACGGATCCTTGGAATAAAATGTATGTTGTGGAACTGCGTATGGAATTATAGTTGTATTTGCAGGTGCTGCAAGTTTATTTTAGTTCGCCAAACTGACAACAACATTCTTTTTTTGAAATTTTTTAGATTTTTTTTATTCTCTGAATGAAATCTTTATTACCAAATGGGAATGTAATCACAATGTAGAGTATGAAGTATTACATTTGGTACACAGAAATGATAAATAAAATCAATTCCATTTGGGAGTTGAGTCTTCGATAAAATATCTGCAGGTATATTCAAGTCTCGTTGAGTCCAAGAAAATTCCACTTCTTCAAATCTTGTCTTCCATTCCTGAACGTCACTTTACCAATTGTGCACTCTGAAATTAATAGAATCACCATGAAGAAGGTCTCTGACTTCTCTCTTTCAAAGATAACCTTTTTGTATCCATGATAAAAAAATTAGATTTGTTTTGACAAATATCCGATATAGAATAGAACATCTATAAATCATTAATGTTAGAAATATAATAAATCATTTTCTTTTGGTTTACCTTTTTTTGTGGTGTTTGTTTATTAAATGCTATAACGAAGAGACTCTCTTACGAGGATGTATTCAACATGGAATCTGAAGTGATTTGATTTTGATTGTGTTTTTAAATGATTTTGGATGATTTAGGGAAATTGTTATGATTTTAATTGAAATCTCACCAATGTGATTTCTAAAACAATTTGATTTGCGTTATCACATTTTAACTACGAAATCCCAGCAAAACACATTAAAATCACATTAAGAGGGTGATTGGTGTTATGACTGTAAGGACTTAAAAGCTTTTACAACCAAAAATTTGCCAATTAGGCTTTGAATCCCTTTTTTCTCCACAGCCTTAACCACCCACTTTAAGTTTTTTAGTCTGTATACTTCTCTTTTTTAAAGTCACCTAAGTGAGACTTTTAAGGGCTGTAAAATTATTATTTCCTTTTCTTTATTCTTTTGTGGTTAATTTTTTTTAATCTTTTTCTTCTATAAAAATAATTTTATAGATAAAGAAAAAAAACTAGAAAATTCCACATAATCAAACTAAAATCTAGGTGCTAAGTTTAATTTGAATTTTATTGTAAATATAAATAATATGTAATTAAGAAAAAATAAAAATAATTTAATATTCGATAGGTATTGATAAGTTTATCCCACTTTTTGATGCAATTTGTAGTTTATTAAACCTACACATGCAAAATAAACATAGATGAATTCATTTATGTTTGATATTTATTTTTAAATTTATCAGTTTTATATTTTTCAGTTATTTTTTAATTTAAATTTGTAATAAACTAATCTTAGCTACAATAAATTAAAATAGTTATTTATTCGAATTGCGTCTCTATGTCATTACCGAATAAAATTTGGCACAATTTACATTTAATATAAAATTATAATATTTAAAATAAAAACTACACTAAAGTTTGTTTTACCAATCAAACTTTAAGAATACATAAAAGTAACAGCCACAGTTCTTACAACCATTTTCTCTACAGCCAAAAGTCTAAAGCCATAGTCATTACCAATCACCCCCCAAATCTCTTAAAATCCATTGTTTAAAACATTTCCAATAACACTGGATTTTGAAGTATATTTTAAAATCACAAATTCAATAACATTGGATTTGAAAAGAGTTTTTAAAACTCATGTTTGAATAACATTGAATTTGTCACTTAAACACAATCACTCCAAATTCCATGTTGAATACACCCCCTTTAGATACGAATTGTGACTTCGTCAAAGATTCAAAATTCAGCTCTTTTTTGCTTGCCAATTGTTTGTCTTCCTTTTTAGGCAATTCTCTTCAGACATCCTAAAAAATTAGTCTTTTTGTTGTCTTGTTGACATAGTTCTAATATGCAGAATAGCAAAGGGTTCATGTGCTACAAGACATCTATTTGAATTTATGTCTAAACTTGAGCAGAATTAATGCACCATGTATTCTCTTTCTGACATATATTTGAATTCTAGTGCTACTCTTATCATTTTTTTCCAAATGAAACGCATATGGAAGGAAAGAATAGAATCAATCAATAAACATTTCCAATAAAAATTCTTAAATTTTTGAAAGGATAATATTGAAAGAAAATTTGATTAGTTGGGAGCTTCAAATCGGATGTAATCATAAATGATCCCTTGGAAAGGACTTGTACACCTTGGTTGTGTGAGAAACATGGTATTATCGCCTTCTACAAGCTTAGAGCCAGCCACTTCCACATTGAACAACCAGTATAATCCATGTATTCCATGTCTTGCTATCGAGTTTTCTCTCCCGATTAATCCGCTCGTGAACAACGGGCTTGCATCCACATCGTTTAAACGTATCTTCATTCCCAAGTCATGCGTCAAGATTCAATCAATTACGTTAGAATGTTATTCATGGTTATCTAATGTACAAAAAAAATCTCATTGATTGATAGATTTATACACGTACTTGGAGTTCGGCATAAGTAGCGGAAGCAATGGCTACTCGTAATATATAGGTGTGATTCTTATCAATGTTTTTGAGTTCAAATTTGATTTGCCATGTTGTTGGTTGATATGTTTTACTATCCTTTTATCTATGAAAATAAAACGTTACAATGCGGTTAGAGTAGAGATGGGTGAAAATTTAAGAAATAAAAGATCAAGTGGAATATGATGAGGAAAAACCTAGTGACTTGAGCGTAAAACCAATCTTTTCTATAGTCGCTAGAGCCAACTACATATACCAAGTCTTTATCAGGATATAGTTCTTCGTATCTTTCCCATAATCCATATTGTCGAAACCTACAAGAGATTAGAAATCATCATAAAGTTTGGTAACTAAAAGAATGTAATAACATTTGTATGTGTATATTTATATATGTTAAAACCTATCTGGGTGATTTTGATAAAGTTTGTTGATATATTTTGGATTCGGCTCGGGAACATAAAACTTTGCGGCAGATCGATAAGGAAACCCAATCTCCCATAAGGTTGCTCCATTTCTTGGAGGCTGGTATACAAGATCGTCAACATACATATAACAACCTAAACATACAATGAATTATTAACCAACGTATTATATTTGGTTTTAAATTGCAAGAAACAAATGTTCAGGGGGGAGTTTATAGGAAAGAAATAAAGACCTGTGGTGATTGTGATAATATCATCGTATTTATAGTCACCAATAAAACCACGAATCCATGCATAAAGATTGTATTGGCCTGGTCTTATTCCACTTATGTAAAAAATCCTTCTTCATCCGTTCTTGTCCAAAATTGATAGTCCTATAAATGTTATAAAGGGATCATTATATATATATTTTTTTAAATGTAGTAAATTTCAATTTTAAAAATCACCTTGCATTCTCTTTGCCATGAACCAGCAGCTCCAGGTAAAGCCAACCCAACATAACCTCCATTGGCTGCAATGAAATCTTCATCTACATACCTTAATTTAAAAACATAAATTTTACAATTTCTACTTTTAGATTATTAGTTACATACTAACATGGAGATGCAAAGCTTATAAGGACAATATAGTTTACCTGTCTTGAACGAGAAGCCTACCAACAACATTACCATGTTGCTCTGCTTTTAAATAATCATCTGAAGCGGGAAAACTGTAAGGCCAACTTTCTACTTCCACATTCATCTAAGAAAGAAAAAATGGTCAAATTTGGAAATAATCATAGATCATGTTTCATTTGTTATTTAAAGAACTAACTTGAGATTTAGCATCTTTCCATAACCAAAGAGGGTCATTATCATCATCACTGGACGAGTTTAAATAGACGAAAATCGGTCCAAACACTTTCTTCCATGCCTCTCCTATACTGAACTTTGGTACTAGATCTTCTCCTGAATAGTGTGCACTCATAAATACCTAAGGATAGCGTTAAACATGTCGAAGTTTATTATAAAACGGTTTTAGAGAAAAATGTTAAGAGCAGAGAGATATGTATTCTTACAGCAAGAGAAGTTGGTCCAACGTGCGATGTCAAGTTCTGTTTTTGAGGTCCACCAGTTCGGTACTCATGGCTAGGAGTTATGAGCCAGAAACCAACCGTTGGCTGCTCGGTGCATATCCATCCATGAACACCAATGTCTTTGTTTTCGCACGAGTATTGATACTTATCGTCAACCTAAACCCCGAAGAAGAACCGGTAAAGATACAAGAAATCAACTTCTCTAATTGGTAATCTTGAAAAGTAAGAACAATGAGTAACTTTTACCTCTCCTTTGAATTGAGGCTCTATAGGATTAAGAAGTAGAATAGCTTCAGGGTAAGCTAGAGCTTGTCCTTTGTCCGGTAACCGATCATCAGGCAATGGCATAAATCTCTGTCTATCATCGGTTATTGCCATGTAATGAAACCTACAATCACATTTACTCACTTTTCTGAGCTTGAAGGCGATTCGGGTTTCGGCAATGGAGAAAGCAGGCCATTCTTTTAAGTGCTCATAGATGGCGTAAGTGTAGAATCCTGATGACCCACGAAGCATAACAAATCTGTTTCAAACAATATTTTTTTTGAAGTGAATGTTAAATTTATATTCAACCAAAAAAACCAGTTTTTACAGAAGCTGTAACTTATTTAACTACAACATCAAAAACTCTTCTAAGAAACTTTTTTGAAAATTTATGTTTGCCTTGTAGCAAACCACTCCAAGAGACCTTCTTCATATGCATGGTCCCCCAGTGCTCAAATCGAACTCAGACGGTTGCAGACTGTTTTGTCGATAACTTTAGAGATTTGTGCCGCAAGCAACGGGTCCTTCCCATGTTGACGGTTGTTTCTCTCTTGCTAGAGATGATAGGTTGCAGCCTGGAGGGAGTAGCGGAGGAGGAATCGTCGTATATAGCTGAGGCTATCATTGCTTACCAATAGGATAAGATCTTCCCAGCAAGTGGTATATGCATTTCCAAGTAGTCTCTCTACAAGCTCTTTCCAAACTGATCTTGAAAATCTGCAATCAAAGAAGAGGTGTGCACGAGACTCCTCCGTATTGTTGCATAATACACATGGAGTTGGGCCAGCCCATATTTTGATCTTGTCTCCGGTTGGAAGGCGATCAAGAGCCGCAAGCCAAACAATGAACGAGTACTTCGGTGTTGCGTGGGTAAACCACACACCATTGCACCAATTTTTTGCTAGTTTTTGGATCCTAATCTGCTCCCATGTTTCTTTCGTATAGAATCTCTTCTTGTATTTATCTTCTCTATATCGCCATAAGTTCGTATATGCTTCCTCTGTTCTGGCTTGTTGAACACGGCATATTTCCTCCTCAATTTGGTTGAGTGTATTGTTCCGATGGCGTCTCTGTCTATGTCCTCTCAAAACTTCAGCAACCGTGGAGTTAGTTGGGATCCCTATGTCTATAGTCCCTCTCAATCCTGCCACATTACTTAACTTACCCATCAAAGACCACTTATCATGCCAAAAAGAAGTGGTCTCTCCATTCCCAATCACCACCTTATGAAATGTCTGGGCTAGGTCTTTGTATTTCAACAACTTTCTCCACATCCATGATCCCATTGTTTGCCATCTCCGTACCGTCCATATTGTGCTTTGACGAAGAAGAGAGCTTTGTATACACTTGAGAGTCTGTCTTGGATACAATTCTCCATATTAGTTTCAAACAACTTACACTACAAGAAAACAGGAAAACAGTGACTCCCAAATTAGTCACAGATTAGTCGCAAAAGCTTCAGGAGCGACTACTTTGCGACTAAAACAAGTAGTCGCAATTGTCTCGTCACAAATTTTATTAGTCGTTAATCAGTCGCACATTACCAACTAAAGTGTGACTAATTTTGTTAGTCGTAAATAAGCGACTGATTGGTGATTAAAATAAATAGTCGTACATTTGTGACGAGTGTGTTACTACTCTTATGTTGTAACTATCTTGTGACTACTTATGTCAGTCGCAAATCTGCGACTAATTAGTGATTGTCTTGTGCGGTCTTTACTTGTGACTAATTTGTTACTAGGAATGTTATACGACTACTTTGTCACGAACTATGTTAGTCGAAATTAGAGACTAATTGGATACTACTTTTGTTGGATTAAGTCACAAATTGGTCATGCAATCATGACTATGTTATTGTGTTTTTCTTATTTGTAGTTGTAATTTAGTAACAAATACATAACCAAATAAAAATAAATTTCATTTTACAATATGATTTTCATTACTAATATTTAGAATAGCTAAAGAGAAATTACTAGATTGTATAGATTGATTACAAGAAAAGTTATGAGCCATTGATAAAGAACAAATGTTTTGAAACATTTAGACACAACAAAAGTTAGATAGTTTTAAGAAAATAATATAAGCATTGCATTGTTTAGTGCAATAACAACAACTAGATATATGTTATACAAAAGAGGTTACCAAAGATGAGGTAAGACTAGGATGGTTTGGGAGCTCAGTCTTCTTCCATAAGAGCTGCTACTGCCGGGTCCTTCTCCTTCAGAATGGCGAGAAGCTTGTCCAAGTGAGCATCACGCCGGGCATTGTCCAAGTCTTGGTCGGCTAGCTTCTGTTGAGCAGCTTGTAGTTGTTGCTGCATGTCCGAGAATGATGAAGATGAGCTTCCAATGCTTTCATCTCTCTTCCTTTTGTCTCGCTTGGATCGAAGCTGACCTAGTCCGAAAATGTTCCCCTTCGCATCCTTTACAGTGCACTAGAACAACAAAAAAGTGAACAATAAAAAAAAAGAAACATAACACAATGAGAACATAAGTTAAGTAAGTAAGCAAAAGCACAGACCAATGATTCATAATGATTCATAATCATAAGTTAATCAAATCATTAACACTACTCAAAATGATTCCAAACAGAGACCAATGATGACAATGCTATGTAAGGGCATGAGAGTGGAAAAATACCTTCAAAAACAGTTCATTATGTTGTTCAATGGTGAGAGTTTGATCAGCTAAATCTTCAAAAGAATTCTCCGCACCCTCGGCCATCAATTGGTTCATCGCTTCTGCTAATGCTGCATCATAAGCCTCCGCAACAATTTTCCCTTTCTGATCGACGAAACTCCCATCAGAAGATGTGTGTGCCCTCCTAAAAACTTCTGCAAATGAAACTGGACAACCTAGTTCTTTTTCCTGCAATGAGTTAGTCCAGTTAGATATAAGATGCAACAACTTGACTTGCAATGGAAGGAGCAAGGTAAATACCATGTCGCGTTGAATACGCGGATATGATTTCTGACCGGACCTATGCTTATGGGCTCCAAGACCATTGCGATTGGAATTACGGGAGTCTGATGCAGTTTTGCTCCTAATTTGCGCTGTTGGAGTCTTCCAGTAGAGGCACATGGTGTTCCAGAGCTCTCCATCAATCCAATAAGGCCTGGATCCCTTGCTCTTTGCTTGGCTTACTATCCACTTCAGTCGCACGGATGCAATTACATTGAACTCTTCTTTCACAAGGCCTGTTATGCCAGCCTCCCAATTGTACAGTTGCTACACATGTGTTTTAATAGTTAGTAGAGAAAAAATAAGAACTGAACATAAACAAGAGGAAGTTGAAAACTTACAACAAATGTTCTAAAAAACGGTTCTCGTTTCTTGATTGGTGTAACGCTCCAGTTGTAGTACGGCTTATTGAACTTGCGACGCAAGATCCCAGCAATGTCCCTAGTCACTCCGCCGTTGTCCTCACCAAACCTGTTAACATAATGACATTGTTAACCAGAGATTCAATAACAGTTTACATATAAGACTAAATAGACCAGTATGTAAAACCCTAGACCTTATATTCAGAAACTAAAACTAAAACTAAAACTAAATAGGCTTGCATACTAAAACTAAAAGGGATACTCAAACTTACCATGTTGTCTCCTTGTTTGGTATTGGATGCGGACTGAGGAGAGTTAGATGTCCTCGACTAGGCAGAGACATGAGATTCTCTAGCAACTGGTCATATTCTTCTTCTTCTCCTGGATCCGCGACTTGTTCATCAACTTGTTCCTGGCCTTCTTCCTCCCTTTCTTCCTCCCTTTCTTCCTCCTCACCATCAGAGTCAGTCTCTTCACTGTCTTCATCGAAGACCCCATCTCGCAGCTCGAGTTGATTCCGGTGGTTGTCATCCGTTGCTTGTTCCTCTTCACGTTGAGGGTTCAGACGAGTACACGATTTTTTACGCCGGATCAGGTGAGGAGGTTGGGTCGATGGTGGATACTGTGTCGGAATAAATGTCTGAGACCCCAACAAAATAGGTCGAGCAGAGGGAGTAGAGGAGTCTAAAGAAGCTGGACGAACAACGCTTGTACCGTCACCCATGGAAGAACGAGGAAGGCCGTTTTGTCTCCTTAAACCGCCTGAACCAGTAGGGTTCTGTAGTCCACCGATCAGTCTCGTCGTACCAACTCCAACATTGGATCGGGCAACTGACCTAGACGATCCAGCATTGGCTCGATCTCTACTGTTGCTTTTCTCTGCAGCAGCGGCTTCAGCGAGTCTTCGTAGACCTTTGGTTGTAGATTTCGCACCTGTGGCAGCAGCTTTAGGAACTTTCCCACCTGCGACGGCGGCTTTAGCAACTTGCCCACCTCGTTTCTTAGTCATTTCTCATATGAAAAGAAGAAATTTGAAGAGAGGAAGTCGAAGAAATTACAGAGATTTGAAGAGAAATCGAAAGCTTTGAAGAGAAATCGAAGAGCTTGGAAGAGATATCGAAGAGATTTGAAGATAATGAAGAGAAATTGCACAGAATTCTCTTTCGATCGAGAGAGAAATCAGAAGATGAAATTTAGGGTTTCTGATTTGCGAATTGGGGATTTCTTCTCCAATATATATTTTTTTCGTAGTGATGAGTTAGTCGCAAAAGAGGGATGGGCTTACGTTTTGGTGGGTAAATATCCCGCTTCTAAAAGCCCAAATTTTTCGGTTTTGGGCCAAAACTTTTTAAACTCCCGCCAAACTTTGTCTTATTAATTACAAATTCGACACAAAACAGTCACAGATTGTGACTGATTTCCGAGTCTCTTCATTTAGACACAAACTTATACCCTAAACCTTAAACATTTACATCTTCAAAATCGAATTTTAGAGGTAAGTCTCACTCATTTACAAGTTTAAGTCTATATTTGTCAGTATATATGGTAAACTAGTGTTAAGTGCTAAAAACTTTAAGTATCAAACACTTTAATTAAATTTATAAGATAAACATATATTGTTTGTGATGATACAATTGAGGTTTTGATTAAAAAAAGGTTTTGATTTAATTTACAGTTATTTTCGTTTACATTTAGTTACTAATGTATCAAGAATTAGTCGAATCTATGTAATTGTTTTAAAAACAATCTTTAAACAATTCAAAAATTAGATTTTTTTCAAAAACATTCACGAGAATTGTTAAATGGTTACAAGTCAGTTACAAATTGCGACTGGTTTGCCACTAATCTTCATAGAACTACACGTTTAGAACTCCATCATCGAGTATTTAAAATAAAGATCACCATCTTCACATGTTGATATGTATTAGGTTGGATTTAAAATTAAGAGTGGTCACTAATTAGTCACATATTGTGACTGATTTCCGACTCTTTTCAATTAGACACAAACTTATACCCTAAACCCTAAACATTTACAACTTCAAAATCGAATTTTAGAGGTAAGTATCACTCATTTACAAGTTTAAGTCTATATTTGTCAGTATATATGGTAAACTAGTGTTAAGTGCTAAAAACTTTAAGAATCAAACACTTTAATTAAATTTATAAGATAAACATATATTGTTTGTGATGATACAATTGAGGTTTTGATTAAAAAAAGGTTTTGATTTAATTTACAGTTATTTTCGCTTACATTTAGTTACTAAAAACAATTTTTAAACAATTCAAAAATTAGAATTTTTTCAAAAACATTCAGGAGAGTTGTTAAATGGTTACAAGTCAGTTACAAATTGCGACTGGTTTACCACTAATCTTCATAGAACTACACGTTTAGAACTCCACCATCGAGTATTTAAACTACACGTTTAGAACTACACGTTTGATATGTATAAGGTTGGATTTAGAATTAAGAGTGGTCACAAATTAGTCGCAGATTGTGTCTGATTTGCGACGCGCTTTTTAAGCGGTGTAAAAATTAGTTTTTCTGGGTACTCGAACCCTCGACCTTATATTCAATATCCGTTGTGTAAGACCAGTGTGCTAGTGTGTTTAATTGGTTAGTTGTTGGAGTTAATTGATGTTAAAAGGGGTCACAAATTAGTCACAAATTGTGTCTGATTTGCGACGCGCTTTATAATAGGTGTAAAAATTTGTTTTTTGGGTACTCGAACCCTCGACCTTATATTCAGGATCCGCTGCATAAGACCAGTGTGCTAGTGTGTTTAATTGGTTAGTTGTTGAAATTAATGTTATATATTCACATATAGGGTAACATATGTCACAAAGTAGTCACAGATTGTGTCTGATTTGCGACGCGCTTTTTAATAGGTGTAAAAATTTGTTTTTCTGGGTACTCGAACCCTCGACCTTATATTCGATATCCGCTGTGTAAGACCAGTGTGCTAGTGTGTTTAATTCGTTAGTTGTTGGAATTAATGTTATATATTCGCCTATAGGGTAACTTGTGTCACAAATTAGTCACAAATTGTGTCTGATTTGCGACGCGCTTTTTAATAGGTGTAAAAATTAGTTTTTCTGGTTACTCGAACATTCGACCTTATATTCGATATTCGCTGTGTAAGACCAGTGTGCTAGTGTGTTTAATTGGTATCAATGTGTTAAAAATTATATATCTCTTTGATTTTGATATGTATAAGATTATATTAGTTATATGCATTAATTCAAAATAAAATAACATAAATTTGTTGGATATTTCACAATACTTTGATAGAATTTTATAAATAATTTCAAATATATTATAAACATTTATTTATCAGATTTGCAACTGATTTGCCATTCGTTTGTCACAACTCATCAAAGTAGGTGGACTACCTAACAACCGTATGTATCACGTTTTCAATTACTCAATCAGTACACCGACATTATCAATCGGCCGTCTTAAACAGTTGGCCGACACTTTTGTCATTTTCCCAAATTTTAAAAAAGTGACAAAGTAGTAGCAAATGTGCGACTGTTGTTTAGGAATGGCAAATCAGTCGCACATTTGCGACTACTTTGTGTGTAGGTTTACACAGTCGAGGATCAATCGTCGATTAGTCGCAAATTTAAGATGAATTTGCGACTACTTTGTGATTACCGTTTTGTTCGTCGCAAAGTCGTGGTAAATCGGTAACGAATTCGTTATTCTGTTTTGCGACAAATAAAAACAGTCACAAGTGGTAGTCACTCATAGACTGTTTTCTTGTAGTGTTACTACGTTGGCCTCTTTGAGTGATTTGATTCCAAGACCTCCTTCTTTCTTTGGTCTGCATACCTCCATCCATGCGACTTTGGCCTTTCTCGGATTCAAGTCTGGTCCAGACCATAGAAAAGAAACACACATCCCTTCAATCTTTTTAATACATTGGCTTGGGAGGCGGAAAGCTTGAATCCAAAAATTAATAGTACTTCCAATAACCGATTTTAGGAGTTGTAATCTATCAGCGTATGAAAAATGACGCGCAGTCCATGAACTCATACGGAGTCGCAGTCCCTCAACAAGGACTTCGTAGTCGTAGTCAGCTACACACATTCGTTTGGTGAGTAATGGTAATCCTAGGTAGCGAACCAGCAAGGAGCCTTCATCAAAAGGTAATTGTTCCATGATTAAATTCCGGTTTGTCTCTGATACTCCAGCTAAATAGAGAGTTGATTTTTCTATGCTTATCTTCAAACCCGAGTTGGTTGCAAACTCTCCAAAAAGCTTGATTGTTTCCTCTACAGATCACTTTGTCCCTTCAATGAAGATCATCAAATCATCTGCAAAACAAAGATGAGTGATCTGAAGGTTCTTACATCGAGGGTGATATCCAATGCGTTTTTCCCTTGCATCCCTATCAATCATATGCGAGAGAACATTCATACAAATTACAAATAGGCAAGGCGAAAGAGAGCAGCCTTGTCTTAGCCCCCTTGAGCTACCAAAATAGCCATCAAGTTCCCCATTCACTTGGACCGAGAAGGAGGCCGTTGTGATGCATAGTCTGATCCAATGTATGTATGACTCGGGGAAGTCAAGGGCTGATAATGTATTTAGCAAGAATTCCCATTGGACTGAGTCAAAAGCTTTGGAGATGTCGATCTTCATAGCACAACTAGGCGAGACTGAATCTTTATGGTAGTCCTTAACTAGCTCAGTTGCTAGAAGAAGATTTTTCATTAACAGTCTGTCCTTGACAAACGCTGATTGATTTCCATTTATTAACCTTGGCAGCAATCCCTTAAGTCTATTGGCTAGAATCTTTGAGATCACCTTATAAAGCACATTGCAGCAAGATATTGGTCTATAGTCTTTCATTTCCTTAACATCATCCTTCTTGGGGATAAAAGCTAAAATCGTTGAGTTCACACCCTTTGGGAGGAATCCTTTGACAAAGAAAGATTTGATTGCTATCAAGAAGTCTTTACCTAGAATTGGCCAGGCGGTTTTAAAGAACTCACTTGTAAAGCCGTCTGGCCCTGGGGATTTGTCATTTGGCATTGAGAATAGAACTTTTTGGATCTCCTCATCTGTAACTTCTCGAATAAGCATTGTCTTGTCCATCTCTGAACATCGGAATTGGATCATTTCTTGAAGTTCATTTGTTGTCACTCCAGAAAAATCCGATGGTTGGTGATTGAGAAAATCCTTGAAAAATCTCTTTGCTTCCTTTTTAATACCCTCTCCATCTGTTAAGGTTTCTCCAGTCTGGGTCGTGATCTCTCTTATACTATTCTGCATCCTTCTCACCTTAATCGAGTTGTGGAAATAACGGTTGTTTCTATCTCCCACTGCAAGCCAATGTCATTTCGATTTCTGCTTGAGGAACTTCTCCTCTAGACCAGACAAGCGATTCCATTTCTCATATGCATGTGCTTCGTCTTCCATGTTCTGAGCATTTGGAGAAAGTAGAGTTTGTGTTTGTTTGGTACAAAGATCATCGTAAGCCTCTTTCGTACACTTCGACAAGTCTCCCAAGTGTTCCTTGTTTAAACTTCGTAAAGTAGGTTTGATGTCTTTGAGCTTCTTTGAAAATCTGTGGAGAGACGAAGTCGAAATGAATAAAGGTACTGTATCCTACCAAAAACCACTCACCTTTGGTAAGAACTGAGGTAACTTGGCTGATACGTTGACAAATTTGAATGGTTTCCGCTTTCTCATTACTTCTCCCTCCAAATTGAACCTTGCTCGAGAATGGTCTGAACATCCTCCAGCCTCAAAGACACAATAGGATTGTGGGTACACATCCATCCAAACATCATTTACTAGGAGCTGATCCAGCTTTTTACAAATCAACCCATCGTGGTGTTTATTAGACCAAGTCAAACGAGTGCCTTATTAGCCCAAATCCGTGAGGGAGCAGTACATCACCATCTCTCTGAAGTCATTCATCCCCTTTCATCCCCGGAGGGGGGAGGAGGTTAGATAGTTGGAGTGCTCCTCTGCGTGGAGTATTTCGTTAAAATCCCCACCTATCATCCAAGGTTTATTGCTAAACATCGGTGAGTCTTGGTGATTTCACAAATCCTCCCATAATCTTTTCCTTTCTTCTATAGTATTCAAAGCGTAGACAAATGTACACAGAAACTCCTCTGTTTTGCCTTCCAATAAGACTGATACAGTGATCATCTGATCACTTTTAAAGATTGGTGTGATCCTCACACTATCCTTCCACACGATCCATATTCTACCAAGACGATGATGCTCATAATTGGACGTAAATGACCAGCCATGAAACACCGAATCCACCAATCTTTGCACCTTCCTCTCCTTTACTTTTGTTTCCAAAAGAGCACCAAACTGAAAATTGCTTTGATTCACCCATTGTTTCAAAATGGAATGTTTAGAGATTTTGTTGAAGCCACGGACATTCCAAAACAAACCTAACATAATTATGTATGTTTGGTCTTACGTTTGCTTGAAACACTTGGATTAGTATCCCTAGTGGCAAGCTTGAAGTTCTCTTCCAAGTATTTGTGTGTTCCCTTTACCACCCGTGGGGGTGGAATTCTAATGTTGGATTGGATCTTATTAACGGGGTGGCCAGTTTCCGCATTATCTGCAGTGTTTTCCTCCTCACTTTCCTCCGAATACTCTGATTCCGATGTCTCAACCACCGGTTCCTCTTCAACCACTTTCTCTTCCTTATCTCCCACCTCCTCTGTTTCCAATACTGCAAATCGTGAGGGCGATCCAACTGTTTCGATTTGTTGTTGTTTATCCCCCGACCTTCCTACTCTTCCAAGGGAAACTATAGACCAACTTGACTGTTCTGCAAATTCTCCCTCCTCCGTGTCCTCTTTTTCTATTTCTCCTTCCACTCCAACCTCCATAACTTTTGTGTTTGTACCCTCTTCTGTGTTATCCTCATTTGTCACCATTTGTTCCCCCTCTAGCCTTATTGATGTTATATTCTCCTGGATGATACTTGGTTGCTAGTCAGCTACCACTACATTTTGATCCTTCTTTGACGCCAATATGACTTGCTTCGTACAAGCAAAGCTCAAGTGACCCCATTTGAAGCATATATTACACCTTGCAGGTAGTCTCGGATACACAAACTTGACCTCTGCATCGATTCCAGCTTTTGACTTTAGTCGATACGATTTTGGAAACTCTTACGTTAAGTCCGCTTCCACCAGCACCTTGGCCTCTTCAAAGCTTGAGCAGAGCTCTGTTTCAGGGTGTAGGCACACTGGCATGCCCACCGCACTTGCTATGAAACCTAAACCACCCCACGAAAACATCCTATTTGGTATCTTCTTTAAAGTGATCCACATGGGAAGAACTTTCATCTCTGGTTCTTCATCCTCCTCCTCCATGGGGGACCACTTTGATAATCTCATTGGGACTCCCGCTATATCCCATGATCTTCTGTTTAAAACCCTTCTTCTTGTTGCAGCGTATTTAATACGGAATTTCACCGTAGTCTTGTTCACCACGAAAACATCAATTCGAATTGATTTGTCTCCAAGCGGCCAATTCTTATTGACAATAACGTGTATCTTTGCGACGTGCGGAGCGTCTGCGACAAACTTTCCGACTAAGAAATCCTCCCATAAGGGAACTGATTGTTGAACTACCTCATCTGGTATCTCTACCTCTCCTGACCCATTCACCAAATCTACCACTTTGATTGCGTGAGTTGTTAAACTCGGTTTGTTTCTCACCACATTCGCCCACGATGCCTTCTTTTCATTCTCCACCAAGTTCTGAGTCCCCTCTACTCCGTGCGGCGGTGAGCTCAGCTCCTGCGGCGGCGCCATTGGCACAGAAAGCCCTAGCGTGATGCCAAAACTTTGAAACCCTAATCGCTTTCTCAATCACCTTTTTTTGCTGACGTGTCAGTTTTTAGAAGGTGTTGTTGTTTCACGATGAGATTGTTTCACGATGAGATTGTTTCAAACATTTATTCAGGTCATAATCTGAAAACATTTGGCACATATATGAAATTTAAGCATCTCAAAGAAGTAAGGACCTTTTGTCAATGATTAAAGGGACAGTTTTGCCTTCTTGTGATGGATCCCATTTTCTTGTGAAAGAAAGCTCAATATGTTCTTCGTTCTGCATTATTACCTCAAAGTTTTTTCCTTTTATTCTGTTACCAAAATGAAAATAGCAATAAGCCATTAGTTGTAACACTTCAGATTCTAGAAATGCTTGGTGCATTGTCTGAGAATATGTGGTGCATGCGGAGAGACTTAAAAGAATTGATTTGGCTACCTATGTCACCAAAGTGCACTTATCTTTTCGGTCACTTGTCTTGAGAGAACTCTAGAGTTAAGCGTGCTTGAGCTGGAGCAATCGCAGGATGGGTGACCTGCTGGGAAGTCATTTCCAGTTCCGGGCGAGTGAGGCCAAAACTCGGGGAAAGATCGCGTGGTGATTGCAGGGTCAGTAAACATGCATTTCGAGTCTCCCGGACTAACGCACCGACCGTCGGAGAAGTCTCGGCTTGCGAGCCGAGAATAGGCGTGGGGCCCACGGCAGGGCGGTCGGGGCGTTACATTAATTGTTTTGGTTTTGTTTTGATAATAGCAATTCTATCCGCAAAAAAATGCAATCTTACTTCGGTTGTTTAAATGGGATCAAACTACGATTTTGCGAGTAATCTTATTTCGGTGTTAAGATGATGAAGAAGACTTACACATCAAATGCACCAGTGGTTCCTGATCCGCTCCAAACAAGGTCCCAATACCTGAAAAATACATTTCCTTTTTTATATCCCAATGAGAGTTTTTGGTGAAAAAAAGTTATGAAATGAAACTAGAAACAGATAAATGTATGTAATATTTTGGGTTTGTGTAGACTCTTAAGAAAATCTTTAGACTTTAGTAATTGGTTTTAGAGCAGCCATTTACTAGTTTATGCAATCTTGATTAAATCTTGCCACGGTTTTAATCGCAAGAAATCATTTATACACATTACCCTCTATTGGGTTCTTCATTAAGAACTTCGAGCAAGTTATCGATGCCATTATACTCGATACCAGTAACAGTTCCATCAGGCTTTGATAATGTAACCCGTGCAATGCCATTATCCATCACCAGCTAAACCATTAATACACCAAAAAGTTTGTCACTTTTTAGTATATGCAGCTAACTATGAACATAGGTAAGATCATGAGAAGAGTTAAAATAAACCAACATGATTGCCTTTATCTTGTAACTTGAGTTCAAGAGACGACATTGCTGAAAATGTCTTGTGGGTTTTGGTCTTAAGCTCAAAGTAAAATGTACATGTATTTATTTATATACATTATACATATATGTGTGTATATATATAGAGAGAGAGAGATTCCATTTGAAGAACTTATGTTGCCTTGGACGGGAGATAAAGCAGAGAGGTTATAGTGGAGATTAGAATCTCTTGACTTTGTCGTCAAAACCGTTTGGTTAGTGCTCCAACGAAATGCTTAAAAGAGTCGCAATGATCAATATGGTGGTGACATCCGTGTGACTCAAAGCTTTCACTTACGTGTCTTCTAAACATTTCTTTTTTCTTATCATTTTTTTATAAACCAATACCATATTGTAATTCAATTCAATAACGAGTTATGTGCAATTGTTAGGTGATTTTTCTCAATCAAAGAAAATCATGCCTATAAGTAAATATCAAAAGCTACATATAACCTCTATAAATTAAGATCAAAAGATATTTATAATTTCTATAAATTAATATTCAATAAATTACTGGTTCCATAATAAAATTTTGATCCACGTATTCTCTCGATAAATTAATGTTTTACTAAATTAGTACAATATTATTATTTTGACATTATTAATTTATAAAAAAAACTTACATAAGATATATCTGATTGCTTGTCGTAGGAGACTGTTATATGTTTACATGTTACATGCGACCAAACATTGCATTTTGCGTGAAGAAAATTTAGACGCTGAAAAAATTTAGCGTTGCATTTGAAATTTAGCGCTGTAATTAAAATTTTAGATGGAACTGTATGCGGCATACAAACAAATATGATAACTATTGCGATCAGATATTACGAAGCAGTGTTCGACCGCAAGTCTTAACGTAGACAAACGAACGAACCTATAGTAAACGGTTGGTTTAATCCTTAATGGACAGTTTCACCTCTAAGCCTAAGGTCAACTTCTAGTCTTCTACTAACCAGACATTAAGCAATCTCTTCATGCTTTAGAGTTAAAAGCCCAAACCCAACTTTATGAGGCCCAAATTCAGAAAAGACAAAACATTGCCATATCCTTTTACTCACTGCTAAACCCTCCTCCTCTGTTCTTCTTCCTCTTCCTCCTTTTATCTCTGTCGAAAATTTCTTATTTGGTGTCTCAAAAACCATACTTTAGAGAGGGTTTAAGTTAGTTTATGTACCTGTTAATGCTCCGAACTTTGTTTTCATTTTTGTAGTGAAGATTTATAGTTATCTCTATGGATTTGATGGTATCCACAAGCAGTGTACAAGATGGGTTTTGCTTCATTCAACAAAGTAGTAACCTTGAGGTCTTAGGTCGTACGAATGGTAATATTAGGTCTAAAGTCTCTCTTGGGTCACAAAAAAGGAACAGACTTGTTCTTTTTTTCGCAGCTTCTAAGGTTGAGAGTTCTGGTCTTAATGGTAGAGCTCAAAAGTTCGATAATTCAGCTTTTGTGCATAGCAATAGTAACGGAAATGGTCATTACACCTCTGTGAATTCATCTTTTGTGTTGGAAGATGTAGAGAGTAATAACTGTTAAAATATGCCTTGAATCTGTTCGGGCTTCTAATGGGCTGTTAGGCCTCAGTCACCTGTTCGGGTTTCTGATGGGTTGTTGGGCTACAGTAATCTGTTTGGACCTCAATAAAAGTCGGTCCATGACGAAATTAGGGTTACTCGGATTCCTCTTTATATACTCGTGTTACCCTAATTTCTCATATATTCTGAAACTGTGAAACTCAACCCCCATTAATAAATCAGTCTCCTTTTGCCCGTGGAGGTAGCCAACACGCTGTTGGTGAACCACGTTAAATATATGTGTCTTTCTTCACTGTTTATATATTCATCTTCTCACCTCCGTTATAACAAACTGGTAGCAGAGATCAAGCTCTAGATTCTGGAATTTCCGCAACAACAGTATAAAGAGAAGATGTCAGGTATAAACGTTTCGATTGACAAGTTTACAGGGAGAAACAGTTTCAGTCTCACGCATATCTGGATACAAGCGTTGTTTAAGCAACAAGGCTTGTGGGCGTCGTTGTTGAAAGACAACAAGGGTGGCGCTGCTGAGATGGTACATCTGGAAGATGAGATCATCATCAAGGTTTCTAACGAAACAACTACCGCTGGTCTGTGGGGGCTTCGGGACCGTGTGAAGACATCTGGTCATGTAGGGACATCCGGCTCCGTGAAGATATTTGGTTATGTGAGGACATCATACCTCTGTGGAGGTATTCGGCTCATGTGAGAGCATCAGACCTTTGTGGAGGCATCAGGATCGTGTAAAGGCATTTGGTACTGTAGAGACATCTAGCCTTGTGAAGGCATATGGTCTTGTACGGACATCTGGTCTTGGAAGCATATGGTCCTGAACGGACATCTGACCTTTGTGGAGGCATCGGGCTTGTGTAAGGGCATCTGGTCTAGTGAAGACATTCAGGCTTCTGGTGAAGGTATCTGGTTCATGGTGGAGCATCACGCCCTTGATGGGGGCATCAGGCTTCTGGTGAAGAGTCTGGTCTCGTGGAGGCCTCCGGTCTTCTGAAGACATCTGGTCCTCAACGGACATCTGGCTTCGTGGAGGCATCTGGTCTATTGAAGAAATCTGGTCCTGAACGAACATCTGGCCTTGTGGAGGCATCTGGGTTCTGAACAGACATTTGGCATTGTGGAAGCATCTGGTCTTATAGGAACATCTGGCCCGTGGGGGCATCCGGTCTTGTGAAGACATCTGGTTCTGTAAGGACATCTGGCCTCGTGGAGGCATCCGGTCTATTGAAGAAAAAACAATTCCACTAAAATAACCGGTTCAACTACAAATCCAAACAAGTTCCAGAACTAACCATCAACCAAGCCAGTTCTAACAACAATAATTAAAAACGACACCAAACACGAGACCCTAGATCATCTCCCTCTTCGTAGCCGTGATTCCACGATCACAATTTGCCTTTACCTGCATCACATGGAAAAAAGAGATGCGTGAGTATCATCATCAATACCCAGTGAGACGTTCATCCCATCTACGACTGCGCACTCAGGTACGATGAACCGTTCAGGCAAACACACAACAAAACAACACAGAAACACAAAGGCTCAACCACAGCCACTCAGACAGGCTGTCGATCGACCCTACCATTAGGTGTCGATCGACATCTTCTATACATGCCTGTCGATCGACACAACCACTAGGTGTCGATCGACAGTATGTGCATTGGCTGTCGTTCGACACCCTTCGTGCTGGTCTGTCATTCGACACACCTCTTGAGTGTCGTTCGACAGGCCATGCGCAGATTCCTAGGAAATCGATCATAATCTTCTCGGATCGATTCCTCCTCTGCGTCAACACGAAAAACCTGCACAAAACAACAATCACAACACAACAACCAATACACACAGCCACATTCAATCAACACAAGATCAATCAACTGGTTCTAAACCTATCACCAAACAACCCTAACGATCCGTCGGCCCAGAAGCCATGGTCACGCACTCACCTTGGATTTTTGATAGAAATTGATGAGAATTGAGGCTAGAAACGAAATGAGCTACAACCACCACGAAATTTCACTCCAAAACGATCAAGAACGAAACCCTAACTCACAAATTATCTGGAACAAGAGAAACTCCTCTCTGACTCCTTTCCACTGATTTTGAGACTTGGTTTCGATCAGAATGCGGACATAAAGGCTTAAATACGAACCCTAGTTTTTTCCGTTGCCATTCTTGTAGCTACCCTATCACTGAGCATGAGGTATACATACATCAATCGATATGTAAAATACATATGATTAGTATATACATTTTGTGATTTTAAGTGACTAATTTAAGGTTGTATGTTTTGTCTTCTCTCTTGATTCAAGTTCTCTCTGTCAGGAACTAAACCCTATCATAAGCTTTGTTTCAAAGAGCTTACTCATCCCAAATGCGAAGTTTGTCACCAATTTGTAAGCAACTTATCACATTCTTGCACATTACATATATTTTATATTTGACTAATTTCATATTTGTTTTCTAAGATCCCAACTAATGATGCTGGCTTGATTGAGTATCGATGTCATCCGTTTTGGAACCAAAAGTATTGCCCGTCTCATGAATACGATAAAACCGCTCGTTGTTGTAGCTGCGAGCGTTTGGAGGTAACCAAATATAAAATATTATTGATAAGTCCATATTTACATTTTTCTCACAAATTAGTAGTGTTTATTTTTTCATTATGTGTTGTGATTATGATGAAGTCATGGGATGTGAGATATTACACGTTAGAAGATGGGAGAAGTTTATGTTTAGAATGTATGGAAACCGCGATTACCGATACTGGAGATTGTCAACCTGAACGGACATCTGGCCTTATGGAGGCATGTGGGTTCTGAACAGACATTTGGCATTGTGGAAGCATCTGGTCTTGTAAGGACATCTCGCTCGTGGGGGCATCCGGTCTTGTGAAGACATCTGGTCTTGTATGGACATTTTGGCCTTGTGGAGGCATCTGGGTTATGTTCGAGCATCAGACCTATGTGGATGCATCAGTCTCGTTTGAGGGCGTCAGGCTTCTATGAAGGCATCAGGCTCGTGTGCGGGCATCAGGCTCCACGTGAAGCATCATGCTCTTGGTAGGGCATCAGACTCTTGTAGAGCATCAGGCTTCTGTTCGAGCATCTAGCTCTATGAGGACTCCAAGCTCGTGATAGAGCATCTGGCCCAGTGGGGGCATCTGGCTGAGTTGAGCATCAGCTCTGTGAGGGCATCTGGCTTAGTGGAGGGCATCTGGCTCAGTGGAGCATTTGGATGGGAAGAAGAAGATTTTCAAGTACCTGAAGGAGATCGATGACAACTTAAGTGTTATCTGTTTGAAAATCATTAGCTGTTCATCAAGCCCCTGTTAGGATATCAGGCTCCTGATGGAGCATCAGGCCCTGTTAGGGCATCGGCCCTTGTGAGGGCATTAGGCCTTTGTGAAGGCATCTGGCTCGGTATATCATCTGGTCCGGTGAGGCATCTGGCCTAGTTAAGGCATTCTGGCCTGTTTGGGGCATCTGGCACGTTGTGGCATCAGGCCTTTGTGGAGGCAGCAGGCTCTTGTGTGAGCATCTGGTCTAGTGAGGACATTCTGGCCTAATGAAGGCATCAGGCTTCCGGGTGGAGCATCAGGCTCTAGGTGGAGCATCAGACTCTTTATAAAGAAACAAGTTTCGGTTGGAGCATTAGACTCTTGATAGAGAATCAGGCTTCGGGTGGAGCATCGGGCTCTTGGCAGAGCATCTGGCTTAGTGAAGCATCTGGTCCGAAAGGATATCTGTGGCAAAAGGAGACATCTGGTACATCTAGCATAAGTATTGTGCATCTGGTACATCTGTTTGGAGGATTCAAGTCAAGGTGGAGATTTGTTAAAATATGCCTTGAATCTGTTCGGACTTCTAATGGGCTGTTAGGCCTAGTCACCTATTCGGGCTTCTGATGGGTTGTTGGGCCTTAGTCATCTGTTGGGCCTACGGTAATATGTTCGGGTCTCAATAAAAGTCGGTCCAAGACGAAATTAGGGTTACTCGGATTCCTCTTTATATACTCGTGTTACCCTAATTTCTCATGTATTCTGAAACTGTGAAACTCAGCCTCCATTAATAAATCAGTCTCTTTTTGCCCGTGGAGGTAGCCAACACGCTGTTGGTGAACCACGTTAAATATCTGTGTCTTTCTTTACTGTTTATATATTCATCTTCTCACCTCCGTTATAACAATAACTATTTGAGGCAGATGGTTAGAGCTGGTGAGTTAGAGGAAGGGTTTAAGTTTCTATTGAACATGGTTTATCACGGTAATGTTCCCGATATCATTGCGTGCACGACATTGATCAGTGGATTCTGTAGGTTGGGTAAGACGAAGAAAGCTGCAAAGATTTTGGAGATTCTTGAAAGTTCTGGTGTTGTTCCTGATGTTATAACTTACAATGTTATGATTAGTGGGTACTGCAAAGCTGGGGAGATCAATAACGTTTTGTCTCTACTCGATAAAATGAGTGTTTCGCTGGATGTTGTTACTTATAATATGATATTGCGGTCTCTTTGTGATAGTGGGAAGCTAAAGCAAGCAATGGAGGTTCTTGATAGGCAGCTTCAGAGAGATTGTTATCCTGATGTGATTACTTACACTATATTGATTGAAGCTACTTGCAAAGAGAGCAGTGTTGAACAGGCGATGAAGCTATTTAAGATGAAAGTTTTTTTCCAAAAATACCACCTTAAAGTTTTTTTTCCAAAAATACCACAGTTTTTCCAAAGTTCCAAAAATACCACTTTTTTAAAATTCTTTTTTAACATTCAAAACTAAATCCCAAACCCCAAACCCTACCCCCTAAAACTATACCCTAATTTTGGAATAGTTAACCTAAACCCAAAAAATTTAAATTATAAGCCTTAAAAATCAATTTTTTAAAAATTGGTATTTTTTGAACATTGAAAAAAAATGGTATTTTTGAAACAAAAACTTCAAAGTGTGGTATTTTAGGGAATTTCTCTTTTTCTTTTTTACATCTAATCTCTTGGTATTTTTTTTTCTTTTTTGTATAACACATAATCTCTTGGTGTTCGTATGGTTTGATGTTGTAGTATATTCTAAAGCTCGGGGACATCGCTCTGGCCATATGCATAAGTGGATTTACATCACACGATGTTCCTCCACCTCGCGGACCTTTTTATTGGTAATCCTTATTTACTCTATGACTTGGTATATATACCAAAGTTTCGTCTCTAAATATATAGAATTTTCTCTCACACAATATGCGGTCGTAAAATTGTGCCAGGACCTTGGGCGATGTGTTCATGGGAAAATGCCATACCGTATTCGACTATCGCAACAAACGAGTCGGGTTTGCAGAAGCAAAGTGAACAAAAAAATAGGGCAGGATGGGGTACACATCCTTTATGGTCTATGTAGTGTTGTACGTATGTTTTTGCATGGGTTGGTGTTAAAATGTTGTCTCAGCTTGATATTTGTATGTAAAACCTTAGATTTACAAAAACTTTAACAGAAAATATTTGATACAAATCTAGTAGGGGAAGTTTGGTTTTGGACATTTTGGTAAGGGAAGTTATAAATTTGCAGCTCTAGATTTGAAAAACAAATGTTGCGGTTCAATAATATTTAATTTTGATCGCTTTTCCCTTTCTTCTTCTCCGGATGATTAATACGAAATGGGGTTTAGCCCTGGCCCATAAGAAATTCAAGGCCCAATCACTTGTCCTCAAGTATATATAGACAAGACTTTCGTCTTACGTAAATCCCAAAAATTGGAAAATATCTTCAACCTAGCGCAGTCGATCGTTCCTCTCTCAACATGGACATGCAGGGACTCGTCAAGCATGAATGAACTCCAATCAAAGGATTCTCCATCTCCTTCTCCGTATGTCTTTCTTCAGTCTCACTCTCTAACTAACCTCTGTTTATTCAAGTTTCTGATTACATCTTTCCTACTTTAGGAGCAGGAATGTGAGGATCATACAGCAGCCATGAAAGTAATCTCCTCTATCCTTATGGCTTTCCTTTCTTCTGTCTCACTCTTTTCTGATTAGATCTTTCGTAACTTAGGGGATAGAATCTCTGGAATTGAATGATGATGAAGCAGCCACTCGAAAGAGCCGGTATATTTGTCATGTGTTGATTGGATCTTGTTTTCTTTGTTAATTTAGAGAATTTTTACTTGTCGTTGATTACATTTGTCATGTGTTGGATTACATTTGTCAGGGTTTCCGTTACGGGATATGATACTTCACTCCCTTGCGATGATCTCAAAACCACGTTGAGGAATCATTTCTCTTCATGTGGAGAGATCACGAACGTCAGTATTCCCATATATACTGATATCCGCATACTCTTCAAGTTTGACTGTATCGGGGTATGACACTTCGCTTGATCAGCGCGATATCAAGGAGGCCCTGAAGAAACATTTCTCTTCATGTGGAGATATTTTTATTGTTGTTCCTCCTGACAGGTTTGTGGCTTCTTCCTCCAATTTGTGACATAGTATTTTTCCCCAACTGTTATTAAAAGATTGATTTTTACAGAAGTAGCATAGTTTTTGTTAAACTGTCGGCAGAAGATGGCATAGCATCTAGAGAAACAGAGAGAGGAAACTTGAAAGACTTAGAACACTTTCTTGTTATGTTTCTTACTTGATGAAAACGAGTTTTTTTACAATGTCTTTATAGACATAATACAGACCATAATTACTCTAAGTAGTTAGCGTTTGGAGAAGCTCAAACTTGTTATTACAGAGAGCTTTCTTGCACGCTTGTTCCTTGTGTGTCATGCTACACCCTAAGTCCCTTTGATTCTTCATCTTTGTCTTCTTCTGTTTGTCTTGAGAGAGATTGATTATTGGGCTTTGCTTCACTTGGGCTTTGTGCTGTTTCTTGATGTCGTGATCCATCAAGGATGTTGATGTGTTGCTTATACTCCCCCTCAAACTTGGAGTGGGTGGTGCATTCACGCCAAGTTTGCTGCGAAGATCAATATATGTGTGTTTTGGTAGAGACTTGGTGAAGACGTCAGCGAGCTGAGCCGAAGCTAGAATGTGGTGTGTTTCAATGTGTCCCAAAGCAACTTGTTCCCTGATATAGTGAAAGTCTCGATCAAAGTGCTTTGTTCTGTTATGGAGAGCTGGGTTTGCCGTTAAGTAGACAGCCGAGAGGTTGTCACAAAACAGAGTTGTGGGTTGGTGTTGAGGAATGCCAAGATCATGAAGCAGAGAGGAGAGCCAAGTTAGTTCTCGAGTTGTTGCGGTGAGAGCTCTATACTCTGCTTCTGTTGACGAGTGCGAGATTGTGGACTGTCTCTTGGCCGACCAACATATGAGATTTGACCCGAGAAGAACACAAAAACCAGTAGTAGACCTCCTTGTTTCTTTGCAGCCAGCAAAGTCACTATCAGAGAAGGTTGTGAGAGCAAGACTAGTGTTTCTCTTAATAGGAAGGCCCATGTTTAGAGTACCTTTCACATACCGGAGGATGCGCTTGAGTAGACTAAAGTCTGAGATGGTTGGTGAGTGCATTCTTTGGCAAATGAAGTTCACAGCGTATTGAATGTCCGGTCTCGTGATCGTTAAATACTGCAGTTTACCGGCAAGACTTCGAAAATATGTTGGCTCAGAGAATGGTTCAGAATTGAGATTGTCCAAGTGTTGTGGTAGAGGAGTTGGCATAGGATTGCAATTTGTCATTCCTGCTTGGTGAAGAATGTCAGATGCATAAGCATGCTGATGCAGAAAGAGGCCCATGGAGAATGATTCAATTTGTATTCCCAAAAAGTATCTTGGTTTACCAAGATCTTTCATGGAGAAACGATTGTTGAGAGCCGTTAGAAGCTGATCTAGAAGAGCCTGGTTGTTGCCCGTGAGCAGGATATCGTCAACATATAGAAGAAGAGCCAAAGACATACCATTTTTGTGGTAAACAAACAAAGAGGGGTCTGAGGTACTGCAGATGAAGCCAAAACCAAGTAGAAACTGACTAAAGGTGTCAAACCAAGCTCTTGGAGCTTGTTTTAGGCCATATAGAGCTTTGGTGAGGCGGCATACATGGTTTGGCTTATCTGGATCCACAAATCCTGCAGGTTGAAGCATGTACACAGGCTCTTTTAGTTCTCCATGAAGAAAGGCATTGGAGACATCCAATTGCCTAATAGGCCACTCTTTGGTTGTTGCAACATCTAGAACAAGGCGTATGGTGGATGTACGAACGACGGGGCTGAATGTCTCCAAATAATCTATCCCTTCCTCTTGGTCAAAGCCCTTGGCAACAAGACGTGCCTTGAGCTTGTCCACGTCTCCTTCCGGATTGAATTTGGTCTTAAATACCCATTTGGAGAGCAAGATATTCATGTGAGCAGTTGGAGGAACAAGAGACCAAGTATTTAGCATATGTATACGACTCATTTCATCAAGGACCGCTTGACTCCAACCTGGATGTTTCATAGCAGACACAATAGTCTTTGGCTCGTCAGTTGTGTATCTAGAAGCGATGTTAGCATATCGAGGATTAGGCTTGTGAATGCCAACTTGGGACCGTGTGGTCATGGAGTGAGCATTGTCTATTGGTTGTGGAGGAGGATCCACGTGATGATCTTCATGGTGAGGTTCTGGAGGAGGATCCACTTGGTGATCGTCATGGTGAGGTTCTGCAGGCAGTGCAGATTCCTCTCTTTCTGTGGTGTATGAGTTTGGAGTTAAAAGAACATGATCATGTAGATTTTCGGTTGGTGTGATCTCTGTTTCAGTTGCATCATACTCTTGATGTTGTTCACCAGTTGTAGTGTTGTCATTAGTTGCAGTGTTGGGTGAAGAGGTGTCTTGTCTTGAGAACAATTGAACCGGAGGAGGAGGAGAGGAGGATGGTGTGGATGTTGGCTCAGAGTGTTGCCAAGCTTTAAGGAGAGGTGTTGGATACCGAGGAATCAAGGATTTGTATTTTGCTTGAAAAGGAAAAAGAAGCTCATCAAACATGACATGTCTTGAGATGTATACCTTGTTTGTTGGAGGGTAGAGGCAACGATAGCCCTTGTACTGACTGTGGTAGCCAAGAAAGACGCATTGCAGGGATCGTGGATCGAATTTATGATGAGCCAAAGGCCTGAGACATGGATAACAAGCTGATCCAAAGACTCTGAGGGAAGGGTAATCCGGTTTCTGGTGAAGAAGAGTTTCATGAGGACTGACATTGTTCAAGCTAGAAGTTGGTAACAAATTGCTGAGATGATTGGCTGTGAAGAAGGCCTCAACCCAAAATTTCAGAGGTGTGTGACTATGAAACATCATTGACAATCCGAGCTCAACTAAATGTCTGTGTTTTCTCTCGGCCATGCCGTTTTGTTGTGGAGTATAAGGACACGAGATTCGGTGATGAATACCATTCTCAAGGAAGTGTGTTTTTAGTCTGTGGTTTATGAATTCTCCACCTCCATCACTTTGGAATTCTTTGATTCTTGTATTCAATTGGTTCTCCACCAGCTTTTGAAATGCAAAAAAAACTGAAACAAAGTCTGATTTTGCTTGAAGAGGATAAAACCAAGAGTGTCTTGAGAATTCATCAACAAAAACCACATAGTATTTGAATCCTTGATTAGATACAACTGGTGACGGACCCCATAGGTCGCAGTGAATACGAGCTAAAGGTTTTGAGACATGAGAGTTTGAAGCAAAAAACTGTAATCTTGAGCTTTTCCCCATCTGGCAAGGCTCACAAATGGAGAAGGTTCTGCTCTTATTAACTTGAATGTCCTTGTTGTTCTGAAGTTGTTGGAGAATCTTGTAGTTAGAGTGACCTAATCGATGATGCCACGTTTCCTCAGTAGCTGCACATTGTCGATTAGAGTAGAGAGCCTCAAGCTTGTGATTCTCCAACACATACAATCCATTACTGCGTGGTCCCTTTACCACCACTTTCTGAGTTGATAGATCAATAATGCATACCTTATTAGCATCAAAATACACTCCACAAGGATAATCATCACATAACCTTGAGACAGATAAGAGGGATTTCTGTATTCTAGGACAAACTAATACCTCATTCAAAGGGAGATTACCTTTTGATGAAGAAATTGTGGTGGATCCGGTGTGAGTGATTGGAAGGTATGTGCCGTCACCAATCAACACAGTATCGTTGCCTTCATATGTGTTGGAAGCCTGAAGATTGTTTGTAGATGAAGTAACATGAGCTGAGGCACCTGAGTCAGGGTACCATTCCATACCAGTTTCATCAGAGACACGAAGAATAGAGAAGGCTTGAAGAGAATCATCATTCTGTATCTTTTTCTCATAGCGATCATAGCATGTGAGGGCAGTATGACCGGTGCGGCCACAGATTTGACACGATGGTCTATGAGCAGGAGTTTGATTAAAGAACTGATGCTGATAGAACCCTCTTCCCCTAGTGTTGTAGCCTCCTTTTCCTCTGTTTTGAGCAGGACGTCCTCGACCACGCGGATTGGGGACATATTGAGGAACACGTGGCTCATACTTCTCAGTATTGAAGGCAAGATGAGGAGTGATGGAGGGAGGTTCTTCATAAGACTGAAGTTTGGTGTCGAAGCCTTGAACTTCAGAGATAACATCGTTAAAGGTTGGTGAGGGGAGCTTGCTCAAGGAGCTTTGTATGACCGTGGTTATTGGGTCATACTCTCTGCCTAGGCCATTCAGAAATCCAAATATTTTTAGGGATTCATCAATAGGTTTCCCTATAGAGCTTAGAGAGTCACAAATTGTTTTGAATTCTCGACAATAAGCAGAGAGAGTTTTGTCTTTCTTAGACAAGAGCTGGAGGCTGCGACGGAGAGAGAATTCTCTTGCAATGCTGCTTTTGTTGAAGTTATCGGCCAGAGAGACCCAAATTTGACGAGATGTAGCTAGATTATGAACATGACCAAGAACTTCTTCGGAAAGAGTACCAAACAACCATGAGCGGACAAGTTGATCCGTACAAAACCAGGATTCGTGTTGAGGATTTGGCTCCTCGGTGGTGACATCACCATTGACGACTTGACGGGTCAGAGATGGAGCCGTGACAGCACCATTAACGAAGCCAATTAGCTTTTGACTTGATAAGAGAGACTCGAATTGCGTTTTCCACAACAAATAGTTATTGTCGTTGAGCTTGAGAGTGACAGAACTGGAGACATGAACACTGTCCGGAAACGGGTAAGCAGTTGCCATTGAAACACCTGTTAAGGTTGAAAGGCTGCTGATACCATCTAGAGAAACAGAGAGAGGAAACTTGAAAGACTTAGAACACTTTCTTGTTATGTTTCTTACTTGATGAAAACGAGTTTTTTTACAATGTCTTTATAGACATAATACAGACCATAATTACTCTAAGTAGTTAGCGTTTGGAGAAGCTCAAACTTGTTATTACAGAGAGCTTTCTTGCACGCTTGTTCCTTGTGTGTCATGCTACACCCTAAGTCCCTTTGATTCTTCATCTTTGTCTTCTTCTGTTTGTCTTGAGAGAGATTGATTATTGGGCTTTGCTTCACTTGGGCTTTGTGCTGTTTCTTGATGTCGTGATCCATCAAGGATGTTGATGTGTTGCTTATATAGCAGACAAGGCGGTGGAGCTTAATGGTCGATGTGAATGTCATGTGGAAGGATGTAAGATTGTTGTTGATAAGGTTAGGCCGCCCCTATACTAGAGATCTCCCGAGGCTATACTCCAGGTAAATACATTTTGCTCTTGATTCTCTATTGTAAGTAAAACCTCCTCTCATTAACCCCTGAACTATAGTCAAAGAACTATTGCAGCTTCTCTTGCCACTTCCCTTAGCTTCTCACCTTGACTGCTCAATGAAAATTTATATAGTCCAAGCTCTTGTTTTAGCCGATAGTAGAACCACTCATACAGTCGTAGAATGGTTGTTGAATTGTCGTAATAGATTTTGATACTATAGATTAAGAACCTCTATTACTCTTGATCTGATAAACTGCAAATGTATATTTGTATTACTGGTTTCCCCAGGCAGCGGATCCGAGCCAGTATTATTACAGTGGGTATGGACAAGGATGGCTATTCCATGCCGCAACATCCTAATGCGTATTACGGAGGTTACCCTGGTGGATACAGCGGTTACCAGCAGACACCACAGGCGGGCCAGCAACCGCCACAACAGCAACAAGTCGGGTTCAGCTACTAAATGTGAGAGCATCTCTTGTGTTATGTCACATGTTTGTTGTTTGCCTACTCTGCTGTGAACGTGTTCCGAAACATGGTTTATTTTTCTCTGTCTTTCTGTTAGATGAGTTTCTTCTGCTTATGATTTGATGTTAAAGGATTGTGAAGAGTCTTACTCTTAATAAATGTTTTCACGATGTTTATGTTTTTATTACCTTTGCGAGCTTTGGAAGAAGAAAACACAAATGTGATTATAACATGTCTATCCACAAATGTCTTTGATGAACCCAAGTTTTATTTCTTTATTGTTTGGGTGTATTCATTAAAGATCTGATACTTGTAAAGACAACAAGCATTGCACGATGAGAGGTGACTAACAATAATTTTTCAATATTTGTTTCTGTTGGTCCGAACGAGTTGTATAATTATAAAATGGCGATAGGTGACAAAACTAACATGAGCATTTATTGACGTCTTCACTGGTTGATTATCAAAAGATAAAATTTAATCTTTGTGGACCACCATGCCTTCGTAAATCGTAATGTATAATGAGATCCATGTTCTAAGACGGGATAGTCATCTATAACGAGGTAAATTTACATAATCAATTCAATTTTTTGTACAAAATATTTGGATATATTTTGCCAATATGACTTGTTGACTTTAGTTTGGCTATTTGTAATTAAAGATACTTAGTTTTCATTGACATGAAAGAGACAACAAATTCATAACTCTTCTTAGTTGTTTTTACAGCTAAAGAGAGTTACTTATTTTTAGTAGTTGTATAAAATAAATCAAACACACATAAAAATAATTTAATTGTTCATGGCATCTGTGGGTAGGATTATATCTAGTTGACTAAGATGCAACTTGATTTATTTTAAACGTTATTTAGAACCCAATTTGCTTAGTTGTTTAGAACCCAAGATGATCAACTTGATTAACTTTACTTGGCTATATTATAATTATTCATATATGATACCGATATAAGGATAAACAAGATCCAAAGTAAAACCTTTTGCATTTACATACCTCTCTTATCCTATTATAATTTCCACAACCATGGGAAGGAAGAAGCAATTTTGGCACCACCACGAAAACGATGAATACAAGGAGTTCAACAAGAAGTATCCTGGCCACTATCAGAGATTGATCGAGAGAAAAACTGAATGGAGACTTATGGAAGTCTTGGAAGAATGCATTGAGTGCACGAAGCTCCTTAAGGACGATTACGGATACCATTGCATTCTATGCGACAAGGAGTGGCACGGCGCTTGCACCCCAAGCTCACCAGACGATATTAGCCACCCTTGCCACCCGATCCACCCGCTTAAGCTTCTCGTTGAAGGGCCACCTAATTACTCCAAAGGAAAATGCCTTCTCTGCCAGAAGAAACTCAATAGATTTATTTACCATTGTTCGCTTTGTGATTTTAGCATCCATGTCAAGTGCGCGAACAGCCCACCACCACTCATTGTTGAGGCCCCGAAGTGCCACGGGCATTCACTCACCCTGATGGCTAGAGAAGACCCCTTCACGTGTAATGCTTGTGGTATGTGTGGTGAAGGAAGCCCTTATGTATGCCCTCCGTGCGGTCTCATGTTCCATTGGCATTGTATCATGCTACCACGTGTCATAAACATCAATCGCCATGACCATCGGATATCTCACACCTATTCTCTTGTTTTTGGAAAATGGGAATGCGGAGTTTGTCGCCAAAAACTCAGTTGGAAGTACGGTGCTTATTCTTGCTTGATATGTCCTGATTATGTTGTTCATTCGAAGTGCGCAACAAGAGAGGATGTGTGGGATGGGGTAGAACTCGAAGGAATACCTGAAGAATTTATAGATGTTTCGCCATTCAAAGTTATTGAAGAAGGAGTCATTAATCATTTTTCCCATGATGAACATAACTTAAGGCTTATTGAGGATGTTATTGATCATGATGAAAGCATACGGTGCGAAGCTTGCACCCATCCTATCTATTCTGAGGAGCACTACAGCTGTATGGAATGCGATTTTTTCCTCCATGAAACATGCGCTAATCTTCCTCTTCAAAAACGACATGGGCTTTGCACAAAGCCGCTTACTCTAATAAGCACCAAAAATGATAGCGAGGAGAATTTCTTTTTCTGTTATGCTTGTGTAACGATGTCAAATGGGTTCAGGTACAAATGTGGTGACATATCACTAGATGTGCAGTGTGCGACGATATCTTGGTATTTTGATAATAAATGTCACCCACATACCCTCTTTCTCACTACAATAGACATGGGAACTTGTGGGGCATGTCATGTTACTTATAATCAAGTGTTACGTTGTGTTGAATGTGAGTTCTCGCTGGACTTCAAGTGTGCTACTCTTCCAAAGAAGATAAAGCACAGGTGTGATGACCATTTTCTATCATTGTGTTTTGGTGAGAAGGCCAAGGGCAAGTACTGGTGTGAAGTTTGTGAAACCATTTTAGATCCACAAAAATGGTTTTACACATGCAATGATTGCGGAGTCGTGTGTCATATTGAATGTGTTCTTGGGGAGTTTTGGAATGCCAAACCAGGATTAATGGACTTCGGAGACAACGGAATGAAAATGGAAACGGTTACTAACAATAGTATGTCACGACCAAAATGCGGCTCATGCGGTTCTCGTTGCCAATGTCCTCTTCTTCTCAAGCTTTCTAACTCTGATATCAATGAGTATTTTTGTAAAACTGAATGTTTCCAAAAGTATTTGTAAAACATTTTTTCTATTTAAATTTGTCTTCAGGACTGACTAGTGTTTTACAAATAAAAGAAAATTATTTTACTGTTTGTAATATATTCCCCCGCTATTTCGCGAAAGTCCGAGTTAGTCACTATAGTATGTATCTTTTCAAATCAAAGATTATGTGTGAATTGTAAACCCAAAATTCAAATGCATGGATGTTTCCATGTTTTACGATTCTTTTGTGAAAAGTCGTCAAAACGTGTGTTGCTGGATGCACGCTTTCTTCGGATTTCGACGTTGTGGTAAGTACTTGAAAAGGAAACACTAGGTGGCAAAAAAATGATACTATATCAAAAACACAAAGGATATATATTAGGCACGAACCACAGTAATCCTCCCGGCAATATATTATTGCCATGTTTGGTTAGAATGTTCGGCTCGTCTACGCTCTCTCTTTTTGCCATTGATCTTGGTTAGGAATTTGTGGCTACTCGCTATCTTCTTGGGGATTCAAATCCTTTTAGTATATACCCTTTTAGTATTATTTTTCCTTCATTTTTAGTTTTATTGTTTTGACAGCCTAACTTGTAGATTTGTTCTTGTGTTTCTAACATGTTGTAAACGCAGTGCCGTACCTAGCATTTTTGGAGTTTAAGACAATATTTAACAACGTTGTTTTATCTAAAATTAAAAATATACTATATAAAATAAATTTATGTGCATATCTTCTTTAATTTTGTTCATTTTAAGTACTTATATAATTGTCCTGAAACTATAAAAATTAAATGAATTAAGAAACTTACGTTATAATAAGATGTTAAGATTTAAAAACAAATAATTAACCCATACAAAAGATTAATGTTTACTTAGTTTGATCGTATGACAATAAAATCAATCAATTAATATCCACTATTTATATTATTTGACACTTTGAAAAGTTGAAAAATATGTATTGGTTTTGATTTTTGTATATACTTATATTTTGATTGTTAATAACATAAATTTTTGGAAGTCTAGTTTTACTATTTTAATATTTTACATACGTAAATGTGTAGTCAAATTAAAATATATAATTTATAATTTAATACATTAAAGTTTAAAATTTAAATTAGAAAAACACCGAATGTTAAATAGAAAATATAGTTAATTAATTCATTTAATTATTGAATAATGAATAATTAAATGAATAATTATCAAAATATGAAATTATATTGGGCAATTTCCAAAAATACCACTCTTAAGTTTTGTTTTCCCCAAAATAACACCTTTTGTCAAAGTTCCAAAATACCACAAAACTAAAATTCACTTTTAACATTCAAAATTAAATCTTAAATCTCAAACTCAAACCACACCCCATAAAACTATACCCTAATTTTAGAATTGTTAACCCAAACTCAAAAAATTTAAATTTTAAATCTCAAAAATAAACTTTTAATTTTGTGGTATTTTGGAACTTTGGATAAAAAAATTGTATTTTGGAACTTTTGAAAAAATGTGGTATTTTGGGAATTTTGTTTTTCAAAATGTGGTATTTGAGGGAATTTGGGTGAAAAACTTCAAAGGGTGGTATTTGAGAGAATTTTTCTAATTATATATTTATTTCATATTGATATATTTATATACTATCAATAGTTGCAAGGTGATAATGGAAATGCAAATTTAACGAAAATAAAATTACATTGGAATTCTGTGACTCAATTATATATATTTCTCTAAACAATCACTTGAGCATGTTGAATTAAACATTGCTTTTAGAAAAATAAAAAAACAACTTTGGAAGTAAAGAAGCACACAGACAATAAATCTAAACCACACAATAGTGATTTATCGTTATTCTTCATCATTTCATTTATACTTTCTCCATGGATTTAGCAAGTAGCAAAATCCAATGTCCAATAAATTTAAGGTGACGACTGCCGTATTCCAGCTGATCGGCCGTGTCCACGGCGGGTGAAAAGAAAGAGATCGCTACACTTTGGAAAGATGAAGAAACCGCGGAAGACGGGTAAATTATATGTTGGTAATTACATTAGTTTACATGGTCATAAATTTGAGTTAATTAACACTAATAAATTCTAGATTTAGTTATATTAATTCTTTATATTCCTGTAACTTTTAATCAATTTTTTAGTGAGGTTAAAAAAAAAGAGATATTGCCATGTATATTAGTGGATTACCAAATATTTAAGCTTTTATCACCTTAAACTCAATAATACACTAACTAACATTAAATTACCAAAATAGCCATATGGCATTTACCTTGTTTCGTTTAATCTAATAAGAAAAACTAACCTATCTAAAAATAACCGCAGCCGTATCTTTTTTTATCTTCTCTCCATCTTTCTCTTCCTTTTCTTCTTCTAAATCTTTTCCTTTTAGATCTTCTTCTTCTACTTCTCGTTTTTTATTCTCCTTCTCGTTTCTCTTCCTCTTTGGTTCTTTATCATTCTTCTCCTCTTCTTCTTTTTTTCTTCTCCTCTTTCTCCGCTTCCTCCTTCTCCTTTTCCTATGAAGAAGGCGTGATTTCATGAAACTGATCAGTGATTGATTATGAAATTGATGGGTTATGATCTTTTTTCTATCTTCAATATCTCTGGTTGTATAGATAAAATAGACAAGTTTTCTTAATTTCGTCAATCAGAAGAGTTTCGCAAAGAGAACGAGTTTAAGAACATGATTGTCAATGGCGAAGACTATGGAGAAGACCATGGCCAGCAGATCTGGAAATGCTGTTAGTCGACTATAATTGTCTACTATATTTGTGTGTGTAGTTGACTACTAGGTTTACTGTGTGTTGCATGTATGAGCTTTAAACATGTATGAGTGAATGAGTCTCAAATCAAAAGTGTTGATTTTTAGGATTTTTGTTTCAACCTACATTGTGTTCCTATTAATGTGGTAGCTTATACTGCATTACTCGAACCGTAATAATGGACTATTTATACAGTAATAGCAGACTATTCGTACGGTAATAGCGGACTATTCAAATGGATTATATACAATAGTGGCCTATTTGTATAGTAATAGCGGACTATTTATATGTAATATCCAGTTTTAACATAGTGAACTATTTATAATACACAAAAGTAAGTTACTACCTAACATAACATTAATTTACCAGCGGCATTACAAAATTTAAAACATTTTTTAATAAAATTTCATTAAAGGTATTTTGGTCACACTAGCACAAATTAATGTTATACACCTAGTATTCTTTCAACACATGTTATAAGCCTAATTTTTACTCTATAGACTATTATTCACCTAATTAACCCCAAAAAAAAACAATGATGTAGTCAATCATTTAAAATTGGCGTAGATGCAAGTTTTTATTGTTTTTTTTTATTTGCTAAAAACGTAGATGCAAGTTGATTTATTTATAATGTTAAGTAAGTTGATGTTAAAGGCTTCTACACCAGGTCTGGAGTTCGAATCTCAGATCATACAATTTCTTGCAGATTAATGGAGAGACGCGTTTCGGAGGTTACATCGTCCAGGGAGAGCATGTCCATCATTGGAGATCGTACTTGCAGAGCCGTTCGTCGGGGAGGGTCTCTCCATCATGAGAGATGTCGTACATGCGGAGCCGTTCATCAGGGAGAGCTTGTCCATCATGGGGGATGTCATACATGGAGAGTTGCATCATGGAAGTTGTTCACCTTAATTGCATAAAATTTAGGTAGTTGAAAATCATCATAATAGGATTACTCAATTAATCTAATGATGATTGTACTAGACGATTAAAAAAAAACTACAAAATACTAATATTTGCCCAATATAGCACTATTTATTATAAACTCATTTAGTGGATGTCCATTAGAGGCTCATGTTCTAGAATATCCCTAAACCCTACTTCCTCTTTGAGTATTGTATCTCTATATATACTCTATACTTCTCATGAAATAATACACAACACCAATTCCTATTCTCTTCTCTTTTCTTATTCACAACACGTTATCAGCACGATAGATCTAGCTATCTGAGTAGACCCTAATAGCCTATCTTTTTCCTCTCTCTGATCGATCGTAAGCTATCTTCTCACTTTTAGTTATACAGTATGGCATCTAGTATTATTTTATTACTTTGCTGTAGTTTCAAGTTAACGTGATCTCTTCTTCGTTAATCTTAATTGCTTTGATAAAAAAAAAAAATTATTTTATAAATTTTTTTTAAGTTTGATTTTGTGATTTGATAACATACACATGTTAATTCATGAAGACTATGTTTATCATTGAGTAATTCTCACAAATCATACTTATACTTATATATATTAATTATTTTTAACACAATTTTATGTTTTTATTTTTTTTAAGTTTGATTTTGTGATTTGATAACATACACATGTTGAATCTATGTTTATCATCGAGTAATTCTCACAAATCATACTTATATATATTAATTATTTTATATTTTTATTTTTAAGTTTGATTTTGTGATTAGATAACATACACATGTTGATTCATGAATACTATGTTTATCGTCGAGTAATTCTCACAAATCATACTTATATATATTAATTATTTTAATCATACTCGTATAAAACAACTCTAATTAACACACGGACTTTAATACGTTTTTGGTTCTTAAAATCACATATTTTATTATAAAATTAATCGATCATGATTAACGCTTCTCTTCATTAAACAAAGATATTTTATAATTATAAATTAAATTTCTATTATGATCGAGCTAAGTAATTTTCATATATTTTCCATCGAGCTAAGTATTATTTCATATTATAAGTAACCCATGTTTGATCGCAAGTTCATGCTTCTTATTGCTTTCATATTGCAACACATGTTTTTACACATGCTTTAAATTGAGATGGCATTGTCTTGATCGACAAATTTTTAATTGTTTGATATTTGTTGGTCTGATGGGTCTATGAAATTAAATCTAGACATATGGAGACATACATGATCTAAGATATCATGACGTGATTATGATCTTACTGGGCAGTAAAATCTCACCTCTCGGTAGAGGTAGTAAAGTGTGCATGACTTTATGTCATCTTGTTATTTTACAATAAAATTCATGAATCGCATCCAATTGATTTTGGTCCATTCCAAAAGTGAATGTGACACATTATATATATATATATATATAAAGCACACTAAATCAAGGAAGTGGCTATAGAAACTATCTTAAATGGTCATCATCGAAGTCTAACATGTTTCTTTCAAGAACTTAAATTTTCACCGGAAGTGAGAAAATAAAGATAGTAAGAAATAAGAGATTTATGTCATTTGATGATGAAAGAATCTAGTGTGATTACAATGTAATTTGAAATCATTTATGCGTTATACTTTCCCAAGTCTTAAAGTTAATTGGATGATAAAATACATGACCCAAATTGGGTATGTTGTTAATTATATAATGAGATTCAATTCGAGATATTAACCTGAAGTTTCATATCATCTCGAGGGGGAGAACTAGAGAATCTTACATAGACTACAAATGAACATAATAAGTGACATATATCTAGAAGATTATGTTCACTAAGTTCTTCGAACCATTCTCAAAGAAAAAGTGTGATCACCATAATGTGATATTACCTAAAACTAGCTATGTGATTGGTTAATTCTAGCTATATCTAAGATTACATGACTTAAAGTCTGTAAGTGAATTAGTTTAGCTATATTCAAAATTACTTGCAAATTGATATTATGAGAGAATATCTCTAATGCGGAGTTGGTAAAGCATACATAATAAAATTTCCATGCAAGTAATGTTGTCCTATAAACAAAAAGTCATGAACAAGAATTTAAGAAATATTATGGATTCGTCTTGAGGATGAGAAAATATATATGAGTTATTGATAAGAAATCATACTCATATTTGACTAGTTTTGATATATTCCATGAAGTGAATATAATATCTTACATATATAAAAGAAAAGGATTATACAAATTAAATCCTTGAGAAAGTAGCTACCAAATTGACCGCATCATCACCACTTTCTGACGATACTCATCATTGGCTTTGAATTTTCCGGGTACACTCCATTTCTAAATTCTTGATTCGCATACCATATATTTATATATGTTTTAGTTAAATTAATCTATAAGATTTACTTTACTTTATTATAGATTTACTGTAAGATTTACTTTACTATAATATCTCGTTTATTGCTACATGCTTCATGGTCCAAATCCATACTTGGTTATCATGGACTAGAGAAGTTCATTTGATTATGATATCCCCTGGAGGGAGAAAGTGATTAGCAATAAAAAAGTAAACCAGAAGTTTACTAAGAATGAAAGTAAACCAGAAGTTTACCAAAAAAATTATATGATTGGCTTAACCGGATTGGTCATCCTGGTTTGATAATGATGCGAAAAAATAATTGAGAATTATGTGGACATTAAGTGAAGAACCAGAAGATTCTTCCTAATGATTTATCATAGGTTATTTGCTGAGAAAGCAATATGATAATATGGCTTTCACCAGTCAAAGATGATTTGGACTCTATCAATTTTCTGAAATATATACAAGGAGATGATTATGGGCTGATCACCCACTTCGTGACATTTATGCATCGATTCAATGGACACATTGACTCGATTGTTGCATCCTAGAAGGTGACGTTTTTCCTTGTTATAAACCAGCAGCCTGGAGTTTGCGAGGTTACTTTCTTACAAGTTCCAGAATTGATGTTTGAAGCCTGACTATTATATGTCCATTAGGATAAGTGTTGAACATCTTGAAGCTCATGTTCATATACAAAATTTTAGTAGCATTGATTCGCATCAAGCCAATGAATAACTAATTGTTCTCCCCATCATTATTGGTTTAGGGTTAGAAACCAAATAGTTTCCATCTGAACGATCTTTGAATGAAAGATCTATGAATGTGAAAAGTGCTCCACCACAGCGCTCTATGATGGAACCTCAAAAGAGGATAAGAATATATGTTGGATATGAAAGATATAGAGTAATCCCTGAAGGATTTATATAAGACTCAATTTGTAGACTCTCATTTTAATGAGTCAGTTTTTCTAACATTAGGGGGGAGAAATTAAACAGCTGGAGAAAGATATAAGTATCTATGAATTATCATTGATCCTCGGACTAAAGAATTTATATGAGAAGTCCAAAAAGATAATTCATAAGAAGAACTTAGCGTATTAATTGCCATACGCATTTACTAACCCAAATAGAGTGATAAAATCACTTATACCAGTTGTATATGCTCCAAATTATTAATGATGTCCCAGAAGGGCGATATCAAACTGCTAGAGAGTCTAACGATCGCCTGAAGCGTGATAGACCTATTTGGTTCCAAATATAATTATCCTCGAAAAAGAAAAGGAGCAAGAATTGAGAATGACTAAATCGAGGAAACAAAGATTTTGAAAAATCTCCAGAAGAGATTGGATGATCTCTAGAAGAAACATAAACATGACAAATGAAAAATTCAAGTACTTGAAAATGAAGAGTTCTAGCTAGCTATGTCATGTGTGGAATAAGATGGAACCATAAAGTAAATCGGCGTCGTAATATTTTTGCTTGCAATGAGCAGTTGATATTATGGATAAAAAGAGAGGATCATGAAACAAAGTCTATTGAAAAGTGTACACAAAATAATGATTGGAAGAAATAGACTTATATAATCTCTTGTAGAGAAATATATGGACCAGTAGTCCTTGCACTTAAAGTGTAAAACCAGTGTCATATAAATGAGTCTTTTGTATGAAAGAATAGTGAATATAGTGAAATTCACAAAGATAAAGAATGTTTTATGAAGAGATATATTCTCTTGTGGTGGCAATTATTTTTGATATCTTACAAGTTTGGTAGTAAGAGATGAAACAATGGATAAAGACATTTATATGAAAGATATATATGTGAAGGATACAATCCCTGAAGGATTAATGATATTAGAATTATATTCTCAGAAATTCTACTCGATAATCGATCGAATGAAAAGAAAGTATGTAGCATGGTGTATAATCATGTAAATACCCATGTAGACTTATCAAAATATTTTGATAAAGTGATTCTTCATTTGAACATCATCGAAACTCCGGCAGGGTTATTACAAGTTATGCGATAAGTAACCACTGTATAATGATATTTATATACTCCAAGAAAGATGTACACTACAAGAATCTTCTTAGCGAGTATTTGCTAAGAGAAAGACAATGAAAAATAAGATATTAGCCTATGTATATTTATAAGAAGATTTAGAAAATGATTTATTATGATTACAGTATATATTTGATTATTTGAACATCATATAACTCCTGAAGAGATTTATATACAGTGGAATATCAAAAGAAAAAGTTTGAGAGAAAAGATCTTGAAAAGACAAATCGGGAAGTTTGTTTACCATTGTTCACTATGTGATTTCAGCATGAATATGAAATGTGTCAACAAATCCCCGCCTCTCACCGTGGAGGACGCCAAGTGTCATGAGCACCCACTTATGCTAATGGCTAGGCCTATTTCCTTCACATGTAATGCTTGTGGTACATGTGACGAAGGAAGCCCTTACGTGTGTCCTAAATGTTTTCTCATGTACCATCAAGACTGTATCAACCTATCACATGTTATAAACATCAATCGCCACGACCATCGTGTCTCTCACACCAAGTCTCTTGGTTTTGGGAATTGGATATGTGACATTTGTCGGAAAGAGATCAACTGGAGGTACGGTTCTTATTCTTGCAAGCTATGTCCTGATTATGTTGTTCATTTCAAGATGTGCGACTAGAAGTGATGTGTGGGATGGTAGAGAACTGCAAGAAGAGCCTGAAATAGTCGAAGATCTCATGTCGTTCAAAGTTATTGAAGATGGTATAATAAATCATTTCTCCCATACTAACCATAACTTAAGACTTATTGAAGATGTTATTATAACTAATAGTGGTGAAACCATACGCTGTGAAGCTTGCACGCGTACTATCTATTCTGGGACGCACTATAGTTGTATGGAATGCAACTATGTTCTTCACGAAAAATGCGCTAATCTTCCTCGTCAGAAACGGCATGGGCTCTTCATAGAGCCACTTTCTCTGCACACCAAAGCGACCAATGATGGTTACTTCAGATGTGATGCTTGTTGGAGAGTAACAAATGGTTTCGTATATATGTATGGTCATGGTTCGAGACAACTAGATGTGCGTTGTGCAATGCTCTCAAATTTCACTGATTTTGATTGCCATCCTCATTCCTTATTCCTCACTACGCTAGATAAAGGTACACATGGGGCTTGTAAAGAGTCGACAGATAGTGTGTTGCGTTACATCGAGTGTAAGTTTACCTTAGACTTCTGGTGTGCTACTCTGCCAAAAAGGATAAAGCACAAATGTGATGACCATTTTCTATTTCTACATCACGGTAAAAAGGTACGCAGCAAATATTGGTGTGAGATTTGTGAAACCCTTTTAGATCCGGAAGAACGGTTTTACACATATGACGATTGCTGAAATGACCCAACTTGTTTTTTTTTAAAACAATAAACCCTTAGTTTCGGAATATCATTCTCATAAATGTTATCCTCAACAACCAAGCAAGCACACAGATTACACTACAGCGGATAACAATAAATCAAATAACCAATTCCATTAAAATACTAAACCAATCAGTTCATCAGATAATCATTCCAAAAGAATCCAGCAACTTAACAGTGATTCTAAAACAGTAATGGAAACAACAAAAAACACAAAACTCGAGACCCTAGATCATATTCCTATTCGTAGCCGTGATTCCACGATCACAATTTGCCTTTACCTGCATCACATGGAAAAATGAGATGCGTGAGTATTATCATAAATACTTAGTGAGACGGTCATCCCATCTACGACTGCGCACTCAGGCATGATGGACCGCTCAGGCAAACATACAACAAAGACAGCACACAAACACATAGGCTCAACCACAGCCAACCAGACAGGCTGTCGATCGACACTACCACTAGGTGTCGATCGACACCCTCTGTACATGCCTGTCGATCGACACTACCACTAGGTGTCGATCGACAGCTTGTCACTTGGCTGTCGTTCGACACACCCTAGATGTGTCCTTCGACAGCCTCCGTGTTGGTTTTTCGAACGACACACCTCGTGGGTGTCGATCGACAGGCCTGCGCAGAATCCTGGGAAATCGATCGTAATCCTCTCGGATCGATTCCTCCTCTGCGTCAGCATGAAACCTGCACGAAAACAATAATCCACACACAACAAGAAACAATCCACAGTCTCAAACAACACATCAAGATCAATCAATTCGTTCCAAACCTATCACCAATCAACCCTAACGAATTCACCGGCCCAGAAGCCATGGTCACGCACTCACCTTGAATTTTTTGGATAGAAACTGATGGAATTGAAGCTAGAAACGAAATCCTCGACAATAACCACAAAAATCTATTCCAAATCACTCAAGAACGAGAACCCTAATCCACAAAAACTCACAGGAACAAGAGAACTCCTCACAAACTCTTTTCTCTGATTTTTGGGACTTTGGTTCGATAAGAATTCGGCCAAAAACCTTATAAACGAAACCCTAAGTTTCCCCAAACCGGCCCGGTCCATCTTAACGATTAAAAATCGAACCAGAAACCGACCACTTAAGGGCATGTCGATCGACACACACCATGGGTGTTGAACGACAGCCCCTTACGGACCCTTTCGATCGACATACACCTCGTGTGTCGATTGACAGAACCTCCATTTTCCTCAAAAATTGTTCACGGGTGTCACAATTCTCCCCCACTAAAACTGGATTCGTCCTCGAATCCGCAACCACAGCCTACATGGCTAACCCCCTGGCCAACCTACCAGTAACACCGGAGACTACATCTCCCAGACCTTCTCGAGGCTAACATCCGTCCTACGCATATAGACCCGTCTACGACATTGATCGCTCATAGCTCATAACCACACCCTCTGACTCTCGGGATCGTCACCCCTCAAGTCCTCGGTGCCTCGTATCAACCCACCTCAGTCCACGTAGTCCTGACGATGTCCGATACGAACTATCTCCATACCCCTCAGAATTCAGAACACATAGTCCATCAAGCTCTCGGCATGAAGGGAACCCACACATCCCCTGGAGAGACACAACTCTGAAAGATCTGCCAAAGATCACAATCTCCCATTAGCTATCTCCATACCCTCACGTCCCCAGTCCACGCAGTCCTGGCGAACGATCGGTATGCAGGGAACCCACACATCCCCTGGACGAACCAACTCAAGACGTCTATAATGCACCTCTGACCGGAACCACCTCCCAAGGTCTCAACATGATACTGCCAACCCAGAATACCATCACCACATGATCCTCATAGATCATTTGGACCATCCATCACCCGAATGTCCCTGCGGAGTCTCTCTGGAACTAGACAGTTCTAACCACCGTAAAACTTCTATTCTGAGACTCTCTCACACATACCCACGCATACCCGTTAGACTTCCTACCGAAACTGGCAAGTTCTATTCAAAATAAAACTTCCATTCCGAGGTTCTCCAACCATTAACACATGACTAACAAGTCATAAACATCATAATACTCATCTTATTCACTGGAAAATGTCATAATCATTACAACTCAAATGAAAATACGTAATCCAAAAACCAAAAACCTCACCACACACGGTGACCACAACACAAAAACCGAAACTGGAAAAACCACAAAGAAAAACGAATTCACTCATCGGCTTGCTTCTCGAACCACTTCATGAACTTCGTTTTCATATTTGCCTCTGGTTCCCAAGTCTCCTCCTGAACACCGTCACAGTCCCACAAGACTCTCAACAACGGCACTCTCTTCCGGCGCAGAACCTTGATACTTCTCTCAAGAATCCTAACCGGCCTCATCCCAACAGTCAGATTAGGCTGAAGATCTGCAGGAATCATCACGACTACCTCCTCAGATGCATGCAAGCATCTCCTGAGCTTCGAAACATGAAACACGTCATGGAATTTCTCGGAGGCAGCTCCAACCGATAAGCAACTGGTCTCACACGTTCCACAACCCGGAACGGACCCATGTACCTCGTACTCAGCTTATCCTTGGATATGGACCTGTTCAGACCCCGCATCATAGCCATCTTAAGATACACTCGATCTCCGACTGTAAACTCCAACTCTTTTCTTCTCCTATCGACATAACTCTTCTGCCGATCTTGAGCCTCTTTCATGTTCAGCTTCACAACACGGATCTTCTCCGTCATCTCCTGAACAAAATCTGCACCAAAGATGCTCCTCTCCCCCACTTGGGTAAAACACAGCGGAGTACGACATGGCCTCCCATACAACGCCTCAAAAGGAGCCATACCAATACTCGCCTGAAAACTGTTGTTATATGCGAACTCCACCAAACTCAAGTGATCCGCCCAATGACCACCCCAATCTAGCACGCACATCCTCACAGATCTTCCAGTGTCTGAATCGTCCTTTCGGACTGCCCATCCGTCTGCGGATGATTAGCTGTACTCATGTGCACCTTAGTGCCCATCTCAGCCTGAAACGCTCTCCAGAACACTGAAGCAAACCTCGGATCTCTATCCGACACAATGCTCGCTGGCACACCATGCAACCTCACAATTTCCTTCACATATTTCTTAGCCAAGACCTCAGCTCCATTTGCCTTCTTAATGGCCAGAAAATGTGCGGACTTAGTCAGTCGGTCCACAATCACCCAAATCGCATCATAGGTCCGAGAAACCGGCAACCCTACTACGAAATCCATAGTGATCATGTCCCACTTCCACTCTGGAATGGGTAGACTCTGCAACAAGCCACTAGGAACTTGGTGCTCAGCCTTCACCAACTAACACACATTGCAAGCTGCAACCCAATCTGCCACATCTCTCTTCATCCCGACCCAATGATAATACCGTTTCATATCCCGATACATCTTAGTCGTTCCCGGATGAATCGAAAACTTACTCGCATGAGCTTCTCTCAGAATTTCCTGCCTTAGGTCCTCATCCTTCGGAACACAGACTCGTCCATGCACTAAGATAGTCTCGTTAGCAGAAACCTGATATTCGGAACCAGTAGCCTTGGAGAGATCTAACAACACCAGATCCTTCTCCTGAGCTACTCGGATCCTGCTCAATAGATCCGCCTGATCCGCCGCCGCTAATCCCAACGGTTCCTCTGAAGTAACACATAACCTCAAAGTACTAAGCATGCTCACAAGAGTCTCCACATCCCGCTCCTGAGATGAATCATAACGTCTCCGACTAAGAGCATCTGCCACAGTGTTAGCCTTACCCGGATGGTAGACAATGTCCAGGTCATAATCAGCCAACAACTCCGACCATCGCCTCAGTCGTACATTCAAATTCTGCTGAGTAAAAATGTACTTCAGATTATGATGATCAGTGAACACCTGAACTCTGCCACCATACAGATAAGACCTCCAGATTTTCAACGCAAAGATCACTGCAGCCAACTCCAAGTCATGAACATGATAATTGCCCTCATGCTTCCTCAACTGCCTCGAAGCATACACAATCACCTTACCCTGCTGCATCAACATACAACCCAAACCAACTCCCGAAGCATCTGTATACACCACGTAAGGCTCACCCGGTTCAGGCGACGCAAGACTGAGCCATACTCGCAAAACCTTTGACGAATCTCCGATAATAACCTGCCAGCCCAAGAAACTCCTGATCTCAGTAGCATTCCTCGGTCTAGGCCAATCTCGGATAGACTGAATCTTTGTTGGATCCACAAAAACTCCATCGGCAGAAACGATGTGACCCAAAAATCCCATCTCTCTCTGCCAGAACCTACACTTGCTCAACTTTGCAAACAGCTTCTAATCCCGCAACTTCTCCAGAACTCTCCTCAGATGAACCTCATGCTCCTCAAGACTCTTCGAATACACCAAAATGTCATCGATGAAGATAATCACGAACTCATCCAGATACTCCTGTAAAACTCCGTTCATCAACCTCATAAATGCCGCAGGTGCATTCGTTAATCCAAATGGCATAACTACAAACTCAAAATGCCCATACCGAGTCCTGAAAGCTATCTTCCGAACATCTGCTTCATCAATAGGAATCTGGTGGTAACCAGATGTCAAGTCAATCTTGGAGAACCAAGTTGCCCCTCTCAACTAATCCAACAACTCATCAATTCTCGGAAGAAGATACTTGTTCTTCACCGTGACTCGGTTAAGACCTCGATAATCGATGCACAACCAGAAACTACCATATTTCTTCTTCACAAACAACACCGGTGCTCCCCACGGGGAAGTACTTGGTTGAATAAAACCGTTCTCCAACATATCTTCGAACTGATTCTTCAATTCTGTCAACTCTGTTAGAGCCATTCGATAAGGCGCTTTAGACAACGGCGTCGTTCTGGGCTCTAACTCAATCGTGAAAGGATCAGACCGAGACGGCGGTAATCTCTGCAACGACTGAAAGACATCCTTGAAATCCCGAACAACCCGAATATCTCTCACAGCAACCCCACCAACAGCCTCCGACATTACTATCGTGGCCAAGTAAGCCTCGCAACCCCTCTCAATCATCGCCTCAGCCTGGACAAGTGAGATCACGACACTACCTGAAGTCGGTCTCACACCCTGATAAACCAACCTACCACCGTCACGTTCAAACACCACTCGATCCCGGTGACAATCCAGATGAACTCTGTACCGATTCAACCAATCCATACCCAGGATAACATCGTACAACTCCACCGGACTGATCACCAAGTCTGCTGGCATCAACTCGCCCGCTACCAAAACATCCACATCTTTCGCCCGGCCATGAGTCGCTAGAAATTCTCCTCCAACAACCATAACCGGTCTCGTCCGCTCACCAGCGTCACCTCGAATACCACCTTTCTCAGCATGATCCAGAGTAATGAAGCAATTTGATGCTCCCGAATCAAACAACACATGGGACTCACACCCGCCCACAAACAAGGTCCCTACACAAATCTCATGTGCTAAGCAACCTAAGTTCCTATCACAAGGTAAACAATCCAAAACAAACACCAAAAATTCTACACTATTGAATTTACAAAGTCTGAATTAGAGAGTTTACATGTGATCGGCCTCGAGCTCGGCTCACCCGGCGTTACAATAGCCCGCGGACGCTGCATCGCCGCAATCTGCTCCATAGGCTGCACTGCCCCATACTGAGCCACTGGCTGCACAACTGTCACTGCCATCTGCTGCAACTTGGGACAGTTCAACTTTAAAGTGCCCCGGCTTTCCACACTGATAGCATGTCCGAGTCGCTCGAGCCTCGCTCTGCTTAGGGCAACTCGCCTTCTTGTGATCCAAACTACCACAACCAAAGCACCCTCGGCCACTCTGACCCGATCTCGAACTGTCATCCCACTTCCTTTTATGTCCCTACGCAGGCTTGCCGCCTTTGCTAGGACCTACCTGCTGCACCTGCTGCTGAGGCTTCCGAGGCTAAACAGCTGGAAGTACCACCGCAGCCTGCTCCCTCAAATCCTCCTCGATCTGTGCAACCATCTCTACCAGCTTCACCCTAAAATCGAACTTGCCTACACCGAGTCCTCAATTCTGGTAGGAGTTTCCTCACGAACCTCCGAATCTGAGTCTGCTCATCCTCAAGACTCCTACCAGCATAACCCAAGAGTCGGTTAAACTCTGCGTCATACTCTCGAACCGACATCGAGCCCAGAGTCAACTCCAAGAACCTGGCCTCGAGCCTATCCAATGCCTCCTGAGGAAAGAACTTGGCGTTAAACTCCGCCACAAAGTCTGCCCAAGATATCATGGTCCGAGCACGCCTCGCTGCAACACCCCTCCACCAGAGATGTGCATCACCGTCCAAATAATGGACTGCCAGATCAACCATGTATCCCTCTGGACACCTGATCGAGCGAAAGTTCCGCTCTATCCTCATCCGCCACTCATTAGCCTCCTCAGGCTTAGCACACCCTACAAACGAACCCGTACCGATCCTTTGCATCTGCTCCATCATCCTGATAAATGACGGAACCTCCTCAGCAAACACTGGAGCTTGCACTGGCACCGCACCCGGTAACCGCTCCAACAACTGCCTCAACAGGTCAGCAAGACGATCATCACCAACCGGGGCTACACCCGCGGCCACACCCGCAACCCCAGCTGCGCCAACCCCACCAGCACCACCAGCCTCAACAGGACCCAAACCAGCCTCAACAGGACCCAAATGGGCCCCAATACTGGCAGTCACACTGGCGGACTGACCATCATGCAAAGTCTCTTGAACTGTCGCATCCCCATGCGTAGAACTGTGAGCCTCACTCACGACTGGCTCATTTACAGGTCCACGACCTCTACCTCGGCCTCCACGGCCCCCACGCCCACGCCCTCTAGCTGTCCTAGCCATCTCACTGCACTCACAAGCAGACAAGCTAAGCACTAGAAAGACCAAAAACACAACACCAAAACACACTTACCGTGGAATCTCTTTGAAGGCTCGAATGAAGATGATCTAGAACCCCCAAACTCATGGAATTGTCAATTTAACCAAATTACAATCCTAACAGTTCTACCCCGTCCTAAAACCGTAAGGGCTCTGATACCAAACTGAAACAACCCGACCCGTTTTTTATTTTTTTAAACTATAAACCCTTGGTCTCGGACTAGCATTCCCATAAATGGTATCCTCAACAACCAAGCAAGCACACATATTACACTACAGCGGATAACAATAAATCAAATAACCAATTTCATTAAAATACTAAACCAATCAGTTCATCAGATAATCATTCCAAAATAATCCAGCAACTTAACAGTGATTCTAAAACAGTAATGGAAACAACAGAAAACACAAAACTCGAGACCCTAGATCATCTCCCTCTTCGTAGCCGTGATTCCACGATCACAATTTGCCTTTACAAAGAGATGCGTGAGTATTATCATAAATACTCAGTGAGACAGTCACCCCATCTACGACTACGCACTCAGGCACTCAGGCAAACATACAATACAGATAACACACAAACACATAGGCTTAACCACAGCCAACCAGACAGGCTGTCGATCGACACTACCACTAGGTGTCGATCGACAACTTGTCACTTGGCTGTCGTTCGACAGCCTCCGTGCTGGTCTGTCAAACGATACACCTCGAGGGTGTCGATCGACAGGCCTGCGCAGAATCCTGGGAAATCGATCATAATCCTCTTGGATCGATTCCTCCTCTGCGTCAACACGAAACCTGCACGAAAACAACAATCCACACACAACAAGCAACAATCCACAGTCTCAAACAACACATCAAGATCAATCAATTCGTTCCAAACCTATCACCAATCAACCTTAACGAATCCACCGGCCCAGAAGCCATGGTCACTCACTCAGCTTGAATTTTTTGGATAGAAACTTATGGAATTGAAGCTAGAAACGAAATCCACGACAATCACCACGAAAATTTACTCTAAATCACTCAAGAACGAAACCTTAATCTACAAAAACTCACAGGAACAAGAGAACTCCTCACAAACTCTTTTCAATGATTTTTGGGACTTTCGTTCGATAAAAATGCGGCCAAAATAAACGAAACCCTAAGTTTCCCCAAACCGGCCCGGTCCATCTGAATGATTAAAAATCGAACCAGAAACCGACCACTTAAGGGCCTGTCGATCGACACACACCATGGGTGTCGAACGACAGCCCCTTAAGGATCCTGTCGATCGACATACACTTCGTGTGTCGATCGACAGCCCCTCCATTTTCCTCAAAAATGGTTCACGGGCGTCACAATTGCGGGGTTGTTTGTCATATTACTTGTGTGCTTGGAAAGGTTGCTAATATCAAGCCAGGAATCGTGGCTACAAATGATGTAGGGGAGAAAGTAGAACTAGTTCCCAACGATCGTATATCTCGACGAAAATGCTTTAAATGTGGCGCACGTAGTAACCTTCCTTTTATTTTCAAGATTTCTTTCTACAGAAAAAAGGTTATGTACTTTTGTTGTTCTCTAGAAAGTAAGGAACTTAGATACTTCAATTAGATAGTGACCTTGGTGGGTAGATTTCTGTATAAATTTAAGTGTGAAAGAGTACAAACCATATACTTTCTTTTACATGGTTTTGGATCTAATACCAAGAAATGTTAACGAAAAGTGTCAAACTACATCTCTTCTGCGTTTATCGTTGCATATACAATTTACATGCAATTTTTTACATATAACCCCTAAACCGTGTCCGTGGGTTCATTTGAAATTAAACACAATGTTATAAGTACGTGTAAACATTGTGGTTTTATCCGGTGTCCGGTCCTATCCGGCAGCGCGAGAGGGCAAATCCTCTCCCTTCCCCTTCTGTCACGATCTAGTGTTTGTTCTACTCATATCTGCTAGTTATGTATTGGTTCTCGCGGTTCGAGCTTCGTCGTGTGTGTCCGCCGTGCATATGGCGTTGGGGTTTTCTTCTATCGTGTTTAATGACTAGGCGAAGGTGTTTGATCCCGATAGTAGATCAGCTACTATCCCCGCCAGCGTCACACTGCTCGTCCGACGTCGATCTACTTTGTAGATCTAGCTCCACCGACGGCATTTCAGAGGACGGTGTTTGGTTGGATCTGTAATAGAGCAGCGCCTGTTCTGGTCCGCGTGTGCATCAGTCCGTTTGTGATATCGCTAACCCTTATTCCGATTTGGGTTTCCACCGCGTCGCGCTCTTCTCTTATGGTATTTGGGTCTCTCTTGGATGATTCCTCTGCTTGAGGACAGTGGTTGGGTCGGAAAAGAGAAGCCTATGTCTGCACCTTGAAGACCGCGATTATCTTTGGGTCTTAGCTTGTTGGGATTTTCAGGTTGGGTTTGAGCCTCTTCGCATAGTTGGTTGTGGCTCTCTCCTCCCTTTCTGAAGCCCTCGAACTCAGCGTCTTCGACCCTTTGGATTGAATCATGTGCATTGTCAACTGATTGACTTTGGTTGGTTCTCTTCTTGACGTTTGGCTCGTGGTATGTGTTCTCCTCCCTCTGTTAACTTTAGCCATTGGACAGCGGCTTAGTTGCGTGGGTTTTGGCCTCTGTGGCAGCCCGAGTGGGGAATCTCGTTCGAGTCGATCCACTTTACCGTCAGTTGCGTTTCTGAGTTGTAGCTTTGGATTGTTAGGCTTCCGGTGGTGGCCACAATATCGATTCTCTGTTTTACTTCTCGGAATTTCTAGCATTGCATCGAGGTTTCAAACCTTGGTGTTGGTTGTGTCTTTGTCTTGCTGTTGTTGTGTTGTCGTGTCTCCGCTTTAGAAGATGTTAGCTTGGTTGATTTTCGCAGTGCTCTAGAGGAGGTAGTATGGCTAATGGTGTTAGTTGTTGTGGTTAGTAGCTTATGTAGCTTTGTGCTTGCCGAGTGGTTCTCGGAAGAGTGAGCTTGCGACTAGTACCTTTATTGGCTTCGAGGTCCCTCCCTGCACTAAGCTCATGGATTAGACCCCCGAGCAGCTCTCATTTGACACATATGGTGTATGTGATCGAGCGCTTGGATGGTCAACGCCGTTGACGGCTCAGTTCTTGGGACCTCTTCAGAAGTGCTTCTAGTGGTTTGCGTTTTGTGTCAGCCTTGTATCTTCTTAAGGCTAGCCATTCTCGAGCCGTGGTTTGATGAAGAACATCCAATATCGTCATCGCTTCGTCGTATTCCATTAACTGTTAGGTTGTTGTTGAGTCGACGGACTGAAAATCGTTCTTTGTTTAATGTCTCCGTGTTTTTATCTTTTTTGCCATGGATTCATTCTCTTAGGTTTATAATTTCGATTGTAAGCCTATAACGTTTTCATTTCTATGAAATATTTACCATTTAGCAAAAAAAAAAACATTGTGGTTTTGAAAATATTATAGTAGACTTCGTATGACATCAAATAGTTGCGAGGAAAAACACAAGTATTAAAATACAATATTTTTTAAAAGAAGAAAAGTGTCTTGGGCGATAAAACAAACTAGATATTGGCATATTAGCGACCAACAGATTCCTAAATTAGTGTTGATCATAAACAAGTTGACAAGTAGTTATTTACTTTAATTAAAGTATTTCTTTGTGAAAACTCTATTTGTCTGATGGCTGACCAAATGCTTAATTAAGCTTCTATCCCCGAATGTTTGGGATTCGATCTTTAGATATTACGATATATTAATAAATTTGTAGATTAACATAGCAAGTTTACATGAGATCCCAGCGTTGCACAATTGGAACGTTCGTCATGATTCCACGCATTAAAGCTAGAAGGTTTCCATCACGAGCTCCAAGTGTTGTTTGTTGTGGATCTGCTAGGGTCAGAATGAATTATCCGTAACTAAATCGTTTTGTGACAATTTTCATAATTTGTAATAAAATAATAAAGGTAGAAAGTGTCTATCGCGAGCATGGAGCAGGATGATTAAGTCATCTTTGTAACAGTTTTCATAATTTATAATAAAATAATAAATTAATCCAAACTTTAAAAAAACAAAATTATGTTCAATTATTCCTAAAAAAACAAAATCAATCAAGTTAAAATCTAGTTAATGGCTTGAATATGACATATCAAGCGGCAGTCTCTCTCCCAAATACCAAAACCCTACTTTTAGCTTTTCTTCACCATCTTTGCCTCTCCAGCCATCGGCGACGGTGACTGCGAGAGGGCTTTTCCTTCTCTTTTCCTGTTTTTCTTTTGCCTTGCTTCTCATCGTGGTCTAAGATTTTTCTATAGGATTAGGGAGCGGGTTTATCATTAGTCGATGCAGCATTGAGCGGTGGCCTCAAGAGTCTTGCTTTCTTTGATCTTTCTTTTTTAGGACAGGAAGAGGGATTAAAGGAGGTTCACTCTGGTTTTCAAAAGGTGATTTCTTCGGTTACTGAAGTTCCAATTGGTCTAAGGCGGTGAGGCGGCGGTGATTTAGATCTGTGTTGGTGATAGGTGACGACGGCTTAGAGGTTTCTGATCTTGATACCTTATGAATCTCGACCTACAATGGTAAGGAGGCGTGTGTTTCCTTTTTATCCACTCCGGTCTGTTTGAAATTCTTTGTGCTAGAGGACGGTTCATGGTTTTCGGGTCAGATCTATGGAGGCAACGACGATTGGTTCCTTCTAGCTTGTCGTGGTTCTCCTTGTTGTCGCATGATCTATCTTGGATCGGCTATGCTTCGGATGTGTGGAGGCGTGTGTTCTTCTTTTTCTCCACTCGATGCAGACGTGACCTGAAGCAAGAGGATCTTCTCCTCGACGAAGGACCTGGTTTTGCTCAGAGATGGTGGTTTGCGGTGGCAGATTTGTTTTCGGCAACCAATTTGTTTGCGGCGGCTTCTCTTAATGTAAACCAGTTGTAACCCTAGTTCTAGGTTAATCTTTTAGACCAGACCCATTTGGGCTTTTCCGATTAAGGTTTTTAATTTGTATTGTACTCTTTAATTAAAATATTTAATGAAAACCCTTTAACAAAAAAAAAAAAAAAAAAGATCTCCACTTACATGGAAAGATAATTTTGAGCATCATTCATGTACTTATTTTATTTTTTCTCGTTAGGAGAGTATACCAGCAAATTATTTCGAAAAATGCAATGAAGTGTTGCGTATCTTTAGTTAGTTATAGCATCTTTATCTATTTTTTAGAGGAAATCAAAATGTACCCAATGGAGAAAGATGCAGAAGTGACCTTTCAATCACTTGACTAAATATAGTTCTTCAAATTACCATCCAAATGAGATATTATTCTGTAAAATAGGGTTTTCATCCACTCTTTTTTTTTCTTGGCGATGGATGATTAGAAATTTTGAACTAAATTTTGACATACACATTGTAGTCCTTGGGCGTATTTTGACATACACATTCTAAACGAATTTGAAAAGTTTCGCTAACTTTTAATGGATCCTGGGCCCATAAATGATTCTTTCTTCAGCCACCTTGCTTAAAGGACATGCTTTATGGCTCTCGATATGACTATTGTATAATTTGATAGATACAAAAAATACAACCTGTCAAAAGACTCACAACTAATGCTGATGAATAGTTTACCATTAAAAGGATAAAAAGTCAAATCAAAAAAATTTGTACTTTTTTTCATTTTCATGAAACTTCCAAAAACTTAACATCTTGAAAATGATCTATAGTTCTATACCGATTTATAGTTATAATAGTGATCCACAAATACATGATCAAACGTGATTTTACAGTTCGGAATGATCACAAAAGATTAAAAACAAATTTAACAGACAAATATTGGGAGGAAAAAGATAGATTATAAGTCTCATACAATATACAAGAAAAACAGTTTTTGTCAAAATAAAATAAAAATGCTAAAACACGATAAAAGTGGAAGGTTTCTACGATTATGGGAAATCGGAGAAAGTATCTAAAACAAAAGAATGATCTGTAACCTGCTCAGTTTAGTCTAGCTAGCTATATAAACAAATTAATTTCAGTATTTGTTTTGCTTCAAATTGGTCAAGAGAATCAATTATTTCGTAATAAAGAATAAACGGATCAGAACATATATCTTGAACTAAGTTTCAAAAAAAAAATATATATATATCTTGAGCACAACTAATCTCCAGCATCAGAACAGTTGGAGATCTTTGATCAGAGTCAGACCAACGTTTTGTCTTTGGAAGTCTATGTAGAGGCAGTGGGGCATGTGTCTCCAAAGTTTGTACATTTTGCATTACAAATTTTGAATCTTTGGAGTCATATATGGACTCACATAAATTAAGCTTTGAAAATTAAATAATTTTTGTGCCTTGACCCGTTGTCCAAACCAAAGGACAGAACAAATTAAAGAATCTGACTATTTTAGTGCATATTGCAAAATTAGTCTCCAACGTTTTGTAACAAGAAATTTGTATGTCCTCGACACTTCATAAGTACTAACATTTACTGAATTATATGCATTTTTTATTTCCTAATTTAGTGCATATTGCAAAATTAGTCTCCAACGTTTTGTAACAAGAAATTTGTATGTCCTCGACACTTCATAAGTACTAACATTTACTGAATTATATGCATTTTTTATTTCCTAATTTATTTCTACTAAGTGAGGTTATTTTACACTAAATATAAGTTTCAAGAATGTCAAACTCCATAAAATTATTGATTTATTTTAACATTTACACTAAGGTAAATTAGGTAATATGCCCGATATATAATAAAATATTAGCTTTAATATGTATTTTGGGCGGCAAATTCGTAAATTGAATGTTTGTTATCTTATAAGTATATAGTATATTTTATACGTACGATATGACATCAGTTTGCAAAATAAATAACAAAGAATGATTACAGGCGTTAACTATAGTTTGTTAGCTGGAAATTCATACCGTCTTTAATATCTTAGCCTATCTTATTGTCTTAATGATTTGACTTATGAATTAGATTGTATATTTATTTATTTTTTAGTAGGAAATTAGAAACCAAAAGAAAAGAAGAAAACACGTATACAAGTTACAAGTTACAAGTTAGTGCACCAGCACTGTTTATTGCAATGACTACAAATACTTTCTCGTTTCAACTCATCTCATCATCTCTCTGATCACTACACCTCTCTCCTACAAACGGTCATCGTCGGGAAAACAGGAAAAGACGAGAATGACCCTCTTCAAAAGGCCGTGCATGTACTCAAAGTTATACAAGGACGATCCCGAAGAGGTATTTCACCGACGAGCCAAGTTCTTGATATACAAAACGCTTCAAGAAGTCGACCTCATTTCTCGTCGTTCTTCTCCTCCTTCGTCGTTTCTACGGATGAAGCTTTTTCGATTGAAGGCTAAGATCGGAAAAAGTTTGACTAATCTGCGTCGCAGCGTAGTTTCCACGGTTAGATTTGGTGGAATTCGAAAGCATTCTCTTAGCGGAGTGAGAGCCTTGAAGAAGTTGTTCCACGGTGGTGCGACAAACGGACTACCTAGGCCTATTTTCGCTATTGAAGTTTGATTTTAATTTATTTTCTTGTGTTGTGTATTTTCTCCTCTCTTTTTTTCTTGAGTTGATCTCTATTACAAAAGTTTATCAAGGAATGTAATATGAAGAGATCGTCATGAGTTTTGTTTCATTCTTAAACGGGGAAATTTTTTCAATCTGTAATATCCATTTAATTATATGAATATGCAAAAATATTTTATAACTTATAAGACACATACATATATTGCATAGTGCTTTTAAATTTGGGCTAAGCAAATTGTAAGGACATGGATTGCTTTAGTTTTACATAAATTCAAGCATTTTCAGTGAAAAGGACATGGATTGCTTTGATTTTTTTTTTCTTCCGATATTATTCTATCCTCCTTACAATTACTAGTATCAGTAATTGTAAAAATATCATTTTAAAACAAGATATTCATAATATCAATACAACAAAAAGCTCTCCAAAATACAGCTCTTAAATAAAGGCAGTAAATTCAAATGTTTCGAGTATTCTCCTCTAAAGCATATTGCTTCACCATGCAAGCGAAAGCTTTAGAGTGGGAAAACATGTTACTATATCATGATATCGAGTAACTCTCAGATATCCATGATCCGCCCACAAGACGCCGACAAATCATGTAAGAAGCATTGAGTGCCCGTTTTCAGAATCTAACACTTCCTTTTCCGAGGCCAGTAAATCTCCTTTCCTTTGAGAGTAGTATAGCTTGGACACATAGCAATGCGGGCAAGAGTTGGCTGACGTTGAACTTTATATTGAATTCCTCAAATAATTCACGACCGTGGCTATCACCATTCTTCGTTTCATGTCTGAGAGATAATAAACTTTGGATTTTGAAATCTTAAAAATTTCAATATACTCATCGTAGTCTAATTTTTTATAGGTAAATCGATAGTTTAAAAGGCAAAATTTGTTCAAAACTGTTCCCTTCTCCATTAGTACATTTAAAGCCCTCTCAAGGTTCAATACCCCTCATGTGCTTCTTTCCATTGGATCTTCTTGATATCGCTAAGACGTGTAAGTCATTGGTTGTTTCACCGAAACATGCCAGAAATACCATACGGATCTGCAAATGAAGACCACTAATGGCTTCCAAATCTGTAGCGTAGCCAACTTTCCACAAGCCAATATGTTTTTCAGCACATGTTCAGAGAACATAGAGATTGTCTTCATTGAAAACAATCTTAAAAACATTTCCAGTATGTCCAATACGGTTATGCACTTTCTCAAGACGAGGGATCCTCAAAACTTCGAACCGATCAACATATCTAACGGCAATTACCACGTCATCTGGTGAAACACACAAAGACGAAATTGGTTTTGGTGGTTGTGGCTGTGGATAGTTAATCATCTGTCATGTGTGATCAATTACACAAATCCTCTCATCTACTCCAGGGCTATATATTTTGAAAGGCACTTTGGAATAAGAAAAGTCAATGACACCGCCGAGATCACGCCGCTTTTGAATATTAGTTACGAACACCTAAACTCATTATTCATCTAAAACAAAACAAAAAATTACCCAAACAAATAATTTAGTTATTTGGTATAATATTTCATTAATTCTTATTAAATTTTCATCGATAGATAACTAGTAAATTAAACATTTAAAGTTATTTTTTGGGTGGAATAATATGCGTGGTTGAATAATCTCTTTCGAAATAGATATATCGTATACTTAATATCGAAAAAATAACAAAAATTCATAAAAAGAGTGGAAGTTCCAAACAAACCAATTTATTAAGTATCTAGACTTATTTACAACACAATTCTTTATTGGATACGCTCATATCAATACTAACTAATCTATGTTGCATGGAATCGGAAACGAATACGTGGAAGCGAAATGTTCGGAAACGCGGAAGCGATTTTTTTGAAAAAACTAGGAAGCGGGTACGTTTTGGAAGCGTAAATATATATATATAAATACTTTTTAACATTCAAAACTAAACCAAATTGAAAAACATCATTTGCAAATTGGATCATAAATCCAATACATAAAAGTATTAAGTAACTTAACTAGAATAAACAACTCATAATACTAAAATCAAGGATTTCGACTATATATTCATGTTAGTTTTCATTTAGTCAATCAAATAAAATTGCTTCCAACTCTGGTTTGTCGAGGGAAAAATCTTCAAATTCATATCTTTGAAGAAGAGTTTCATTACATATACTATGAAACATATCATGTTCTTTTACGAGATTGCCGATAGATACATTGAAAGCTTAAAGAGTCCTTCTACAGAGATTGTGAGCGAAATCATAATCGTTTTTACTTCTTAGTGACTAGGGATGTGATGATTCATATTTTTAGGGGTTTTTCTCTCTAAGTTATAAAAATATCAAAACTTTTTAAGTTTTCTAATATTTAATTTTTTCATCGCGATTCCAAAATGGAATCAGACGCTTCCAAGGCGCTTCCAAATTGGAATCAGACGCTTCTTTCAAATTGGAATCAGACGCTTCCAAGGCGCTTCCAAAATGGTAATTTTTGGAATCGTCATTCCACGACGATTCCAAGAGATTCCGATTCCGATTCCAAAACGTGAAACGTCATAAAATAGATTTTTCATGTAACCTAGTAACTAATGCACCGGGTCCACTATAAGTCCGCAATATTTTTTCGCGTAATCTGTGTAATTAAATTAAAAAATGTCTATATACCAAAAACACATTGACTCCTATCCCACTCATTGCACCATGATAGATCACATTTCGTGCTTCGATTCTCACACGATCACACCAAATTCAACTTTTAAAATCTTAGGTTGATTCATCAAACAAAGTCAAATAGAAAAAATTGGTAAGGATATAAATGCAAATAAAAAATAGTTTCCATATCTTTCTTTCCCCTTTCCCTTGTCTCTTGTTTATTTATTTTCTAGCCCCTTTTTTCTCCATCATCGTCTTCCTTCACGTTGTCCTCGTTCGAAGTCATCGTCGCAGGTTTGTCCTGCATCACTTTTCCGATCATCTCTGGATCTTCGTCTTCTCTCCTCATTCGATTTCATCTCTACGCGTTTAGATTTCGTAATGCGTATCTAACATATCTAAGATCTCTCTCTTGTTCAAACTTGCTTAGATAATCTAGAACCATCGAACAGAATCGCTGAGATTTTGGCATTTTTGTAAAATCGTTGATAGTTTTGCTCCTTGATTGTATCAGATTTTTCTCGGATTGTTACATGTATGGAAATCTATCGCACATTGATCCGATTGCTTTTAGTGTTTGAGACTTGTGGATTTGATTGTGGTTTTTTGGTTTCGTATATGCAGAAAGGGAAGGTGTTCGAGGGATATGAAGATTATGGATTAGAGATTCTGTTGTGGATTTTTTTCTCTATTTGTCTTGAATTTGGATTTTGAGGTTTGTTGAAAATGAGTGTGGTGGGATTCGATGTTGGTAACGAGAACTGTGTTATTGCGGTTGCGAAGCAACGAGGGATTGATGTTTTGTTGAACGATGAATCGAATCGAGAAAATCCAGCTATGGTTTCATTTGGTGAGAAGCAGAGATTTATGGGTGCTGCTGCTGCTGCATCTGCTACTATGCATCCCAAATCAACCATTTCTCAGTTAAAGAGATTGATCGGTAGGAAATTTCGCGATCCCGATGTTCAGAATGATCTGAGATTGTTTCCTTTTGAAACTTCTGAAGACTCTGATGGTGGTATTCAGATTCGGCTGCGGTACATGGGTGAGATTCAGAGCTTTAGTCCAGTGCAGCTATTAGGAATGTTGCTTTCACATTTGAAGCAGATAGCGGAGAAGAGTCTCAAAACGCCTGTTTCGGATTGCGTCATTGGGATTCCTTCCTACTTTACAAACGCACAAAGACTTGCTTATTTGGATGCTGCAGCTATTGCTGGCCTGAGGCCATTAAGATTGATGCATGATTGTACTGCTACTGCACTTGGATATGGTATATACAAGACAGACTTGGCGGCTAACTCGAGCCCTACTTGTATTGTATTTATCGACATTGGTCACTGTGATACACAAGTGTGTGTGGCATCGTTTGAGTCTGGTAGCATGAGAGACCGTTCTCACGCTTTTGATAGAAACTTGGGCGGGAGAGATTTTGATGAGGTTCTCTTCAACCATTTTGCTGCTGAATTTAAGGAGAAATATAGCATAGATGTATATACAAATATCAAGGCGTGTGTTAGGTTAAGGGCTTCGTGTGAGAAAGTGAAAAAGGTCTTGAGTGCAAATGCTGAGGCACAGCTGAATATAGAATGTTTGATGGAGGAGAAGGATGTGAGGAGCTTCATCAAGAGAGAAGAGTTTGAGCAATTGTCATCAGACTTGTTGGAGAGGTTAATTGTTCCTTGTCAAAAGGCATTGGCTGACTCTGGTCTAAGTTTGGATCAGATCCAATCTGTAGAGCTAGTTGGTTCAGGGTCCCGAATTCCTGCTGTATCTAAGATGCTAAGCTCGTTGTTTAAGAGGGAGCTGGGCAGGACTGTGAATGCAAGTGAGTGCGTAGCTCGAGGATGTGCTCTTCAGTGTGCTATGCTCAGTCCAATTTTTCGAGTTAGAGAGTATGAGGTACGGTGAATGTCACTCTTTTCTTAGGGTTTGTTTCTCTTCAAGATTTATTTAGCACAAGAATTGATGATTACAATGGTTGTGGACTATTCCGTGTGTATTAAAGCATGTGGCATTTACAGCTTTACGGTCTTATTTCCTATAAATGGCTGATGTTTCTTTTGTTTATGCTTCTCCACTTTCAGGTTCAAGATTCTTTCCCTTTCTCAATCGGCTTCTCATCTGATATAGGTCCCATAAACTCGGCATCTAATGAAATGCTCTTTCCGAAAGGCCAAGTCTTTCCAAGTGTTAAGGTTCTTACCTTACATAGGGAAAACACTTTCCAACTGGAAGCCTTTTATGGAAACCATAATGATATATCACCAGATATACCGACTCAGATAAGCCGTTTTATGGTAAGCTATCTTTTAGGGTTCCCCTTTTTGGATATATATGCATGCAGTCTTTAGAGCTCTGAGTACGCGTTGGATGGTTATGCCATTATTAGGCTCTGTATATTTATGGAACTCATTGGCTGTTGTGTAATGTCTTGTAGATTGGTCCTTTCCAAATTTCCCATGGAGAAGCAGCACGTGTCAAAGTAAGAGTTCAGCTAAATCTCCACGGGATTGTCACCATCGCTTCAGCTTCTGTGAGTAGAATCCTATATTGGTCATTTACAGATAAGGTAGCGTCTATGTTTTTCTTCCTTGCTTTGGCCTAAACTTTCTAGTTATGAACAACAGCTAATAGAAGATCAAAAGGAGAATCTGACTTCTGAAGAGACGATATCCGAAAACAACCATCAGTCTTCTGCGACAAAGAATGGCACTTCAGACCATTCGTCAGGTTCTACTGTAAGTATGATTTAACACCATCTAAAGCAAAAATGTTGCATATTAGAAGGCTGCAAATGATTGATCCAAAGATTCTCCAAACCATGTTAATCTGCACAAAACCTGAGATTAGTTTTTCTTGTGTAGGGTAATGCGGCTAAGGCTATCAAAAGAATGGAAATTCCAGTTGTTGAGAATGCCTCTGGTGCATTGACAAAGGATGAGTTATTAATGGCTAAACAGAGAGAGAACTCTTTAGTGGATCAAGATCTGAAAATGGAATCGACAAAGGATAAGAAAAATGCTCTCGAATCCTATGTTTATGAGATGCGTGACAAGGTACAAAGGACAAGCTTCCACTTTTCGTTTCAGTAGTGTTTGCTTTCTCTTTAATATCTTATCACTTGCAAGGAACTAACCTTGTGTATATGGGCAGATGCTAAATACATATCGGAACACTGTAACAGAGTCAGAACGGGAATCCATCGCTAGAAATCTTCAAGAAACAGAAGAGTGGTTGTACGAAGATGGTGATGATGAATCCGAAAATGCTTACATCGAGAAGTTAAATGATATTAAAAAGGTAACTCCCTCAAAGTTTTCTATCGAAAGGTTTAGTATCTGCAGATGATTTTCATGTCCTAATCAATGACTTTCAACTCTGAGCAGCTCATCGATCCCATTGAACATCGGTTTAAAGAAGGAGAAGAGCGAGTACAAGCATCAAAAGATCTTCTGAAAACTATTGCAGATAATCGGACTGCTGCAGAGTCTCTTCCTCCTCCAAGAAAAAACGCGGTTTGTTTCTACATCACTAACATAAGTCTCACTATATTGGCAATAAATATGACTTTTGAGATGGGTAAAGTTCACGTAGATTGGCTTATATGGTTACATGATATTCGTTTTCAGGTTCTTGATGAATGTCATAAAGCCGAGAGGTGGCTCCACGAGAGAACCACGGAACAAGAATCTTTACCTAAAGACGCTAATCCGGAGCTGCAATCTAGTGAAATCAAAAGAAAAGCAGATGCTCTTAATGCGTAAGTCTAATCTTTCCCTCTCTTAATACTTTTACAAAACCATATTCACATTAATGTCAACTACAGGAAACTTTGATCATAAATGATGGCACCTGAGTTGGGTGTTAACGGATCGGGTCGGGTCATGTTCTTATACTGATGAGACCATGTGAATGTGTTGCAGGACGTGCAAGTACATTGGGAAATCAAACTCTCCTCCTGCGAAATCAGAACATAATGGAGGGTCACATGCAAGTAGAAAATCAGATGATATGGAGCTTGATTGATTTCTCTCTCTCTCTCTCTTTTTTAATTTTAAGCTAAATTTTGTATTTTTATTCGGAAATGAGAAAGAAATTAAATAAGGCAAAACAGTCTCATGTTCGGTTGATTTGAAACCATTATTCTTCGAGATTGATTTTTCAGATTTTGATTTTGTTTTTCTCTTATGGTGAATCTTTTTTAGGTAATTAATACACCATTCAGTAAGAAAAATATTGTTCTTTTATAGAGATTGTGCTTCATTAAACAAAGGGTAATTGTAGTCTATAACACACAAAAAAATTATAACGCATCCAATAACACAATTTAGGTTTGGGGTAGGGTTTGGGGTTTAGGGTTTAGTTTTGAATGTTAAATTTTTAGGTTTGGGTTAACTATTCCAAAATTAGGGTATAGTTTTAGGGGGTAGGGTTTGGGTTTGGGGTTTAGGGTTTCGTTTTCAATGTTAAATTTTTGGGTTTGGGTTAACTATTCCAAAATTATGGTATAGTTTTAGCGGGTAGGGTTTGGGTTTAGGGTTTAGGGTATAGTTTTAGGGTATAGTTTTAGGGTATAGTTTTAGGGGTAGGATTTGGATTTGGGATTTAGGGCTTAAAATGTAAAAGCACCACCTCAAGTTTTTGTCCTATTGCTAATATCCTTATTACAATTATTACATAGCTATTACACAAATTAAATTAACAAATTGCGTTACTTTGCAAAAACACCCTTAAACAAATTAGTATTGATTCCCGATATATTTACGTTCATTAAGCTTTGAATCTAGTATTGTTATATTTTTGTATGAATAGTGTCGGGTGGAGTGAATTTTTTTTTTTTTTCTAAGATTTGGTGAGTGATTTTTAATTTTAGAAAAATTGCAAAAATAACTATTTGTGATCAAATTCGTACATGGTGGCTTTAAAGCTAAATGTGTAAGCTCGTTACACTTTGAAATTCTATTTACCATGTGCAAACATTTTGCCTGCTCCATGGACCACTAGTCACTTTGACTCACTTAGGCTTGGTCGATATGCTTTTTCCCTAATTGCAAATTTATATAGTACTATATAAACGATAAGTAAATTTTCATTTTGTTTTTCTAGTAAATCAAAATGTGGACTAATTTAACATTTACAGTAGTCGTATAAATCTCATAGATTGTCTAAGTAGTTCTTTGTTCTTGGTCGAAGAAAATCAATTTGTTTCAGTTTTCACGACAATATTCCCGACAATATGATTATGTGGTTCTTTGGTTCGAAGAAAATCAATTTGTCTATATAGTTCTTTAGTCTTGTTCGAAGAAAAATCAATGGCTCCACTCACGATCACGCATATTTGTTATTGTCGGGAAAACACAATAACAAATGTGATATGTAAGACCCTCTCAAAAAAAATTAACACATATTTGAAAACATTTCTAAATTTAATTCAATCAAACTTTGATAAATATGTTTAAATTTATCTATTAGTTGTATTCTTTTGACTTAAACTGAAAAAAATGTAGAAATAGGATGACTAAAATTTGCTAGACTTGCCACACTTGATCATTTTTCTGTTTGGTGCTAGTGGCGTGACTTGTCATAATATTAATCGTGCATTTTATAACATATTCAATCATAAATTTGGACCTACATTTTTTAGCCAATCGTACACAAAGTCGTACAAATAACAAGTAGAAAGTGAGATCACCATATCGAATAGGCGTGATCGTGAGTGGATCCGTATACGGTATACCCAAGTTAAGATGATTCCCAGTTTTGTCATCTGTTTCATTTTGTACCCCTCTAATCGTACGAGCACGAATCTCAAACGTATCCAACCATAAACAATTAAAATTGCTAGTACAAGTTGGAATCTTTTAATATTTTTCGTCAAATTAGGTCTAGACATATCACGAGCAAACTAGCCGATTTAGTAGAAGATCAGAATCCAAACATATATTCATATACAGTTATTTACTGACTCATGTCATGTAGGAACAAAAGTTATATTATATTACTATATAATATAATACCATATAATTGGTCTTAATTTAAATCTAGGGTGAATTGCAAGACTAACCAAGAAAATATTAATAATTGATCAACTAACAAAAACTAGTATAGGTGGCTTAATTAAATCCACTAGAATTAGGACAATTAGTTAGGTTTTAAATTATAATTTTGTTGTGTGTTATTGAGCCAAATTTCTCTTAAATCTATAGTGTGTGGATACTTTATGCAGGCCCGTGGCTATGAAGAGTCCAAAGAAACTTTGGCATGTAGCACTCATTCTGTATTACAAACAAAAACACAATCAATTGGTAAGTAATCTCTTTATTATAATTATGTATTTGTGTTCATCTAACATTAGTTTAGATTCAGATTAAGCAACTCAAACGTGATTTGAAATCTAATAAACAAAATATGATCTCTAATTTTAAGTTAGAGGTTTGAAATTGTATTCGTAATTCAATCTAAATAAAAAATATAATGTGCTCAAACTCAAAGTCAAGCTCAAGTGCTTTGTTTTGCTTATTACGTTACATACTTACAGTGCACATGCTTTTATCAAATCATTGAAACTGATACATTGGTTATGATTGCTTTGTTTGTTTATAATTTTTAACTTACGATTGTTTAGAAGATTATTGACTTATTGTAACATTGTTTTTTAATCCAGAAAAGTATCACCAAATAAGATGAAGAGACCATTGTCTGGTGGAGAGAAGCTGAAAATTTAAAAAAAAAAAAAAAAAAACAAGTCTCAAGCAGGTTCTATATTCAGGTATTTCAAAAAATCTGAATCTGTTGATGATTGTGTAGAAAAGAATGATGAGGAATGTGATATTGATGGGATTGATAGAGTAGATGAGAATATGGGTGAATGTCATAGAGAAAAAACAAATTTTGAGGCAGAAAATGTGAATGTAGTGATAGATGATGATTTGAATGAAGATGGCTTGAATGAAAAAAATGGTGAGAGTAAGAATGAAGGTGAAGAAGGCGATGATTTCATTGAGCATTGCGGATTTTTGGATATGTATGATCCTGGAAACTGGACAAACATAAAAAAAGGATGGAATGAATGGAGAGATTTTATGGTTGTCCAAGGTCCGACAAAAAGACTACCAATTGATTTTGAGTTCCCAAAGAATGGTGTTAAAAGACACTTCTCACATTTTTATTACTCAAGAGATATAGGAGGTGGACAAAAGCAGGATCGGCGTTGGCTAGTTTATTCAAAGTCATTGAACAAAATCTTCTGCTTTTGTTGTAAGTTGTTTAATCCGCGTGGCAAATGTAAATTGGCATCTAAAGGATTCAATAATTGGGGAAATATTTTGAGAAGTCTTGGTGAGCATGAATCTGGTCGGGAACATATTGTATGCATGAAACAATGGGTGGAACTAGAACTCAGGCTGCAGAAAAATCAGACCATTGACAAATATGCTCAAGATAAAATGAATGAAGAGATAAGTCATTGGAGGCAGGTTTTGTTGAGGATAGTTTTTGTGGTAAAGACTCTTGCTAAACAAAATCTAGCATTTCGTGGAAGCAGTGGGAAGATTGGAGAAGATAGTAATGGAAATTTCTTAAGTTTAATCGAGATGCTTGCTGATTTTGATCCTGTGATGATAGAGCATCTTAGAAGATATAAAGAAGGCAAATCCCGTTACCATTACCTCAGCAACACAATTCAAAATGAGTTGATAGCTTTGTTAGCTAATGAGGTTAAAGCTATGATTATCAAGAAAGTTCAGAGTGCAAAGTTATTCTCTGTCATTCTTGATTGCACTCCATATATTAGTCATCACGAACAAATGACTATTATAATTCGGTGTGTGGATGATTCAACCACTTCAACTAAGATCGAGGAGTTTTTTTTACATTCTTGAGAGTTGATGATACATCCGGAGAAAGACTTTTTCGTGAACTTCAAGATGTGTTGGTTGTTTTTGACTTGAAAATTGATGATGTGAGAGGGCAAGGTTATGATAATGGCTCTAATATGAAGGGAAAGCATAAAGGAGTTCAAAATAGATTACTTGAGATTAATCCACGGGCGTTTTATACACCTTGTGGTTGTCACAGTCTTAATCTTGCACTTTGTGATATGGCGACCACTTCTTCAAAGGCGGTCTCATTTTTTGGAATTATCCAGCGTACTTATTGCTTCTTTGCAGCTTCAAATAAGCGGTGGAAAATATTTGAAGATAAAGTGGGAGGCCTAACACTTAAGTCTTTATCAAATACTCGATGGGAGAGTCATGTTGAAAGTGTTAAAGCAATACGATTTCAAGCTCCTAAAATTATGGATGCTTTAGTTTATTTTGCTGAAAATAGTGATGATCCAAAAGAGCAGAGCGACGCTGAGTGTCTTGCAATAAGCGAAACACATGGAATTGGAAGTTTTGAGTTCTTGTTTTCAATGGTTATATGGTATGATCTTCTTTCTGTTGTGAACATTGTCAGTGAGAGTTTACAATCAGAAGATATGGACATCGATGTTGCTATCTCTCAGTTGAAGGGGTTGATTTCTTATTTCCAAAAGTACATAGATTGAGGTTTCGAGAAAGCCAAATTGGAAGCTACATGCATTGCAGAGTCCATGGAGATTGAGGCTGTATTCCCCAAAAAAGCAAAGCGGACCATTAAAAGAAAAAGACATCATGGCGAGGAATGTGAGAACGTTGAAGGAAGTGTGGTATTATCCCCAGAGGAGAGCTTTCGAGTTGATTACTTCATTCAGATTATGGATCAAGCTCTCTACTCACTTGAGACGAGATTTGAACAGTTTCAGAATTATGAAAAGATATTTGGCTTTTTGTTTGATTTGAGGAAGTTGCAGTCAGCGAGTGATGATAGTTTGATGGCATATTGTACCAATCTTCAAGATTCTCTAACTCATGGGAAGCATTCAGACATTATTGCTAATGATCTGTTTTATGAACTAAAAGTTCTACGAGAAGGTTTACCCAAAGAAACTAAGAGGCCTATTGAAGTGTTAGACTATTTGAAAACGGTTGAAGATTGTTATCCGAACTCATGGATCGCTTATCGGATATTGTTGACGATTTCAGTTTCAGTTGCATCTGCTGAAAGAAGTTTCTCAAAGTTGAAGTTGATAAAATCTTATCTTCGCTCGAGTATGTCACAAGAGAGATTGAGCGATTTGGCTATCTTGTCTATCGAAAGAGAGTTGGTAAAAGATATTTCTTTTGAAAGTTTGGTTAGTGATTTTGTTACAAAAAAGGAAGAAAAATATTATTTTAGAATTATTAATTTGTTTTTACTTTTGTTTTGGACAAAATGGTTATTATATATTTTATATACGTTATGGCAATTTTTTTAGTAATTAGTTTCGCATCGGACCTTTTTATCTCTAGCCACGGCTCTGACTTTATGATGTAGAGATCATCATCTTGTATCTTTCTCTTCGTTTGTTTCTTATTTTAGAGTTATCTGCCGAAATCAAAATTTTGATGTTTGCTGACAAAGATTAACAAACGATTATTAGGTTAATTAGGTCACCAGCTGTAATATTTAAATAACTTCAACAACAAGGAAAACGTTTATACAATAAATTACTTAATTATCAATGTAGGCTCTAGTGTTCTACAAGAAAATAGTAATCAGCGTTCATGTATGATCTCCACGAAAATAGTTTGTACTAGCAACTAGCAAGTCATCTAATATGTACTATGTAGTATGTATGTACTAACGTTCATTTTACGCTACGGTCTATAATTAAAAATAATATTAAACCATGCAAATCGTTTATAGGAACTATAAATATTAAAATACTATGGGACTATTCGTTTTATCACTGTCATTATTTACTGAAGATATATAATAATAAAATTATAACACTAGTAATAATAGTAACATTTTAAAAAAACATGGTTGCTACTAATAGCTGTAATTTGTCATTAAGTTTTGACGTTGAATCACTAACAACAACAAAAATATACTTTTCATTGTTCTTTTATTGAAACTATTTATCATTATTATTGTTATCCTCTGTTACTAGATCTTGTCATTTTCCACTTCCATGTGAACTAATGCAACAAAAACATTTGTCAGTATTCTGCTTTTAATATCAATCATAAAAACAGAAAGAATTATAATTATAACGACATTAAAAGAGTATCGTTATTTATCTCTGGCCGATATATTTTACCGTTTTAACTATTTTTAACATCTCTTAGTTAACCAAACACAAAAAAGTTTTGTACCATGAAAAAAACCCAGTGTTTCATTATTTGAGTTGTTTCATACAAGAAACAGTTACAACCTATGTTACATAAAATCGGAAACGGGTACGTAGAAGCGAAACGTTCGGAAACGTGGAAACGATTTTAAAAAAAAAATTAGGAAACGGATACGTTTTGGAAGCGTAAAACGATATATACACATTATAATATAATATAAATACTTTTTAACATTCAAACTAAACTAAATTGGTAAATCCAACACTCAAAAGTATTAGGTAACTTAATTAAAAAAATAAACCGTAATGCTAAAATCAAGCATTTAGAGCATCATATTCATGTTCGTTTTCATTTTCACTATCAAATAATTTTTTTTCCAACTATAGTTTGTCGAGGGAAAGAACTTCAAACATAGATCTTCCGAGATTGGTCTCATTACATATAGTATGAAATGTATCATGTTCTTCTACGAGATTGCCGAGACATACATTGAAAGCTAGAAGAGTCCTTATACGAGATTGTAAACGAAATCATAATCGTTCTAACGTACTTCTTAGTGATTAGGGATGTGAAGATTTAGATTTTTTAGATTTTTTTTCTCTATAAGTTATAAGAATATCAAAACCATCTTTAAGTTTTCTAATATTTAAATTTTAATATATCTAAAATGGAAAAAAAATTCATTGCGATTCCAAAATTGAATCATAACGCTTCCAAATTGGAATCATGCGTTTCCAAAGCGCTTTCAAATTAGAATCAGGCGCTTCCAAAATGTTTCCAAAATGGTAATTTTTTGAATCGCGTTTCCACCACGATTCCAAGAGATTCCGACAGATTCCGATTCCAATTCCGATTTTGAAGCGTGTAACGTTATAAATTGAAGTTTCCATGCAACCTAGGTTACAACAAGTTCACTCTTTCACATAATACAACTTTTATGCAAATATTTTAATCTCACTTCTCAGTATTACTTTCTCTCTCAAAATTTTACAATGGTTTCCTTATCTTCACTCTAATTCGATCAGAAAACTATCGATTTTCCAATTCATTAATCAAGAGATTGCCATATCTCTTGATTAAATAGTTAAGGTTTTATCCATTTGGAAAAAACCAAAAAAACCAAATATTTAAATATGACCACCAATATGAGCAACAAAAGATTATTTCATTTCGAAAAACTCAAACTTTTTTTTTTATTGCTTGAGAAGCGGTGCTTGGTCTTCCCACTGGTCCAATCGTCTTGAAGCCTTCTCAACCTAAAATTCAAATAATATATTTCGTCATCGATAAGAAACATACTAATTAACCCACACTTGCGAAAATATAAATGGTAATTAGTAATTTACCTCCTTATCCCAATCAGTTCGGATCGTGACAATGACTAATATAATAGTTTGCATGAGTGTGCCCCCAATCATTCCTGTCCATATTCCCTGCACCAAATCATTAACCATTAAATTATTTCACTTTACACCAATCAATCATTAATCATTGATTATAAAAAAAAATGATGTAGATTTTATAAAATTTACCTTAGCTCCCATATCATAGGTGAAACCAAGAACATAACCAATAGGAATCCCAACAATATAGTAACATCCAATGTTCACATATGCCACAAATGCTTGCCACCCACATCCAACGGCCACACCTGTTTTTAATCAATTTTGTTATTAATCGTTCATTGCTTATTTATTGCATACTAATCATTTATCAAGTAATCAATTTTAATATATTAAATTAGGGTTTTATTTTACCAGATAAAACAGGTTGAACTCCATTGAGAACTATGGTAATAGCCAAGTAAGGAGAGAGATCAGCTACGGCTTCAGCAACCTCTACACTGTCCGTAAAAATATAACTGATGACATGGCGCCACGAGAGGATCAATACTGCTTCTAACAATGACAGTAAAAACGAGACTCCGGTAGTTACTGCGGTTGAAAATGCTGCTGATCTTGGATTCCCGGCTCCCAATTCATTGCTAACTCTTACACTATTTTTATAAAAAAATAGAAATAAAATTATGATTTATTACTTCTTTTTTAGCTTGTATTGTTTATTTGATTTTTACCATTTCGATGGGGAAAAAATAGCGCAGGTCATTGAAGATAATGATATATTCTTTTTTACTAACCTTGCAGCTGCGTTGAATCCAATTGATACCATGAACGAGATTGCAGAAATTGACATGCTGCAAATAAAATAGAAAAACAAACAATTGAAGATGTATTAAAATGATAAATTATATATTTAAATATGTGGCCAAGTCCTAGTGTCACTAAAATATATACGGGCCGTGGCTATGACCAATTTATAGAAACATTGGTACGTGGTCCAATATTTTTGTAAGAAAGTTAAAGGCCCAAAATTTTACTTAATCTACCATTAGCAATTAGTTAGAGGCTCATAACTTTATTAGATTTACCATTAGTAATAATTGTAATGTGGCCAAAAACTTAATTTGAGAGTTATTAACTAATTAAAAGTTAAAAATAATCAAAAATGAAAATAAATTAAGGATAATATTCAGATAATCTCTTTTACTATTTTTAATCGGAGACAAAAATAATCGAGGATTGTTATATGAACTCATGGATCGCTTATCATATATTGTTATCGATTCCAATTGCATCTGCTTAAAGAAGTTTCTCAAATTTGAAGTTGATAAGATCTCATCTTCGCTCGAGTATGCCACAAGAGATATTGAGCAACTTGACTATTTTATCTATTGATAGATAATTAGTTAAATATATTGTTTTTTAAAATTACTATAATTTTTTCTTTTTTAAAATATTGCTTTTGAAAGTTATGGTTAGTGATCTCGTCGCCAAAAAAGAAAAAAAATATATTATTTTAGAATTGGTAGATGAAATAATTATTATATATTTTATATAAATTATGATAATTATTTTAATAGTTAATCTCGCCTCGGGCATTTCTATCTCTAGCCACGATATATATATATATATATATATATATTCTTTTTGTTGTTGTCAAAGAGTCACTATTAGTCTATTACACTTTAAATAAGCATGTTTGTAATTAAAACAGTCCCTATAATAAATTAATAGCTTGGGTCATGGAGTAATCAAGATTTTTGTCCCCGGGCACAGAAGTACGTGCAGTTTTGTGTATCAAGGAAAACGACACGCAGTTTATGCTCATAAGAAACGACGTCAACACCAAATTTTGGCTTTAACCGAAAGCTTTGATTTGATTGCATGTTTTAGGCATAATACAACAACAATCATCACATTACATAGAACGTGAGTTGCGTTTTTCTCAAAAAGAGTTTCGCGAAAAGTGGCCTAAAAGCAAAACAAAACAAAACTTATTCTATTAAATCAGTTTTACTGAAACCACAAAAAGTTTCAAAAGGCTGATCGGATTGTATCCGTAGGAAAGAAAAATAATAAATAGAACCAATTATTAATTAATCGTATGAGTTCAGATTCATTGTCCTTAAATATTTGTTAATAACGACAAAAAAAAAATTGTTGATAATAATAATCGTAAATAAAGGAAATCTTCCACATTTTTTATAAATACCAAAATCAAAAGCTACATTTCATGGTCTGACTAAAAGTTTTGGAAGTACTCTAAGATTTTAATATTACTTTATTATGATTACCAAAAGAAAAGTTATTTATTCTTTTCTATTAGAATTATTTATTATGTGTTGTTAGTCATGAAGTAAGAAATTAAAGTTTTGAAACGTAGATAAAATTTTAAATAGTATAACAAACAGTACCAACTATTAATCCTATATATTTTTCAGATTCATTGTTCTTAGTAAAATCTTCACTACTAATAAATAAATCATACACTTTCATAATACCATCCAAGCTAAATGTTATGTACTAAAGATTGAAAACTTTAGAGATATATATTGTATTTGTGTTAGGAGAAAAAAAGTTTTAAAATGAAAGTAAAAATTGAAATGTTTACCAGATTGCTAGAGAGTCCAATGCAAGCTCAGGGTTTTTGAGAAGTCCAGCAAGAAGAACAAGAATCTGAGCATACCAAGATTCAAGGCAAATCATAACAGCAGAAGCCGCGGATAACTGGAAAAAGTCCCAAAGACCATCGAAAGCTTTCCAACTAAACCCGGTCCAAGTCCGACGACATTTTGGACTCATCTTAATATACATTATCTGAGCCACGCCAATGATCCACCACGAGATACTGTGAACGACCGAGAGACCAAATAGACCCCAACCAAGCTTGTAAACGGCGAGCCAAGAGAGAATGAAGTGAAGGACAAGCGTGGCGGATGAAATGTAAGCACTTGGTGTAACAATACTTTGCGATTGAAGGAATTTTTGGATAGGAAAATTGATGGCGTAAGCAAAGATCATTGGGATCATAGCGTAGACGAAAGTAGAAGCCGTTGCTGCCACGTCAGCTGGCTCGCCGAGGTAGATGAGGATAGGTTTTGAGAGGACGAAGAGTACTGTTATAGGAAGTCCGGTGAGAAGTAGAACTAGTGTTGATCTTTGTAAGTAGACTCCGAGCATGTCGTATCTATGAGCTCCGTGTGCTTGTCCACATAATGTTTCTACTGCACTTCCCATTCCAAGCTGTGTCATTGGACAAAAACAAACAAAAACGGTTAGAATCTGAAGAACAAATAACAAGTGTGTTTTGGGTTCTTTTTATGTTCTTTCTGGGATTATTCGGATGCTTTAGCGAAACTCTATAATCCAATACTAAAACCGTGAAATAAAACTACAAAATTCACTCGAAGAATTTATATGGACCAAACTTGTGTTAGTGTTGTTACTGTGTCACACCAGAGTCAAAACCATATAACACATGTAAAAAAAAAAAATATCTACTACATATTAATTCGATTATTTAACTAGATTATGAATCTCATCTAAGCCATAACAAATCGAAGATATTTCAAGTAGAACTCGTGATATTTTCCAGGTATTGTTTGGTGTTACTAACTTTCGAGTTATTCCATTCAGATCCATTAGTCTCTAAGGTTTATAACTTTATTATACAAATTTTGTTTTCCATCTAATTTATAAGTTTTGTTTCTAAAATTTTGGAAAATAAGAGAACATGTAAGTGAGCAGTTGAATAGTACCATGAGACCAAAGGTGAACATATTGAAGCCACTGTTTCCTAGAGAAGCTGCGGCGAGTTCCATACTTCCCATTCGACCGGCGAAGATACGAGTGAGCATAGACATTCCATTGTTGATCACGTACACGAATATCGCTGGAGCTGCAAGGTGGAACAGAAACTTCATCTCGATCAAAGCGGCGAGGTAAATTCGTCGGAAATAAGACAAATGAGTGTCCGTTAACACACTCTCCATACGAACATCGACTTCTGATTTCGTTGGCTCTAGTAAAGGTTGCTGTAGAGTTTCCACGGCCGCTACTTCCGATCCCATAAATATTTTTTTTACTATTTAAAAAAAAATATATGAAGAAAACAAAACAACTATCTTTATTTCTCTACGACTCTTCTGTTCTCTCTCTCTCTAGTGTGTTTATCTTTCTGCGACTTTGGGGCCAGAGGAGCTGTAATATAAAGGCGATTTTGCAGTGTCTGGTGACTGAGATTATTTATGATTTTTAATTTTATTATACAGAAATAAAGAAAGCTGAATAAAGATCTTAAGAAGAAACGAGGAAAAGCCGATTTACCCTTTTTCTTCTCTTTCTATATTTGATATCACGTCTATATCATAAAATAATATTAAATGTTTACACAAAATAGTTTTATGCATTTGCTCTCTCGATCCCACTTGTAATTGACTCTACTTACTTGCTTTTGGAGCAATAATAATTGAAATTATTTGTTTAGTTCAGTGTACGCTATTAGCATATTATTGTATCGGTAAGACCGTAAGCTTACCGTCACGAGTATTCAAATTATCCGATTAGGAGACTAAATTTTTATATATAAGATGTAAATTTATCTAACATTACTTAATTTAATTTTTAGATATGCATGCATTTAACTTTTGATTAGTCAATATATAATTATTTATATTGTATTCCTAATTTTCATCATTTTTATGTTTGTTTTGTTAACTAAGAAATTATGGGGCCGATGAGTCCAAGCCCGTGGCTATGAAGAGTCCAAGGAAACTTTGGCATGTGGCCCAAAATTTTGAAAAAAAAATTAGAGGCCCATAATTTTTATTAACCCCCCATTAACATTAGCAATAATAACGTGATACATACATATATTTTTGATCAAAAGAATTAATTGAGGGTTATTAAAATTAACAACTAAATAGAAGTTAAAATAATCAAAGAAAATACAATTAGGGCAGCCTCTTAAACTCTTTCACTTTTTCTTAATCGGGGCAAACATTTTTTGTTATTCACTCATTCTGTATTACAAACAAAAACACAATCAATTGGTAAGTAATATCTTTATTATAATTATGTATTTGTGTTCATCTAACATTAGTTTAGATTCTGATTAAGCAACTTAAACGTGATTTGAAATCTAATAAACAAAATATGATCTCTAATTTTAAGTTAGAGGTTTGAAATTGTATTCGTAATTCAATCTAAATAAAAAATATGATGTGCTCAAACTCAAAGTCAAGCTCAAGTGCTTTGTTTTGCTTATTACGTTACAGACTTACAGTGCACATGCTTTTATCAAATCATTGAAACTGATACATTGGTTATGATTGCTTTGTTTGTTTATAATTTTTAACTTACGATTGTTTAGAAGATTATTGACTTATTGTAACATTGTTTTTTAATCCAGAAAAGTATCACCAAATAAGATGAAGAGACCATTGTCTGGTGGAGAGAAGCTGGAAAAAAAAAAAAAAAAAAAAAACAAGTCTCAAGCAGGTTCTATATTCAGGTATTTCAAAAAAATTGAATCTGTTGATGATTGTGTAGAAAAGAATGATGAGGAATGTGATATTGATGGGATTGATAGAGTAGATGAGAATATGGGTGAATGTCATAGAGAAGAAACAAATCTTGAGCCAGAAAATGTGAATGTAGTGATAGATGATGATTTGAATGAATATGGCTAGAATGAAAAAGAGGGTGAGAATAAGAATGAAGGTGAAGAAGGCGATGATTTCATTGAGCATTGCGGATTTTTTTATATGTATGATCCTGGAAACTGGACAAACATAAAAAAAGGATGGAATGAATGGAGAGATTTTATGGTTGTCCAAGGTCCGACAAAAAGATTACCAATTGATTTTGAGTTCCTAAAGAATGGTGTTAAAAGACACTTCTCACATTTTTATTACTCAAGAGATATAGGAGTGGACAAAAGCAGGATCGACGTTGGCTAGTTTATTCAAAGTCATTGAACAAAATCTTCTGCTTTTGTTGTAAGTTGTTTAATCCGCGTGGCAAATGTAAATTGGCATCTAAAGGATTCAATAATTGGGGAAATATTTTGAGAAGTCTTGGTGAGCATGAATCTGGCCAGGAACATATTGTATGCATGAAACAATGGGTGGAACTAGAACTCAGGCTGCAGAAAAATCAGACCATTGACAAATATGCTCAAGATAAAATGAATGAAGAGAGAAGTCATTGGAGGCAGGTTTTGTTGAGGGTAGTTTTTGTGGTAAAGACTCTTGCTAAACAAAATCTAGCATTTCGTGGAAGCAGTGGGAAGATTGGAGAAGATAGTAATGGAAATTTCTTAAGTTTAATCGAGATGCTTGCTGATTTTGATCCTGTGATGATAGAGCATCTTAGAAGATATAAAGAAGGCGAATCCCGTTACCATTACCTCAACAACACAATTCAAAATGAGTTGATAGCTTTGTTAGCTAATGAGGTTAAAGCTATGATTATCAAGAAAGTTCAGAGTGCAAAGTTATTCTCTGTCATTCTTGATTGCACTCCAGATATTAGTCATCACGAACAAATGACTGTTATAATTCGGTGTGTGGATGTTTCAACCACTTCAACTAAGATCGAAGAGTTTTTTTTAACATTCTTGAGAGTTGATGATACATCCGGAGAAAGACTTTTTCGTGAACTTCAAGATGTGTTGGCTGCTTTTGACTTCAAAATTGATGATGTGAGAGGGCAAGGTTATGATAATGGCTCTAATATGAAGGGAAAGCATAAAAGAGTTCAGAATAAATTACTTGATATTAATCCAAGGGCGTTTTATACACCTTGTGGTTGTCACAGTCTTAATCTTGCACTTTGTGATATGGCGACCACTTCTTCAAAGGCGGTCTCGTTTTTTGGAATTATCCAGCGTACTTATTGCTTCTTTGCAGCTTCAAATAAGCGGTGGAAAATATTTGAAGATAAAGTGGGAGGCCTAACACTTAAGTCTTTATCAAATACTCGATGGGAGAGTCATGTTGAAAGTGTTAAAGCAATACGATTTCAAGCTCCTAAAATTATGGATGCTTTAGTTTATTTTGCTGAAAATAGTGATGATCCAAAAGAGCAGAGCGACGCTGAGTGTCTTGCAATAAGCGAAACACATGGAATTGGAAGTTTTGAGTTCTTGGTTTCAATGGTTATATGGTATGATCTTCTTTCTGTTGTGAACATTGTCAGTAAGAGTTTACAATCAGAAGATATGGACATCGATGTTGCTATCTCTCAGTTGAAGGGGTTGATTTCTTATTTCCAAAAGTACAGAGATTCAGGTTTCGAGAAAGCCAAATTGGAAGCTACATGCATTGCAGAGTCCATGGAGATTGAGGTTGTATTCCCCAAAAAAGCAAAGCGGACCATTAAAAGAAAAAGACATCATGGCGAGGAATGTGATAACGTTGAAGGAAGTGTGGTATTATCCCCAGAGGAGAGCTTTCGAGTTGATTACTTCATTCAGATTATGGATCAAGCTCTCTACTCACTTGAGACGAGATTTGAACAGTTTCAGAATTATGAAAAGATATTTGGCTTTTTGTTTGATTTGAGGAAGTTGCAGTCAGCGAGTGATGATAGTTTGATGGCATATTGTACCAATCTTCAAGATTCTCTAACTCATGGGAAGCATTCAGACATTGTTGCTAATGATCTGTTTTATGAACTAAAAGTTCTACGAGAAGGTTTACCCAAAGAAACTAAGAGGCCTATTGAAGTGTTAGACTATTTGAAAACGGTTGAAGATTGTTATCCGAACTCATGGATCGCTTATCGGATATTGTTGACGATTCCAGTTTCAGTTGCATCTGCTGAAAGAAGTTTCTCAAAGTTGAAGTTGATAAAATCTTATCTTCGCTCGAGTATGTCACAAGAGAGATTGAGCGATTTGGCTATCTTGTCTATCGAAAGAGAGTTGGTAAAAGATATTTCTTTTGAAAGTTTGGTTAGTGATTTTGTTACAAATATTATTAATTTGTTTTTATTTTTGTTTTGGACAAAATGGTTATTATATATTTTATATAAGTTATGGCAATTTTTTTAGTAATTAGTTTCACATCGGACCTTTTAATCTCTAGCCACGGCTCTGACTTTATGTATCATGTAGAGATCATCATCTTGTATCTTTCTCTTCGTTTGTTTCTTATTTTAGAGTTATCTGCCGAAATCAAAATTTTGATGTTTGCTGACGAAGATTAACAAACGATTATTAGGTTAATTAGGTCACCAGCTGTAATATTTAAATAACTTCAACAACAAGGTAAACGTTTATACAATAAATTACTTAATTATCAATGTAGGCTCTAGTGTTCTACAAGAAAATAGTAATCAGCGTTCACGTATGATCTCCAAGAAAATAGTTTGTTACTAGCAACTAGCAAGTCATCTAATATGTACTATGTAGTATGTATGTACTAACGTTCATTTTACGCTACGGTCTATAATTAAAAATAATATTAAACCATGCAAATCGTTTATAGGCACTATAAATATTAAAATACTATGGGACTATTCGTTTTATCACTGTCATTATTTACTGAAGATATATAATAATAAAATTATAACACTAGTAATAATAGTAACATTTTAAAAAAACATGGTTGCTACTAATAGCTGTAATTTGTCATTAAAGTTTTGACGTTGAATCACTAACAACAACAAAAATATAATTTTCATTGTTCTTTTATTGAAACTATTTATCATTATTACTAGGAAGTACCCGCGCATACGCGCGGGTTTTGTCGTAAATGTATTTTGCTTTTTGTTTATATTTTTATCTAAATAATTTTTGTCATATTTTATGTACTTTATCATATTGTTTATCTGCACTTATAAGAGAAGGTTCATTAATTCACACATAAATTGCATTCTTTGTAAAAAAAAAGTGTATTAGTTAATATATTTCAAGTCATTTTTTTTTGAAAAAACAACTATATAACTACATCTCTAAATCCATGTCTCCAGTGGAATTCTTCTATTTGAATGAGTTAAAGCGTTCATTAATTCATGGATAAATTACATTTTTTTAATAAAATAATTATATTATTTTGAAGTAATGAAGACAACTCCATTTAATTTGTTTACAAAAACAAACTAATTAGCAGAAACTAACAAAACAATATAATCTTTCTAAGTATAAAATAGAGAAAAGAATAAGACAGTGAGTATAAAAAAAAACCGAATACTTAAAAACGGTGAAAATGCTTCATTTCTCTTTATATTAATATAAATATCTTCCTCTCTTCTGGCTGGTATGACACTCGATATCTCTTCATAACCAACTTCTTATTTATCCCTCACCAACAAAATTGATGAGAACAACTCCGCGTTCATTGTTTGTGTATCTCTTCTCTTCCGTCTTTTTTCATTCTTCGAAAAAGCAACATAGGCTATGTTCGTTAACGTGTCGTAGTTTGCATCATGTTTATCTTCGTTTGTTGCATCTATTTCTCATAGATAACTTCTCATTCTTAAAAAAGAGTGACAAACGTATAATTTAATTTTTAAATAGATTCAAGTCAAATATATTTTCCGAAAATCTAAACTTTAAAAAGAGGTGTGATCATAACAAACACTTAACCCTTAAAACTAAATTCCAACATAAATGAAATTTTGAGTCAATTATATTTCAAAACTGACTTTTTGAATATTTGTAAAAATATGATATTTCTATAAAGTGGCATTTCTCTTACTTAGAAGCATACATATTTATATTTCTTCTCCGCTTATAGTTATATTTAAAAATTTCATTCTGTTTAAAAATAAAATCACAAAACACAAAGTTTTTTTATTTTTAAAAACTTATATTGTATTGTTTGTTTAAATTTTTTAATATGTTACTTAACAAAACAATAATTTCTCTTATTTTTCTGTTTTTGTTATGTAATTGCAATTATTATTTTAAGGATACCTTAATTGTTTATTTTTCTATATTATATGTAAGACTTAACCACTTATATTTTTTCTATATGAATTTGGCTCTAAATAGGTCTATTTGTTAAATTGTTATTCTCTTTTTTCAATTTGGCTCTAAATTGTTAAATTGCATCCTCTTTATGTGGAAAAGGCTTTGCAATCAATTCACCAATGGCGAAGGGGAAGGAAATATGATAGGGCTAATGGATTTCTTAGAATATAAAGGCTATCATGTGTGAATCAAGCGTGTGGATAATTCTTTCTATGGAGATCAAGAAAATCATGTCTAAACGCAAAGAGTGGAAGTGAATTAAAAATCGTAGAGGCTTCTGGTGGGCTTCAACTTTCGAGCTCGTCATCTTAGTCCAACTTATCATTGTGGATTTGAGCCTCGATATGGTGAGTTCGTCATGTCGTCGATATAAGTCTTGATCTATTGCTTCACTGCTAAGCTCGTCACCTTGCAAAAAAGAGTAAGTTTCCATGTCAACTTGTCAACCTGTCGACCTGAGCTTTGAGCTCGCCAACTCGTCAGCTTGCCAACTTGAACTTTCAATTCGTCAGTTTACCAACATGAATGGTGAGGATTCAGCTCGCCAGCTTGATCAAATGTGACACTTAGTCATTTTTTTTAATGATCTCGGTCGAGGTGAGATTTTTCCCAACACCAGTTAGTAGTTACTGGGGGAGCTTGGCAAGAGTCTTTTAAGTCTTTAAAAAATTTAAAAGATTTAAAAGACTGTTTTTTGCCAAACATAATTTTAAGACTTTATTAGGCATTTCTCTTACTTAAGCATACATATTTATATTTCTTCTCCGCTTGTAGTTATATTTAAAATTTTCATTTTGTTTAAAAATAAAATCACAAAACACAAAAAAAAAATATTTTTAAAACTTATATTATATTGTTTGTGTAAATTTTAAATATGTTACTTAACAAAACAATAATTTCTCTTATTTTTCCTTTTTTGTTATATAATTGCAATTATTATTTTAAGGATACCTTAATTGTTTATTTTTCTATATTATATGTAAGACTTAACCACTTATATTTTTTCTATATGAATTTGGCTCTAAATAGGTCTATTTGTTAAATTGTTATTCTCTTTTTCAATTTGGCTCTAAATTGTTAAATTGCATCCTCTTTATGTTATTCTCTTTTTCAATTTCTTTATATATATAATATACTTTAAATTATGTTAAAACCAATTTAGAATATGAATAGTAATTTTTCATGTTCTTTTTATAATGTTAAAACGAAATGTATAATAATATGTGTATTACATTTTAAATTGTAAAAAGTATTGTATAAATAGAAGATATATGAAATGTGAAAATTTGTGAAACATGTTATTATTCTTGTAAATATATATAGATATCTATATTTATTAGCACAATGTGATGACTTTTCAAATTTCTTTTATAATGTTATAACCAAATATAATTATTAATTAGTATGTGTATTAAGTTTGAAATTAAAAAGAAAATAAAGAATATAAAGTAGTAATGATGTGGATGGTGATGTGTCCTCATGAGAAGAAAGAAAAGCTAACTTTATATATATAGATTGTTATCCTCTGTTACTAGATCTTGTCATTTTCCACTTCCATGTGAACTAATGCAACAAAAAAATTTGTCAGTACTCTGCTTTTAATATCAATCATAAAAACAGAAAGAATTATAATTATAACGACATTAAAAGAGTATAGTTATTTATCTCTGGCCGATATATTTTACCGTTTTAACTATGTTTAACATCTCTTAGTTAACCAAACACAAAAAAGTTTTGTACCATGAAAAAAAACCAGTGTTTCATTATTTGAGTTGTTTCATACAAGAAACAGTTACAACCTATGTTACATGGAATCGGAAACGGGTACGTGGAAGCGAAACGTTCGGATACGTGGAAACGGTTTTTAAAAAAAAATTAGGAAGCGGATACGTTTTGGAAGCGTAAAACGATATATACACATTATAAATACTTTTTAATATTCAAACTAAACTAAATTGGTAAATCCAACACTCAAAAGTATTAGGTAACTTAATTAAAAAAATAAACCGTAATGCTAAAATCAAGCATTTAGAGCATCATATTCATGTTCATTTTCATTTTCACTATCAAATAATTTTTTTTCCAACTATAGTTTGTCGAGGGAAAGAACTTCAAACATAGATCTTCCGAGATTGGTCTCATTACATATAGTATGAAATGTATCATGTTCTTCTACGAGATTGCCGAGATATACATTGTTGCTAATGATCTGTTTTATGAACTAAAAGTTCTACAAGAAGGTTTACCCAAAGAAACTAAGAGGCCTATTGAAGTGTTAGACTATTTGAAAACGGTTGAAGATTGTTATCCGAACTCATGGATCGCTTATCGGATATTGTTGACGATTCCAGTTTCAGTTGCATCTGCTGAAAGAAGTTTCTCAAAATTGAAATTGATAAAATCTTATTTTCGCTCGAATATGTCACAAGAGAGATTGAGCGATTTGGCTATCTTGTCTATCGAAAGAGAGTTGGTAAAAGATATTTCTTTTGAAAGTTTGGTTAGTGATTTTGTTGCAAAAAAAGGAAGAAAAATATTATTTTAGAATTATTAATTTGTTTTTACTTTTGTTTTGGACAAAATGGTTATTATATATTTTATATAAGTTGTGGCAATTTTTTTAGTAATTAGTTTCGCATCGGGCCTTTTTATCTCTAGCCACGGCTGTGGATGAGTCGATGACCCTTCATCCTCCAAGACCCGGCCAGTTTTAAATTATTTCCTCTATGCCACTCGATTTTGTGACCTTTTGTAGCCTCCCAAAATACATTTGGTAATTTTCATCATTTGATAATAAACTACTTTTTCCGTTCCAAAAAGATAGATGTTTAAGATTATGCACACTTATTAAGAAAACGCATTGATTTCTACGATTTACAGTTTCCAATAAAGTTTAACTAATAGTATTTTAGTATTTGTTTTGAAATCTGTAAAAGTGCATAGAAAACGGTAAAAATTCTATCTTTTTGGAACAAATTTTTTTTGTAAAGTTTTTATCCTTTAGGAAAAGAGGGATGTTAATACTTGTTTTTCAGATCTACTATGCTTCATCTATATAAATTGGGCTAGTTTTGAAAAATATAAGATAATTGCCAGTAACTTCCTCACATTTTACTGGAGCTGGACCACGACCTTAGCTCATTTTGTTTCACTGATTTTATCAACACATTTTCAAGACAACATGATCACATAGGCATGACCAAAATACAACCATAGCCGTATTTCGGATTGCAACCGGACCGTTTTGAACTGTAACCAGAACCGTAACCGTATAAAACGGTTAAAAACCATAACCATTAACCGTAAAACTATATTAGTTATGGTTAAAGAGAATTGTTAACCGTAACCGTTAAGTAACCGTAACCATCTGAAAACCGTCGGTTAACTGTGAGGTAAAAAATTTAATCTGACCGTTTTAAAATCCAAACTAAGCTGTCTATATAATTAATGTATGGTAAATAAGACATAGTAAAATTATGTGTAATCAATATTTATAGAGTCTAATTTTATAATATTTAGAAAATTTAAATAAATAATAAGAACAGAATGTGCTAAAATATAACTAATTTTTTTTCTAACAAAACATAAATAATATTCAAGCACATCAAATTTACAATAAAAATAAATAAGATTACAGAAACTAGTATAAAAAAGGATCGTGGTTGGGTCATGGAAGCTGCAACCAAGTCAAAGTAATAAAATTATGTCGGTTATCATGGTTTCTAACTAAATTTTATGAGAAATGATGAATTATGCTATATTTAGCTAAATAGAAAAGGAAAACGTTTGCTTGACTTTAATTTCAGTACCGTTATAAAAAATTATGACGATCATGACTTTTGAAATAAATTAAAAAACATTAAATAATATATTTTCTTTAATAAGTTTTTATAGGTTAAATATTTCAGTTAAAAATATATAATTTTATAACTATAACCTAAATATTAACCATATCACAATCAATACAAAATATTATTATATTTAACCGTAACCGTTTTAACCGTAACCATTTTAACTGTATATTAAATGGTTAAATAAGAAAAATTAATAACGGTAACCGGTGGTTAATAAACCGTAGCCGCAATAACTGTAACCGTGGTCATGTTATTCACATTAATTATTTGCATTGAAGTCGGGCAAATGCATACAGTTGATATACGATGGAAAATTATGTGTAATCAATATTTATAAAATCTAATTTTATAATATTTAGAAAATTTAAATCAATAATAAGAACGGAATGTGCTAAAATATAACTAATTTTTTTCTAACAAAACATATATAATATTCAAGTACATCAAATTTACAATAAAAATAAATAAGTTTACAGAAACAAGTATAAAAAAGGATCGTGGTTGGGTCATGGCAGCTACAACCAAGTCAAAGTAATAAAATTATGTCTGTTATCATGGTTTCTAACTAAATTCTATGAGAACTGATGAATTATGCTATATTTAGCTAAATAGAAAAGGAAAACGTTGATTTGATTTTAATTTCAATACCGTTATAAAAAACTATGACGAGCATGGCTTTTGAAATAAATTAGAAAACATTAAATAATATATTTTCTTTAATAAGTTTTTATAGGTTAAATATTTCAATTAAAAAATACATAATTGTATAACTATAACTTAAATATTAACCGTATCACAATCAATAAAAATTATTATTATATTTAACCGTAATCGTACTAACCAGCCCGTAAAATAACTGTAACCGTTTTAACTGTATTTTAAATGGTTAAAGTTAAAGTTAAAAAAAAAAATAACTGTAACCGGTGGTTAATAAACCATAACCGCAATAACTATAACCGTGGTCATGCTATTCACATTAATTATTTGCATTGAAGTCGGGCAAATGCATACAGCTGATATACGATGGAAAATAAGGCAGTTGCATCATGCCAATATGAAAAACAATACCCGTCTGGGATTTTCGTTTTCTTTTCCTTTCTTTTTGGATTTTCTCGTCTGATATTTTATACGATAGTCATGATCACATGGCTGAATTTAATTATTTTTTTGAAAAAAATTACTATGTTTTGACTATTTTGTTTTATACGATTACGTACAAAATATACATGTACGCTATTCAGATTTTCGATACTAAATAAAAGCACTAATAATAATTGTGAAATTACTAATTTGTTGAGTGTCGTTTGACTCGTTTCCGAATAATTAATTTTCCTTGTGTTCCACCAAAAAAAAAAACGAAATGACGATGGAATATGGATGAGATCGAGAAGAAAAATTTAGACTATACCAACAAAAGATTCGAAAACATTGGATTTGAAAGAAAAAAAACGGACTCTACAAAGATTACTATGGATATGGTTCCATAACACGTAACTTGCAAAGTACAATTATTTATACGCTATATCCTATAGGCCATACTTTATCCATTACATACCTAAAAGAAATAACAACTCCAACTACAAGAACGAAAATGAAATACATCAAAAGAGGAAATTGACAATTCTCAGTATACAGATTTTACAAACGAATCATATAATGATGGGTACATGATATATGAGTTTAATAAAGTTGCGACGATTGCCATCAATTAAAGTTGTAAAGTAAAATAATGTTAGCCAAATATGCTTTTAGTAGTATGGAAACTAATGAGTTTAAACTTTTAACCAACTGGAAAATTAATGTTCTAAGAACATTACTCAATTATAAACAATGCGTCTCTCTTACCTTTCTGTATTTAAACAAAAAAAAAATGATCCGATAATTCTCCGATCTTTCATCCATGAATCCATATTTCTATCAAATCCCTCATAGTCGTTATTCTGAAATGCTATATGTAGTCATATCAACACCACATCATTTATCCTACATGAGCCGTTGTGTATCTTTTTTTAGCAAATTTTATATATCTTTGATGTACAGAAAATCCGTAATCTCGTATAGAACACACGTGACACATCGTACAGTTAATTTATATGTCTCAACTAGGTTTAATCTTATAGTTCTGAAATTCAAATATCATCTAAAAGTTAAAAGTAGATCAATTCATTTTACATTTTCTCACACCATCACAATCCTTTATAAATAGATTATGAAATCTATGTAAATGAAAATCCAAGTTTGAACGAGATCTGCAACAGGTCAGTCCGATCTGCAAAGAGCATAATGTGGTGTGTGTATGATTTATGGGTTGCCGATAAAGACAAAAGTACTAGCTCCAAACCATCTTCGATCAAACTCTCCAACAAAACCATTAATTTACTTCAGATTTTTTGGCTCTTCCTAACAAACTGCATGTGATATGTGCATAAGCCCACCACTAAGATTCCTAAGTCCTAACTCCAGCTAAGCATTAAGAGAAATAGTATTTTGGTAAATGGGGTAAGACATGAAAATTAATTTGGGTAAATGGAAAATCATAATATTGTTATTAGAAACTATGAAAAGGTATACATGTAAAAATATATTGTTTTCGATATATTGTTTTTTAGAATAAATCTCTAAAATATAATCATTTGGTATGAACATGCGTTGTTGTATTAACATTTACCAGATATATAGTAGCTAGATCGTACACCTATGTGATGAAAATCTAAATTCATTCAATATAATTAGATATTTACATACAAAGATAACATATCATGGTTAATAATCATTTGATAAATTATGTGTTTAACATTAAAAATTTGTTTTTCATCATCGGAATAATAAATTAGTTTACCACTATTCAGTTACCCAAAACGATGATAATGAATTTATTCAAAAACCATTCCCTAACTTATCAGCTTTGAAATTTAAAATGTGTTGGAATGTTAGATAGATCAAAGAAAGAGAAATTCTCTTTCAACTTCATTAATTATTCAATATGGATTTCAAACGACAGTCACACTGAATCAAATCAGTATGTTATGAAAGTTGCCTCCGTCTGCTACATGTCGATCAAATATTATATGACCCATCTTAGAACTTCGGTCTCCGCCTGGAGGGGAGAAATCTGGTTCGAACTACTATCATGATCTATGTGCTATCGTCTTGAAATACATACTATCCAAGTCGTCAATATAATTTTATCGGGAAATAAAGCAATTTAGTAAACGTGAAATAAAATAAACTAGTAAAAAAGCGAGATTTTACTTTGTTCTCTCCGTCGACATAAATTAGTATTACGTATGAAACTAAAGATTAACGTAATAGAAGAAAAAAGAAAATATTGCAAATAAGATGTGACGTACAAAAAGTGCCACGTTGGGACATGCCAAACACGTGCTATAAAAAATCACAAAGACAAAGGTCAAATTAGTTTGACGATTGAGTCGCAAAAGTGGAACAATCACAAAACGCCCAAATAAATGATAAGAAAAGTGAGCCATTAGACTTCACGTTAAAAGCTCTACAGCTAACCAGTCTGACAGTTTACACGAAGCTCCTAGCCTCCTACTCGGAGTGGCTAGTGAGTGGTTGTTGGCTAGTCATTTTCAGACAAAGAAACCATCCCAAAATATTTAAGAAGAATAGTTGTGGTACTTAGGCGTGGAATTATTATCCTGGATCCAAATCCGATCCGGTATCCGTTCGGATCCGCTCCAAAAATTAGGATATTCGGAGAAGCCGGATTCGAAAAAAGATAATAAAATTTAGGATTCGTGAAAAATGATCTAAATCCGGATATTATAATTTTAAAGTTCGGATATCTTAATCTGAATCTGGATCCATTAAATATATTAAAAACATATATTTGACCTATATTAAGTTATTTTTAATACTTCGAACTTGACCAATAAATGTGAATCAACTATACCTTCATGATTGAATGTATTATTTTTTTTTTCATTTTAAGTTGAAGGAATTTTTGTTTTCAGGCAATGTAACCTCTATAAAAACTTTCATTAATTTGAGAATATAACATTTTTATTAATGGATGGTTGTTGTATGCGGGGTGGTTGTACGCCTTTTTGAGATTCAAGAAAGATTAAAAAATCTCTCCAACAATCAGTATAGAGTAGCTATTAAATAATGAAAAAAGAAATCTCAAATTTCAAGATATATTCCTCAAAATATGTGTAATGCAAATCTAATCAATAATGCAAAAATATACTCCACTATTGATTAGATTTGATTAGATAATAATCAACTCTTTTATAAAAACTCTATGAGTCCAATAAAATATTGGGTTGATTAGCTAAATGATGAAAATAAAATTTGACAAATTAGGGAAACAAAAAGTGAGAAGGACAGTAAAAAGAAATCATTGATGATCTTGTCCTTTTACGTTTGCTTTAATATTTTGACCAAAAAAAAACGTTTACTTTAATATTTTATGGGACATCTAGCTAAAAAGATACAAAAACTTTTATATTTAGTAAACAAAGTAAGAGAATAAAAACAAACTAAAACTATGGTATGAAATGACGCATATATCCAGCAAACTTTACTTATCTCATCCACATGGTCCTTTCTCTCTCTGTCATTGCCACTGTTAACCCTAGCCGCTATGGTGGTGTGTGGCCATCAACAGGAGCGACAAGTCCAATCCGATTCACCGCTACAGTTAACCCTAGCCGCCACGGTTAACCCTATCCGACAGATCGAAAGTTTACTAGAGGTTGATTAACAGTGGTGACGGAGAATGACATATCCGAATCACCGCTACAAGTAACCCTAGCCGCCATAGTTAACCATAACCGCCATGATAGTTTGTGTCTCTCTCTCCGTCATTGCCACTGTTAACCCTAGCCGCTATGGTAGTGTGTGGCCGTCAACAGGAGCGACAAGTCCGCTCCGATTCACCGCTACAGTTAACCCTAACCGCCACGGTTAACCCTATCCGACAGATCGAAGGTTTACTAGAGGTTGATTAACGGTGGTGACGGAGAATGACAGATCCGAATCACCGCTACAAGTAACTCTAGCCGTCATAGTTAACCATAACCGCCATGATAGTTTGTCTCTCTCTCTCCGTCATTGCCACTGTTAACCCTAGCCGCTATGGTAGTGTGTGGCCGTCAACAGGAGCGACAAGTCCGATCCGATTCACCGCTACAGTTAACCCTAGCCGCCACGGTTAACCCTATCCGACAGATCGAAGGTTTACTAAAGGGTGATTAACAGTGTGACGGAGAACGACATAACCGAATCACCGCTACAAGTAACTCTAGCCGCCATAATTAACCATAACCGCCATGATAGTGTGTGAATGATCGGAGGTTTATCAGAGGGTTATTGATGGTGGTGGCGGGGGACGGCAGATCTGATTTACTGCCACAGTTAACTCTAGCCACCATAATTAATTTTAACCGTCATGGTGGTTTGTGATTGATGGTGGTGACAGGAGGAGAAGAGGAAGAGCGGGAAGAAGATGACTCTAATTGAGCTTATAAGATATGTATTTGATCTTATAGGGTTTTTTTTTTAGAATATGTATTTTATAAAAGTAGCATACTCATTCTCTTAAATGTACTAAAGTTTGTGTCTTACCGTCCCAATTTTCCCAAAAGAAAACATTTACTTTAATATTTTATCGATGAAAATAACAGTTATACATTTAAAAAAGTTAAATTTATTTAAGCGTGTGAACATGTTAGCTATATATTTAAGAGATAATGTGCTATATAACCAATAAAAAAACAATTTATAAGGAGTAGCCAATTAACTTAAATCTAGTGATAAAAATTGTGCCACTTGAGGTCATTTTGGCTAATTCATGAATTATAATTTTTATTTTTGGCTCTATAGCAAATTAACCCTATATTTATATAAAATGTTTTTTAGTATGCATTTGATATTATATAAAAACAAATGATGTAACGTTTATCTTCTTACCAACTCGCATTCTTTTTAATACTTCGAAGTATAATATGATCGATCCCACGTGATCCTCGATCAAGTAGTCTCCATCACACACTAATATCTCGATTTGTATGCATCACACATGTTGGCATGTATCACAAATTCACTTACTCATTCATTTGCATATTATCATGTTTGCCCGGTTGTTGGAGAGCTCGTAGATTTATGGTTAGAGTTATATGTTGATTGAATGATACTGTTGTAGTAGGTTATATAAACAAAACAAAAAATCGTCTACAAAAAATAGATTAGTAAATTAGCAAAGTTGAGAGTTTATACTTTATACAGAGAATATGATAAAAAAAAGAAGGAAAACTCGAGTGTTCTCAACGGAACATGTCTAATTGATACAATCTAGGAAACAAAATGACTAACAGGTCATGAAATCTATAATAAACATAAAAGCATCCGTAACAATGATACAACGGGTGTATCAATTCATTAAAGTAGATTAAAATAAAAGAAAAAGTAAAAGAGATGAAGAAAAAAACTTGTTCTAAATCTCAATAGGTTCAGACGATTGTTAAGTCTTTTGAACGCATCTCTTCCAGATGTCCTTTTCTAATTGATTGATTACTTCTTTTAATATTTAAATAAGTAATTAAATCAAATAAAATTAATATAATAATATATATAAAGAAATTCAATGGATTTCATTGTTTAAAATGCTTTAATTCGCCAAAAGAATATCGCATAGCTAAATACATCGGAACAAAACATAGTTGATGATTTTAATTCTAATGATTTATCTTGCACAAATGATTTCTACTTTACAATTGTTCTCCATGTTTAGAAACACTTCAAATCATTGCCCGAAAAAAATGTTGTAATATCAAGGAATCTTGAACTGTCAAATTTGGCCTTAAGTGTTTGTTTGGGAGTCTGTAAAAAGTAGATCTTTGATTTCATTTTTTGTGAATATATATATTTTGTAATCTGTTTTACATCAAGCAATACGTGGAGTAACTCCCGATATAGCAGTAAAAGCAAGACGTGTAGGCGGGCTAATCGAGATATTCTGGATAGCATGGGCAGTCATAACCTTTAAGACTCATAATTCCAAATACTCGTTAACTAATAGGAATACTCGATGAAGGTGGGGATAGTATTTTGTTGTTGTTGATTGTTTCATGTTAGCTAATTTAGTATTTCGTATCAGAAATCATAGTTTTTTTTTTGCCAAAAAATTAATATCATTAATATGAAATGTTAGGGGATACATCAAAGTACAACTTTAATACAATGTTTCCTTGGCAAAAAAAGAAATAAAAAACAAGGAGAACATAGTTTAGAAGTCATGGTTTAATATGTAACTAAGTTGAAAACGTTATGATTTAACGGATTAAATGAAACAGATGATTTAAAAAAAAAATTGTGGTATACTGATTCAGCTAAATAAGCTTGTGTAGTACAAAGAAGGAAGTGAGTTTTGATTGCAAAAAGATGATATACAACTGAACTTTTTCTAAGGGGTACAGACACAATGACAGCTCTGTATCGTCTAATTGATGTACTTTTGTTAGTTCCGATTGTTGGGCCGGTAACGTTATAGAATACATTAGGGCTGGGCAACCGGGTCTACGGGTCGGTTCCGGGTACGAACCGATCGGATCCGGGTATACCAAATTTGGAAGTTTTATACCCATATAAGTACCGTTTACATAACGGGTCGGTCCGGATAAGAACCGGTTCGAACCGAGACCGACCGGAATAACCGAAATCATCTTCTTCAACATCTTTCTCTCTGATCCAAAAACATATATTTTTCTATTGTATCGTTCTTATGAATGTCCTCATCATATGGAGCATCACAAGACCAAGACGCCATCTACATCAAGTCATCACCATGGTAATTTAAGTTCAATCATGTCAATGAACCAGTTTAGGCATAAGAAATCCAAAAACATAAAGCATCTAATTCGACTTTAATTTTGGATTCAGATATCATACAATCAATTCAAAGTTTCAAACTTCAGATGAAGAGAGAAAATATAGCAAGAGAAACAAAAAAGCTTCAAATATTCCAAAATATTGGAGAATTATATCAAATCTTGAAGGCTATGGGAAGTTGAGATTACATATTCAAAATTTTGGAAACAAGAAAGATTTGCACGGCTAGACTATATTTATTTTGGTATAGGATAAGGGAATGACAAACCGTCTAAAGGTATTAGTGGTATTTGTGTCTTTGTTCTCGGGTTAAAGAAAAACCGGTTGGGTCTCGGGTAATAACCAATACCGACCCGTTACCCACAGTATTTAATCAGCATACCCGTCGGTTAAAATAGCCAATACCGAAGCCGATTCCGAACCGGTTTATCGGGTCGGTTCCGGTTCGAGTAATCGGTCCCGGTTAAAATGCCCAGCCCTAATACATTAATTCGTAATCCATGAATTTTTGTCACTGATTAATACTGCACTTAAATGAATCTAGATAAGAAAGACATCCCATGTGGTTCTCCTATAGAAAATCATATGAAGGCATTGCCATATCTTTTTGACAAAAGTGATGTAGTAGATACTGACAGATAGTCATTGGCAAAATGGATGATAATATTGTTGTAAATAAGTAATGTATTTTACCATGTAAGTGTAGGAACTTAAATTGCTACAATATGAGAAAACTGATATTTGTAAAGTGAAAGACATAAATAAATCGATAATACAAAAATACCAATATAAGAATTAAGAAAAGAATGGAATTTGCAGAGGCAAGATATGATCTTTGTCCTTAATTCTGGAAACGCCCCGTAGTGTGACGGTTGTGTGACATTCCGAATCCCAAGATACAACTGCAATCACCTCTGTTTTGCACAACTCAAGAACATAGTCTAACGAACGCTAGATTCTGTGTTATACTCTCAGACACATAAATGAAATAAAATAAAAAGAAGTGTGAGAGATTATTGTTATTGTTGATCTTTGATCATGTTGATGATCGTATGATTGTGTGTATTCAATATTATAGAAAGAGGAGGAAGGCTTGTCTTATATAAGCTATTATGCTCAACGTTTTAAAACGTATGGCAATAAAGGGTGGTTATGAAATTAATCTCATAATAACTTTTTGGATGTGAATTAAGTTTTATGTTACAAAATCAACTTTGACTTTGCCTTCAATTGATACTTAAATTCACGTTACCAAAATCAAATAGAGAAGATATTTTGTTGACTATGTTAGCAACAAAATTCAACAAGAATTTAATCTAAAAGAATACTCTTTTGATTTATTCTTTTCTCTCTAATACATTAAAAATGTATTCAAGGTTTTGAGCCTTGTTATGATTTTTCCCTTTTATAAGAGATATTTTATCTCTAATCTTCAAAGTGGGATATTTGCTAGTTTTTACACTTAGCTAAATTTTGAAACTTGAAAAGCTTTCAAGTCATCCACTTTGGACCTCCATTTCTTATTCAAATCAACATCGATTTTGACATGTGATTACACTATGTAATAGTGTTTACAGCGATGATTATATCGTGCCTAACATTCGGTTATTCCGGATAGACGTCTCCATCGGAAAACTCACCGAAAAATGGTCGTAAACTATTTTGTCAAAAACGAGTTCCAACAATCCCCCACATGAATAGAAATGAATCTAGACAAATGAAAAGAAAATGACTTTTGAGAGTATAAGCGAAAAATCCACTGTATATGAGTTGGTAGCATTTTTCAGCTTTGAACCAATCATTGTTAATAGTTATCGGGTTTACTCGACCAGGAGGTGAACATGATGTCTTGAACCACCCAGACTTTTATGTAAACCAAGACAACAACTACAACACAGCTTCATTCTCTCACAGAACTAGGTTCTTTGTTGGGTTCATTGTGGCCATGAACATGCTTGGTATCATGAGTGAATTCAGAGAATACAACCTTTTGTTTATTCTCCTAGAAACGGCCTCATTTCACACTCAATAGGTGATAGTTCAATAGTCTTTTTTTTATGAAGTACCCTGTAATACTCCACGAACATATCAAAGCTATGTTTGAATATCATTAAAAGCAACGCTTATCCTTGTTATACAGGAAACACTGTATATCATCGTAGAAATTTGGTTAGAGATTATAGTCTCATAGTGCTTTTAGCAGAATTTTGACTTAGTTTTCCCCTTGAACCTATTTTCTGGGATCTCCAGTCATGTAGGTAGGGTTACCATCAAACATCCGTGTAAGTCATAGGCTTTAAACCAAATTCTTTTGGTGATTTTATAATTGGATCTCGTGACATACCTTTATTAAATGGATCCTCGGTTGTCATTCGAATGAGATTAATCCATTTGAGATTAATTCATTTGAGATCAATTGTTTAATGATTGTATGTCATCTTCTTTAAAGAAATGACTACCCATTATAAAACTCAGTGATAGAGCTATATTCGTAATGCTCACACTAGTTTTTCCTACATCATGATATCTTTTCCCAAATTTTGAAAACATTAAGCTTTTTTAGATTTATCTCAAGTTATAAACTTAGGTTCCCTGATTAATCTATTTCACAGATTAAATTTGGAAGATTTTCATAATGTTGTCGCATCACATTGTGTAAAGGTATATCCACATGTGGACTATTAGTTTTTGGAAGCCGATAAACAATTATTATAGTTGTATCTTTCCAAAACTATTGGCTCTTTACCATAATGCAACTCATAACTATTAGTATCTAGCACGTAGCTAAAATACTTAAGTTATTATTGTCCAGTGTTTGAAACATGGATTACTCGTGTAGCAACTCAGTATGTGGAGTACTTCCGCTGAGCACACTTGAGTGGATTTTGAACAATATTAATTTGTTCGACCATGTCTTTATGTCGTAAATAATGTGATTTACATATAAATTGAGCAATATGTACCCATGCGGAGTAATTTTGATGCATATGAGCTTATCACATTCATTCTGCTGATTGAGAGCTTTATTATGCCTAAACAGAGACTTTACGAGTCGATAGACTTTGTATCTGTTTGACAAAGACATAGTTTTACACTAAAAACTCATTTACTTCTAAGGATTGTACGCTCTTATGGTAAATCGATTATCTCTCATGTATGATTTTTCATAATGGAGTTGATTTCACTAATGAGGTTTTCCTTTGATGAAGGTTTAGACACGTTTTTTAGTGAAAGTCAAGGTGTATTTACTCGGAGAAAGACTAGTATAATATATACAGATTTCTCTACATCATCTCACTATCTACCATAAGTACTCGCTTTTAAGTACAAAGGTGATATAGTCTTTTTCTTCACGAGTTTGTTTTGGATTTTGTTTATCCTTACACCAAAACACGTGTTCAAAGAAATATACATTCTTTGATGTTTTATTGTATGTACCTAGATATTTGGTACATCTGACTATAAATCAGAAACCAAAAAACACAATTTTGTGTGTATATCCAATAAAATACAATATGGTATTTTTGGTATGCATACAACCTTTTTAAGAAGTTCATTGTGAAGCACCCCCACACTTTCAGGTATTTGTACGAATGTACTTTACCTTTTTGAACGTTCATACGGCGTTTTGCCAATGACTTTTTGTGGTACGCAACGCTTCCCCCACATTTGTGGAGATAACTTAAGAGTTTAGAATTTTTATTCACAACTCTTATAGTTTTAAGTGAATAAGGAGTTGTTTTTCTGATGAATAATGTCTTTTTCTGTAAAGCAATACATTTTAATGTTCATCAAAACATTTCTCCTTTATCACGTATATCCATTTTTATGGGTTTTTCAAGTTGGTTTCAAATTTTCATCTTGTATGCTTCGAACTTTTTCAAATGCATATTATTGCTTATAAGCAAATATATTGATGGTGATAATACCTTGATGCCACCAATCCATTCGATTGTTTCCAACTTGGTTGACTTTTGAAACTACACTATGTGTTTGTTGTAGTCATATTGGTTTGGACCTTTTTCATTGTCTCTGCATGGTCAATTGTGGTACGACATTCATTAGCATTGCTATGATATGTGTAAGCCATTTGACCATCGATAATGCCACAATTGGGACATTTTTTTTTCTCATTGAACTTCTTTTAAGCTTTAAGCTTTATGAAGCAAGTGAAGGCTTTCAAGGAAACTTTATGTTTCTCGTTGTGCTCGTGCTCACATATATGAACAACATATGCTTTGCGGTTTGTAAAGTCAATATGTTGCATGATAATCAAGTCTTTAAAGCTTGTAGCCTTTTATTTATGCCGTAGATAATTCTTGAAATATTTCCAAGCTAGTGGAAAATTTTCAATTAAAACAACAAACCTAGTATGTCAAAGTAATTGACATTCATGCGGTCATTATCTCATGCATCATCAATCACAGTTCTCTGACTTTTATATGATGAACTTAGAGCCCAACATTTTTGAAGTCCAGAAATTTCGTCAAGGGAAATTCTTAGAACATGTGTTTTTAGACTTGTACTTCAGCTCAAGGAAGTATGATTTCCCTAGAAGTATTAACCTCATTGTAAATTATACACAATGGTTTTATCAAGCGGAGTTGATCCATTTTTTGTATAGAACATTCTCAATGGTACAAAATTCAATATTTACTAGAGTTATACCGTTTGTATTCTCAAGAGAAAGCATATGCTATCCTCTTTGAGTTACTTCTCTAGTTTTAGCATGAAACGATGTACATCGAATATGTCTAATATTAGTCCTATGTTTACATAGGTACTAACATGTCTGATAAATCAGAATTTGGCACAATCATTTGTGGAAGACCATTAACCAAATTGAATTTGGTGCGTCGACTCACTAGACTTGTAACCAAAAAACCTCCACCGCTCTCGGTGTAAATAGGATCCAAACATTCCGATAAAAATCAGAGATGTAATCCATATAACACACAAGTTAATAGGTGGTAGACCATTCTCAATTTGAGTCGTCCATGCACCATACCCGTTGTTATTTTAAACGTTTATGTAAATTTTTTTTTTTTTATTTAGGCAACTTTTAGAACCGAATCGGACACGTAAACGTATATTGATATATACATAAGTCTGGTTTAAGCTGCTAACTCGTTGGTAATTGTACTTACAATCAAATCTGTTCAAAAGAATCAAGATCAAATTAGTACACTAACACAACAATTAGAAGTTCAATATATATGAATAAATTGCAATAAAAAAAAATTCCCATAATTTAAAAATTCTAAAAATTAGCAATTTAAACAACTTAAATGCAAAGACAATATATAAGTTATTTAACCAATTTGAAAAAAATTGCATAAATAACGTCAATTTAAAATATTCCATTCATGAAAGAATATGAAGCAAATATTGATTACGAGTGTTTCGAAAAATTGCTAAGCAATTATCAAAACAAGAACCAAGCTTGTTGCCGTAATCCAATAATCATCAGACCGTAGGAGTTTGTCATGAGCCATACAGAATTTCCTGATTCTTGTTTCCATGACAAAAACACTTCACAAAAATAATCAGTTTTCGTTAGTGCAATAAGCAAAAAACGAAATTTTTTAGAATTAAGATTGTAGGAACTTAAATTACTACAATATGGGCAAACTGATATTTGTAAAGTGAAAGACATAAATAAATCGATAATACAAAAATACCGATATACGAATTAAGAAAAGAATGGAATTTGCAGAGGCAAGATATGATCTTTGTCCTTAATTCTGAAAACGCTCCGTAGTGTGACGTTCCGAATCCCAAGATACAACTGCAATCACCTCTGTTTTGCACAATTCAAGAACAGAGTCTAACGAACGCTAGATTCTGTGTTATACTCTCAGATACAGAAATGAAATAAAATAAAAAGAAGTGTGAGAGATTATTGTTATTGTTGATCTTTGATCATGTTTATGATCGTATGATTGTGTGTATTCAATATTATAGAAAGAGGAGGAAGGCTCAACGTTTTAAAACGTATGGCAATAAAGGGTGGTTATGAAATTAATCTCATAATAACTTTTTGGATGTGAATTAAGTTTTATGTTACAAAATCAACTTTGACTTTGCCTTCAATTGATACTTAAATTCATGTTACCAAAATCAAATAGAGAAGATATTTTGTTGACTATGTTAGCAACAAAATTCAACAAGAATTTAATCTAAAAGAATACTCTTTTGATTTATTCTTTTCTCTCTAAGAGCATCTCCAACAAGACACTATAACACTAAAATGGTGTAAATTTTTTAGTGTTTCATCTCCAACCAAACTGCAAAAATTTCACCAAATTTTTTTATATAGAAAAAAAATTAAAATCAACTAAAAAATAGATATACAATAATAATTTTGTGTATCACTATTTTATTTGTTGTTCTATTTTTAATTATATAAATTTATAATTATAATCTAAATTTGCATAACATAAAAACATTAATACATAAATATTGTAGAAATTAAAAATACATATTGAAATGCAATTAAAACATTGAAAATATAAAATTACAAATTACAAAATTAAGATCAAACAAACAAAAACTAAATACAACAAGATAATTTTAAAGACATATTATTTGTACTTCTTAAATTATTAAAACAACAAAAACTTAAATTTAATAATATAATAATAATTTTTTTTTTTAGTGTGATATTTGGTGTAAATGGTTGGAGATGAGAAAAATTTTTTGGCACCAAAACACTAAATTTGGTGTAAAAATCACACTAAATTTAGTGCAATGGTTCGAGATGCTCTAATACATTAAAAATGTATTCAAGGTTTTGAGCCTTGTTATGATTTTTCCCTTTTATAAGAGATATTTTATCTCTAATCTTCAAAGTGGGATATTTGCTAGTTTTTACACTTAGCTAAATTTTGAAACTTGAAAAGCTTTCAAGTCATCCACTTTGGACCTCCATTTCTTATTCAAATCAACATCGATTTTGACATGTGATTACACTATGTAATAGTGTTTACAACGACGATTATATCGTGCCTAACATTCGGTTATTCCGGATAGACGTCTCCATCGGAAACTTTTGACAAAATGGTCGTAAACCATTTTGTCAAAAACGAGTTCCAACAGTAAGTCGTAAGGAAAAAGAACAAGTGTATTATCATATCAAATCAATTGACATTTGAAATTATTTTGCAAACCATAAGATGTCCAAAATTTGGCTATTTAGTGCATATATCCATTTTCTAATTAACATATGCATGCATGAATAAAGCTTATAGTATGACACTAGATTACCAAACTATTCAAAACTTATTGACACTATATATAAAATCGAATTCTTGAAAGAAAAAGGGTTAAAGAGGCTAAACTACTCTTTTATAAAAAAAAAATCTATAGGCAGTAGCCCATTTAAAATTATATTAGGTCATGTAGCTAAAATAAATAAATTTTGGACGAAAATGTCATTATGACACACCATTAGAATCTGACACCTATAACACAAAGTGACAAGCTATTTTTTATATATTTTCTTTTTCTTTTTAATTAATTTACTAGGAGCTTCTCCGGGCTACGCCCGGATTTTATGATGAATTATGAAACTTTTATTTGCATTTTTAAGTTTTTTAGTATAATCAGGAGATATTATGTTATAGAATCATATCATAAAAGGTACCTAAAATTATTGCATAATTACTCTTTTCCTGTTGCCGAACGAAATTGTAGTTTATATTTTATTTTTAAATTTTTACTATGGTGGACTTAAAATTTCGTAGTAATAACAATAATATATATGTGCATCATCAATTTAATTATACTCTCTAACTCTCACTTACAGATTTGGAATCAATATTGAAGCATTAACCTCCTTTGTTAAATTCTTACATAAACAGTCGTAAGGACCCTTCTTATTAACGATTAATAGTTTTTTTTTTGTCAATTATGATCGCTTTAACAGTTACGGAAGTGTAATAAGGAAACCGCGAGATTGGATTTGCAAACTTTGGAGCAGCTATCAACTTTCCGCATGATTCTAAGTAGGCGAAATATTTTGGTTTCTATTTTTTGATCCAACTTTATCTACATCTATGAATTATGTTCTCCTTCAGCTTTTTAAATTTGTTTGCCATATGTAAAATAAGCGATTTATATGTTATTGTCGAATAAGTCTTATTGGTCTGTGATTCTTTGTTTTTGGAAGTTCTTAAATGGTCTTGTCTGTAAAATAGTTTGATAGTAGAATATTTGTTGGTTTATTTTTGGATTTGGATTTTGTAACAACCATTTCTGAGTTTTCATAGTATTCGGATTTTTTTACTCTAATTAGTTTTCAATGTTTTTTACCTTCATGTGCATGTTCTTGTAGTGTGATTCATATCCCACATGGTTCTTATATAGTTCTATGAATTAAGAATAACTTTACTCTGTTTTTCATGATATATTTTTTCCTTATTCTTTGATGCCATTGCCATATGTTGAAGAAGTGTTTGTCCTTATATTTTTTTTTGAAACAAAGTTTGTCCTTATATTGTAGGGAGAATTATACCATCAGACGAACTAATACTATGTCAAATGTAATAGAGTTCAAATAAATATACACAAATGAATTAGCAAAATTTCAGAACACTTTAGTCAAGAGAAAAAATTGAGAACTGATTGTTCCAATGGTTCCGCAAATAAATAATCAACATTGCTTAATGCTTATTCGCTATGGAATTGATAGTATCGCAAGGAACTCCAATTTATAATCTATATATAACCAAAAATGAATGTTAGTCTCACCACTACAGTTTTCCTTTTATCTCTTCACATAGAAAATGTTTTTTACTCTCCAAATTAAATACTCAGCTGGTTTTGCATAACACCAGAGAAATGCATCAAATTTCTCTCTCCAATAACCTCGCGCGTGATATTTTTTTTTCATCGACCGTCAAAGATAGCCAGCCAGAATAATCCGCCAAGTTTGAAACTCCGTTCAAGATCGACACCAAAATCTCTAGCTTCTCGGGTTTATCCGGTCAAAGCATAGGTATGATCAAACACATTGTTGTTAGTAAACCTATGATAATACATCTTTGTTCACCACGTTATATTGTATAGAGTCAAATTTCTTTATCACTTGCCAAAACATTACATTGAAAGGTTTGAGATTGAGGTACATGCAAAAGCATTTTCACATTATCTTTAGTACTGAAAGAAAATGATGAAAATATAGGCAGCTTTACAATTTGTGGATTAATTTTCATTGTAGAAATGGAAAAAGGTTACAAACACATTTATTCTCTGCATGGGTCAACTGACTGTCTGGTGTGATCTAAGAGACTCACTACGGTATGATCAATAAGATAACCAAAGGAAAAAAAACACACAAGAATATATAGTATCGGTGAACCCCATTGGTGTCTTGAGCCTTATTTTTGTTTGTATCCAATCATTCAACTATGAATTCCATCATTTAATCTACACATTATTCAGACCAAATGGAACAGGAGAGATCAAATGATAAAATTGAAAACACATACACACACGAAAGCATTTGTTTTAATCATTGCACTTTTCATCGAGAAATTATAAAATGAGTTTTCTTCTGTTGAACACATACATTAATATAAGCATATAGTTGTGAGCCATGGATAATTATATAAGTTTTTATTTTCCAAAAATCCACCTATCTAAAACTCTATCAATAACGACATATCAATATGTAACATGAACACACGAAATTGGAAAGTTTCTTAATAAGTTGGTTTTTGGAAATGTAACTATGCCTTTGTTGAGTATGAATCAAAGAATGTTGATAATAAGTAGGGAAAGTAGATTACTTGGAAATTGAACATCGGTTACGCAAATGCTTTCCCTGAGCTCCTTGTTTGGTTATAGCTAGGTTTTGTTTAGTTAAATTTTAGTTCAAAACGGTGGAAAAATACTTTCTAAAGAGTTTGAACTTTAAGTTTCTAAAAAGAAGAAGAATGCAATGTGCATAAGGGAGAGACAAGGTAAAAATCAGATCAAAACTTCTTTCAAATAAGTGGAAAGAGTCATCTCTCGGGGATTTTATGATTTGGTTCTATTAGCGTAGCCTTAAACAATTTTTGGTACTTTTAATTTAAGGGGTTAAGCAACGTAAGACAATACAACACTACATCTTAATAAAAGAAAAGAACATTAACCGACAAAGGATGAAGAATAAGACATAGATATGCGTAGCTCATTTTCAAAGAGAATTATTATGCTCTTACAAAAAAATTGAACACTGTAAACATTACTTTTCAGAAGAACTGACTGAAACCTTACATCTCCTAAACAGTTAAAGACCACTAATAGATGATCGTACACTATATTTCCTAGTTTGCCGACCTAAAACCAATGAGAGTAGAGCAAATGAAGTACCTTATGGATGGCTTGCAAGTGTCCATTGCTTGTTTTCACCTTCTTCAAGTAATTCTTCATAACGTACCTGAATCCAAACACACACAAAACATTTCTCCAAATATCTATTTGAACTCCTTAATTTTGCAATAAATACGAAATTTCTTTTTTATTTACCAAAATGACTAACCAGAACTTGAATGTGGTGGTTCAGAGCTTTGTCTTGTAAATCTCCGGATGCTTAGCATTCTCTGCCCAGAACCTGGTACTGTGAACCTGCAAGAACAAACACATCACATAAAAGAAAACTTCCAATCAGATGCATCGGAATCCAAAACTGCTCAAATTTCACGAGTTTTTTTACCTTGAAAGCAACCATTTTCGCCATGAGAGGAGAGGGAAACCGCGGTAAGAGACTAATCTTTACTGATATTTGAATAAGAGATATGCGAAGATGAATATAGAAGAGAGAAAAATATAACACACAACAAGTGCAAAATTCATTTTTTGTTCCTTTTTTTTCAAATTCTGTTTAAAGAGGAGAGAAGAACAATCCAACTTCGCAACTTCTATAGCAAGCTAAATCCGTTCTAAAAACAAAGACTCTACATTGGTAAATATTTCTTTCCGCACCAATGAGGCAAAATATATCACCATCAAACACCAATAAGTTAGCTTAAATAACAGATTGTGAATTAGAGACAAAGTACGGAAGAGAAAAATGATTACTTGTATAATTTAAGGAACACCAAAAACCTAATTTGAACAACATGATTCAAAATCTATAATAAACTTTCTTCACTTTCCTCTCTACCACGTCTATTTCTCTCTACAACCCTTGTGCTTCATTAAATAGGTAAAAATAGATGAAGAAAATTAAGAAAACCCTGAACCTTTTCCTCTTCGATTTGATTTACGCTTGCATACACTTTGGACGTTTCCTGCCGTAATGATCAAATCGGAATAAAGGTAGTTCACCGACTGAATTTCGGAGAGGTTGGCGATGAGAAGGGATTTCACTTACGGACCCTTTAATCTTCCTACATAAACTCTGTCTTTCTAAATTGAAAGGATGTAGTGCAAGATATTTATAGATTAGAGCTTAAACTTAAGACCTAAGAAGGACAAAGGGATGAGCACTATAAACGATTCATAACAGTTGCATCTGGATCGTCGCCGAATGTGAAGAGATGAGGAGAAGAAGAGTCCCTAATTAGTAGTAATATTTTTTCAATAAATTGGGCTAATGGTTTGGGTAATTTTTTCGATTAATTTAAAGAGCAATTGACTAAAGATGACGTGGCCAAATGATAGGATGAGAAAATTCAGCATTTTGCCTATGTGGCATAGCTTAGAGGCAAGAAAATCTTCCCCTTTTATATAAAGGAGATTTTCTCATTTGATATTTGTTTGATCTAACATTTTATTTATAAGTTGAATCATTTCACAATCTATATGTAAGAAAAACAAAGATTTTTTTACGTAAATGTTACGATATGAAATTTTAAAAACAAACTAATTATATAATGTTACAATGAAACGTAATTTGTAATTTACAATATATCATGTTATTTTACTATATAACATAATATATCATACTAATATATAACACGCTATATATCAACTTACTATGTTTATTTGTAGGTAACATAGCACAACACATGATATGTATAACAAAAACATGGTATACTATAATAATATATCATATGTATAATAAAACCATGGTATAATATATTCATATATCGCATGTTATAAACTATATAGTAGGTTATATTTTATATAACTTGTCATACCATGCATAAAAATATAGTATATAATGTTACAATGAAACGTAATATTTTATTATATAAAGCTTGATGCGTCAAACATAATAATTAACAAGATCGTGACACGTGTCAACCAGTTGATAAGATTTTGACACGTATTATTTTATTTTTATGAAATTAAATCACATATTTCAAAAATTCCCTAATCATATTCCAATTAGGTTTTGACACGTGTTATTTTATTTTAATTTAACTAAAACACAAATGTCAAAATCTTCATAATCCTATTTAAAGTAGTTTTTCTTATTATATAAAACTTGATGCGTCAAACATAATAATTAACAAGATCGTGACACATGTCAACCAGTTGATAAGATTTTGACACGTATTATTTTATTTTTATGAAATTAAATCACATATTTCAAAAATTTCCTAATTATATTTCAATTAGGTTTTGACACGTGTTATTTTATTTTAATTTTATTCCATTGTACGAATCACTAGATTCTTGCAAAATTTGGGAATCAATATTATCAAAAAAATCTTATTAAAATTGGCAATTTTAGTTGTTTGCAACTAAAAATATGAGATTCAATTCATTAAGGTTTTGGAAAAATAAATATATGAGTGAGTAGGTACATAATAAAAATAAACATAGTTCAATAAAGAATTGGAAAAAACTAATTATTTGTAAATATGTAAAAAATTTAATTCAAAATAAAATAATATAATAAAAGTAGTCTAAACAATTTAATAATGGTGAGACTTTTCTTATATTGTTTTTTCAGATTTTGTATTTTGTGTTTTTTCATAGGTTAAAAAATTGAAAAATTCAACTAAGATTATGAGAAAAGAATTCAACAAGATTTTGAAAAAATAAAGTAGTGAAATAATGAAAATTGAATTACTTAAACATGAAGAGAAAGAAACTAATTATCTTTTAAGAAGACTTGATCAAATTTAATAGGAAATCAAAATAGACAAAAAGATCAAGATAAAAATGTAAGTGCTAAAATTGATTTAATATCAACGTTTTCGATTTTGTTTATTATCATGAGTTATTTTTTTCGTGCTTGATTTTTTACGGGTTGTAAAAAAAGTTTTTTTCCTTAACCCGCATATATGCGGGTCCTCTACCTAGTTTAATATATTATGTTACTTTACTATATAACATGATTTACCATGTTGACTATATTAGCCCAAACCTTAAATCCTAAACTCGAACTCTATTTTCTAAAACTATACTATAATTCTACTGTTATTAACCCAAACCCTATTTTGTAAAACTATACCCTAATTCTATAGTAATTAACCCAAACCCTAAACCTAAACAATATTTTCTAAAACTATACCCTAATTCTAAAATAATTATTCCAAACCCTTTTAACTAAAACTATATCTTAATTCTACAATAATTACCTAAACCCTAAATCCTAAACTCAAGTCCTATTTTTAATAGCTATACCCTAAGTCTACAATAATTAACCCAACCCCTAAATCCTAAACCCTAATTCTACAATAATTAACCCAAACCCATTTCTAAAATTATACCCTAGTTCTATAATAATTAACCCAAACCCAAAACTCAATATTTAATATATATTAAAATTACATGATATACCATATTAATATATATCCTGCTATATGTTATATAACATGTTATATTTTACAGAAAATATAGTATATAATATATGATATAACATGTAATACGATATGTAACATGTTATAAAAAAATCTATAAAACATATTACTATGTTTAAACGTAGGTATCATAACACAACAATTGATATGTATACTAAAAACATGGTATACCATGATGATATATGGCATGTTATAGGACATATGACGTGCTATATTCCATATAACATAAAAAAATAATCTATAGCAGTTAACATTTTCTAGTTATAGTATGTTATATTTTGTATGTGAATATAATTACCTAAATAATTTGAATAATATTTTGTGGTATGCTATATATAAAATGTTACATTTCATTTTATAATTATATCGAATTCTAAAATTTCAAATTGTATAGTATGTAGAAAAATCTTGTTTTTTAATACACATAAGCTATACGATAATTCAGTTTATAAACAAAGTATTAGATCAATTACATATCAAATGGGGAAAAAGATGGAAGAGAACATGATATTTTGCCTTCGTGAATTCGAAGCCAGAGTGGTGAGGAAGAGAAGGACGATGAATATGCCGTATCTCGCTTGAGATTATCTAGGAATCGTCGATCTTGCCTGAGATTTCCTCGGAATCGTCGTCCTTCTCTTATGATTGGTGAGTTTTGATATGTTGTTTTAATGTTGATTCCTGCTCTTTGGGGTTTTATGAATAAACCAGAGATTGTTGAAATTAGAGTTTCTGATTAGCGTTCTTCTAGTCAAATTGATTCTGAAATTAGTTAAGGAAATGAATCATTGATGTCAAATTTGCAGATTTGAAGTTAGTTCAAGGTCAGGAGACGTTTAAATTTTGCAGATTTCTATGCTTATGCCTTTCATTATTATCTAACAGGTAAGATTCAGTTCATGTTTTGCTTGAGAAATTTATGTTTCCAAGCTTCTATTTCTTCTTTCGATGTGTGTGACATAAGCTAATTTGTGACTATAAAAGCAAGAATCAGCTTCAGATTCTTTACTTCTTCACTAGTTAATGGTTGAGTTGAAGCAATTTAGATAGTTGTTTATGCAAGTTTCTTTTTCTTGGTAACTAATTTGTTGGAAATGCTTTTGTTTTGGGATGTGTAAATCTTAAGACAACATTGGGGAAGCAAAGATATGACGGAAAGAGTGAGCCTTTGCAGCCGCTTACGGCTATGCAACGCAAACATATAAGTCGTTTGGTTGAGAAATATGGAGATGACGTTGAGGTTTGATCTCTCTAAGATTATGATTCTACTACTATTGTTTTTCGGTTTGTGTTGTTCGATTTCTAAATGTCTATTTGTTTTGAACAGGCTATGTTCCGAGACAGAGAGCTAAACTCGATGCAACATTCGTTTTCAACACTACGGAAGCTATGCACTAGATATCAGAGTTACAAGGATTGCGAAGCATATCTAAGAATCTTACTCTCTTGAGGTTTCTCTTTTTGTTTATCTCGTCTCTTGAGTCTTGTGTGTGCATAGGGAATAATCGTTGTAACGTATGTTTTAGTTGCATTAGAGAGCAACATGTATGTAGTAGTAGAATGATGTGCTATTTCTCTTGGTGTAATATAACATATTCACTTGTAATATTGGAAATGGTCTACAGAATTACTTCATGATGCATCTGCTTTCTATATCGAAAGGAATCTCAACATGTATAATAACGTTTCTTAATTCACTCATAAACACCACAGTAGAGAATCAATGTTCACAATTAGAATAGTAACCTTACATAAAAAAATTTATAAGGTTTATAAGGTATTTAAAAATTTATCTATAAAACTGTATATTATAAGGTTTTTATAAGGTTTATAAGGTATTTAAAAATTTATCTATAAAACTGTATATTATAAGGTTTTTATAAGGTTTATAAGGTATGGTTTTTATAAGGTATTTAAAAATTTATCTATAAAACTATATATTATAAGGTTTTTGTAAGGTTTATAAGGTATTTAAAAATTTATCTATAAAACTGTATATTATAAGGTTTTTATAAGGTTTATAAGGTATTTAAAAAGTTTTATTAGTTGATTCTCATTGTTTCGTCAAACACGAGTATTTAAAACCTTTATAAATTTTTATAAGCTTTATAAAGTACTAGGTAAACACCCGGGCTACGCCCCGGGCTCTTTGTTTTTTTGTATTATTTTGCATCATTTTTTTTGTCAACATATAACTTTTCATTCATCCTTAACGTGTTACAACAGATTCATTTCTCACCACATCCTTAGCAAGAGCATCACCAACCATGTTATGTTCACGTTTCACATACCGAAACGCTATAAAATCAAAGAAAGCACTCATGTTTAAAATGTCTTAAAGGATTTCAAAAATCTCCTTGATATTCTGAGAAGTGTTTATAGCTCCAATTAGGACTTGAGAATCAGAGAAGCAGCATATCTTTTTGAGACCCTTTTCTCGCGCTTTAAGGATCACTACCCTTAGAGCTAAAGCCTCAGCCATAAGAGTTGAGCTCAGAAACAATTCTATCGATGCCCCTTTGTCGATAAACTTGAGATTAGTCGTCCATTCCATTTGTTGATGCAGGATCCACCCCAATCCCGACTCCTTTCTCCCTTCTAGTCATGAGCCATCGGTGTGACATAGTATTACATCGGTCGGGAGTACATGCTGGTGGGTGATGTTTACTTTGGGAGATTCCTTCGGTTTTTCTATTGAGTGGGCCAACTGTCATTGACGCACATCGCTTAAAGCTTTGGAAAACAGTTATGCATCATATGATTCTATGTGATGTAAAAAAATCAAAACGGATATTAATTTTTATCAGCAAAACCATTCGAAAAATAGTTAAAATGTAATTTCGTATTCAAAAATTTATGTAATCATTTCACGACACCTAACATACAGTTTCTCTAATCCAGGCTACACAATATAACCTACAAAAAAAATTGTTCACAAATTCCTTAGTGAACCCATTCATTCGCCGATTTGATTTGTCAATTTAGCACGTCCTTAACCCATTTGATCTTTAATTTGCAGCATCGTCGTCATCCACCACTTCCTTTTTCCATCCTATTCATCTTTTAGTTTTACAATCAATTATAAGTATTTTTTTTTTTTTTCAAATCAATTATAAGTTTCAAAAGTGGAATGGTCTAACTTTTAAATTACAAAATCTTAAAGACTAAAGAGACGAGTATTGGTAATATATCATTTATCAGCCTAACTCAACCTATAACCGTTCATATTAAAAAAAGTAGAAACATCAAAAGTAAGAGCATCTCCATTAGGGGTAGAAGTTAGAACCCCTTCAAAAGAATTTTGAATTTTGCCAAATATGCATCAAGATACAAGTCACATTCTTTCAAAATATAAAGACAATGAGGAGAGAAAGAAAACACAAACAGAGGAATTGTACCAGCATTCTAATGAAGGTCGTTTTCTCGGTAACGTTCTCTCCAAGCATTACACCAATCTGAGAATCAAGGAATTCACCTTCCATAACTTCTCTTGAAACCTCCAAGAGTCTTACTCATGTTCGGGTATTTGTATCTTGCATAAGACTTCCCTTCCCCATCCCTCTCTTGCGGAGTCTCAGAAACCTTGGGGAAGAAAGACAAACCATATCAGTCACAAATTTCCAACGTTCTCTAGGAGGCCATTGCCGTTGGAAAAAGCTTAATTTACCTTGAAGGTCAGAGATTCGTCCCTGAAACGTAATTTTTCAGTGGGAAAAAACCCGGCCAAGAACACATTGATTCCTTCTCTAACAGTAAAAGGAAATGTCACAACACCATATGCTCTTGGTTTCCCATACAAACAACAAACAAAATCTGACCAATAGTCAACCAATTTCTCTCTTGAGAGATGGAGAAACAAAACAAAGAGAGAACATATATACAAAGACATATTCATAAACTGAAACTAATAGCCAAAGGAGTGAGTGCATCTTTTAATCTACATCATTCAATGTACGAAAACCTATATAATAAATAGCTTGCAATCAAGATAAAAAACAATGGATAAATAAATGTTTGATATTAGTTTTAGGATTCTAATAAAGAGATTGGTGAATGTAGACTTTAAAATTTAAAATCGAAGATGAAGTTGGAACGATAAAATTAATACTACCATAACTTATTACAACAAAAAAATTAAGTGGCAACGGGATAAGCAACATTAGGATTGAACTTTCGCCTACTGTTATTTTGAGCTTACAAATAAAGGAATACGTTTTTAAAAACATTATTGTTGTTTCATCATATTTTGATGGTAGACAAAAATAAGATTCAAGAAATGCAACACCAAAAGCTGAGTATACTTATCGAGTAGATCATTATCCACTGGTCTAGCATCAGCAATTAAGTTGCATGACATCCAGTGACCTATGATTTGCAATAATAATAGATAAACACATGCGATGCATCAAGCACAATGGGCTTTGAACATTTGTCCTAGGGAATAAAAATTGAATGAAAATTGAACCAATGACTTAGTATTGTGGCATCTTCATGTTGAAATCTGCACTATGAATGAGTCTAAGACAGATCAAATTTTAAGGCTTTTTTCACTAATATTTATACAATGAAATTACGAAATTAGTTTCTGGTTTTATACAATAATCAGAAAAGAAAAGATTATTCTGCGTAACAAAATCAAATTGTAATAGGTGAACGAAAAGATTTTATAGGAAATTCTAGCAAAGAACCATGACGAAAGGAAAAAAAAAGGGGAGAAAAGCTTGAGGATACCAAATATCTGTGATCATAAACTTAGATAGAAAATTTAACAAACAAAAAACTTAGATAAAATCAGAAAGCATGTAATTTTCAAGTGACGTTTCCAAAGCATATACATTAGCATCGCTTTCACCTTCCTCTCCCAATGCAGATTTATTGTATTCTATCTGAAACTGAGTTGGTTAGTCGATAAGAGATAATAAAAAAAGGAATAATGGATGCATGAAGCATAATTGGTAGAAGAGACAACAATAACCAAAATCTTATGATTGAATCAAGAGTGTGGAAACTCCTGAAAAATAGATATGTGATGATATAGCTCGTGTGGGTGTTTTGAGTTTCAAACCGGAGTTAATCTTGGCGTTTCGTGAAGAATTATATAGTGGACGATAAATTTTCTCAAATGATTTGGGTCTCATTATGGTTAAATGAATTTTCCAAAGAAAATCAAGCGTCGATTCGAATTTAATTTCGGTAGAGACGCTTTGATAAAAGCAAACTTTTCTTTGACCAAAGTGATTAAAGCTGGTTCATTAACGTTGGTTGGAACTTGGATGGAAAGTCTTCGTCATTTTTTTCATTGGCTGATATGTATTTATGTTTTGTTTTCGTTGGTTACTGAATTTTTTTTTTTCCATGTGTCATCTCTCTAATTACAGAAAAAGCTGATGTGTCAACACATGGAGAGGCATTTGTGTTATTATAGTATTGATTTAAAGCCTTACAAATTTTATATATAAGATTTTTCTAAGGTTTATAATGTATTTAATAATTGATCTATAAAAATGTATATTATAAGGTTTTTGTAAAGTTTATAAGTTATTTAATTTGTTGTAAATTGATCCATAGAACTTCATTTATAAGGATTTTGTAAAGTTTAGTTAAAAGGTTATAAATTGATGTATACAACTTTATTTATAAGGCTTTTGTAAAGTTTATAAGGTATTTAAAACATTGATAAGTTTATTCTCATTTTTCATCTTACGAAACAACTTATAAGGTTTTGTAAAGTTTGTAAGGTATTTAATATGTTATAAGTTGATTTGTAGAACTTTAATTATAAGGTTTTTGTAAAGTTTATAAAGTATTTAAAATTTTAAAAGCTTATAAATTGATTTATAAAAATTTATTACAAGGCTTTTGTAAAGTTTATAAGGTATTTAAAAATTTGATAAGTTTATTTATTCTCATTGTCACATGTAATATTTAGACTTCAATACACCAATGTCAGATAGATTGCGGTATTTTTCAGTACCTTACCACATCAACCGTAATAATACGTTAAAGCGCACTTATCCAACCGTATTAGAGAGAGTGGATCACAAATGGTTTTCATTTCATTTTTAATGCTTATGAGAACCATCCATCTGTAAGTTTCAAATATCCTTTCTTGATAGCGAGATGTGCAGTTTACTATAGTTAAACAAACAAAAGCGCTCATCATATCAAATTATTCATTACTCAAAACCTAAAAGATCAAAGTTTTGTGTTTTAAACAAGACGTAAGCTATTCCTTTTCCAATGTTCCCATCAATCTATTGTATATACAACCCCTTACAGACTCATCCACATAGAACACAAAATACCAACACAAAACCATTAATCAATCTATTGTACATACCACTCCTTACAGACTCATCCACATAGAACAAAGTAATATTACCAGAGACATGTTATGTGCCATAGAAGCTTCAACATATTGCTTAGTTTCAAACACAACATAGGCATGAACACTGCACTTCCAAAAAGATTAAAATTAGACTTTCTATTGACTGAAATTTCAAAATCTGTATCCACAATAGAAATCAAATGCAGGTTTTTAAACACAGACCTTGAAGCTTTCTCATTGATTTGCTTCAATAGTATAGATCCCTTCCTCGTCTTCTTTGACTAAATGAATCAACAATAAAACAAAATCAGTAATCATTAGACATATGATTTCAATATAACGTATAGCCAAGAAACTTAAACTTATCATCTTCTTCAACAGAGATTGTCGTCTACTTCGTTGGTACCGTACACTCCAGATTGGCGTTTTCGTCACCGATCCCCATCGATTCCAAGATTCTCCGGCGATAATTGAGAGGACGATCTAAACGGAGATTGACGACAGCGAGATGGACGACGGCAAAATCGATGGTGAGACCGACGATGACGGTGATAAAAGAGAACTCGAGATTTTGTTTTAGGCGAAATTAGAATTGACTTATGCCAGGGTAATTTTGGAATATTTAAAAAAAATTGTGGCAGTTTTGTGAAAGTGTTTTTAGCCGTGGCATTTTTGCTATGTGGCATGTTGAAAGTGACAATTTTCAAAATTTCTCTTTATTTATTTATTTTATGGTATGTCATACAACTGGGCTGACACTATCTGACATAAAAACGTCCAATCATAAATTTTTTCATTGAGTCAAAAGGGTATTATGGTCATTTTTAGCTATGAGTCTTAATTAATTCAAATGTATACTACATCTTTAAATAGCATTATAAGCTAATGTTGTATTATATCGTTTATTCCCCAAGTAAAAAACCGTCAATCATTGATATACAGTAAAACTTCTATAAATTAATAATGTCGCAACCACGATATTTTATTAATTTAGCAAAATATTAATTTATCGAGAGATTAATAAGATCGAAAACTTAATTAGGGACTTGAAAAATTGTTTTAATTTAGCGAGATATGAGTTTATCGAGTATTAATTTATAGAGGTTATATTGTATATATGAAACATTTTCTTATAGTTTTCCAAGAATCATGAATTAATAAGAGAGATAAAGCATACTAGAATCTTCGAATCTAGTGAAGATAGATACTAGATAGAGATGGTCATGCATGGTACATTAGTCTAATCAGGGTTTCAATATGAAAATCAAAAACGGAACCAGGCCCAAGATTATAAGTATAGGTCTTCAGATTGAAGAAAGCCCAATATGATAAGTTTTGCTAGTTTTGTAACAAATCTGTGTGTGTAAAGATCATCCACAAGTGGGTTCCTCGACATACACACTTAGTTTAGTTTAAAACCCAACTCGGCACTACGAAACAAATAATGAAAGTAGTATAAGAATATTAAGTGTGGTCTCATGAGTGACTCAGCAATCTCACCAGAATAATCCTAAATCGAAGCACTAATTAAAATGGATACAATATTCGCATGTGTTGTGCCCACGAGCTCACTACGACTGAGTCCCTTTGTTTTTGTTTTGTTTTATAATTTAATAAACTTCAAGGTACTTTGTTTTCTCCGTCGTGGCATTAAACTAAAGTCTAAACTAATCCATCGAATCACTCTCTCATATTCCGATATCGAACTGAGTTTGAGAAAGCAAAGTGAAAGTGATGAGAGATTATTTGGTGTCGTTACCAATTCTAGCTAATATAGTCGATTGATATCTTTCAAATTATACTATTATTTTATTTTGTATCGTTATTTTAGTATCATAAATATTACTCCCTATGTTCGAAAAAGATAAAAAATTTACAAAAAAATTTTGTTCCAAAAAAATAGAGTTTTTACTGTTTTCTATGCACTTTTACAAATTTCAAAACAAATACTGAAATACTATTGATTAAATTTTATTGGAAACTGTAAGTCGTAAAAATCAATGCGTTTTTTTAATAAGTGTGCATAACCTTTTTTTTTGTTTTTTTTTGTTTTTATCACGGACGCACTTAGCCCTATTGATTACAAGAATACATTTGCATCATTGAACCAAAGTGGAACAGAAGTGCTAACATAAGAAAACACCGATTTGCGGAGACGAGCATTCCTCGCGAGAAGGTCTACTTTTTCATTCTTTCCCCTAGGACAAAACTTAAGAGTAAAGTCCGGGAAAGAAAAACGTAACTCCTGAAATTCTTCGAGTTTTGTGCGGAAGCGAGGTCAGCTCTCTGGATCATCTATCATACTAATCAACACTTGTGAGTCAGTGAGAAACGCCGAACAGAAACGGTCATATTTACGGAGACTTGACATAGCCCAAATAAGGCTGTGCAACTCCGCATGAAGGGGTGTTAAAACTCGCTGCATACCCCTTGTTCCCAATAAATCCGATGTCCCATCTTGAAGCTCCATAATCCAGCCCACACCACTCGTGTTGTCGACTTCTTTCCAGGAACCATCAATGAAACACCGGAACACCTCATGTGTGTCATTTTCCAACCTATTCCCTATCGGGAGTTGGGGTAGGAATCGCACTAATATCATTAGCCATGAACCAGTCCCAAACCTCCTTCCTCGCCAATTCCACTATTGCCTGGGGTGATCGATCCACATTGTTAAAAACTTTATCGTTTCGGGCCTTCCAAATGTACCAAATGATCCATGGGAAGCATTTGGCATACTCCTCTACATCTGCCCGATGTGGATTCGTGAGAACAAATAATCCATGTTACACCATAAATTATCCACAGGAAAAACCGCTGGAGGGTTTGGGATATTTGACAAGGCTCAAACTTGGCGAGCTGGCGCACATGTGAATAAGACATGATTAATCGTTTCCTCACTGTTACCACATCTAGGGCATTGTCGCTCCTGTTGCAGATGTCAGTGGGCCAGCCTTTCGTTCACCGCCACTGCCCCCGAGAGAGCTTGCCACAAGAAATGGCATATTTTATTTGTTGTTTTCTGTTTCCATACTTTCTCCTTTAGTGGATTCACCGACGGAAGTTGTTGGGCATACACCAAGTCTGCATCGAACTGCTGTCTAGCAAACTCATACCCAGATCGCACTGTATAAAGGCCTGAGTTTGTAAAGTGCCAACAATACTCATCGTTTGCGCCTCGCAGGGAGGGACGAATGGCTAGGATTAGTTGTATGTCCTCTGGGTGGACAGAAGCGCGAAGTTTATTCATCTCCCATTGTCTTGTCCGTTGGTCGATGAAATATGATACCCGGTCATGCCTATTAGGGTTCTGAAACAGACTTCGGACTCGCCGTAAAACGACCCGACCCGTTTTTTTTTTTTTTTTAAAACAATAAGCTCTTAGTCTCAGACTAGCATTCCCATAAATGCTTGTCCTCCACAACCAAGTCACACAAACAAGCAACCAGCGAATAACACACTAAAACCAAACATGCAAATTCCATTAAATTACTAACCAGTTCAACAACAAATTCCAATCAATCCAGCAACCTAACCAGGTTCTAAAACAATAAAAGAAATACAATAAACCACACAGCATGAAAACCGAGACCCTAGATCATCTCCCTCTTCGTTGCCATGATTCCACGATCACAATTTGCCTTTACCTGCACCACATGGTTAAAAGAGATGCGTGAGTATTATCACAAATACCCAGTGAGACGGTCCTCCCATCTACGACTGCGCACACAGACGCGATGGATCCGCTCAGGCAAACACGCATCAAACAACACACAAACAAACACAACAACACGGCTCAACCACAGCCCAACAGGCAGCCTGTCGATCGACACTACCACTAGGTGTCGATCGACAGCCCTGTTCACACCTGTCGATCGACACACCCACGGTGCCTGTCGATCGACAGCTCAACTGGACCCTGTCGATCGACACAACCTCTAGGTGTCGATCGACAGCTCCACAGGACCCTGTCGATCGACACAACCTCTAGGTGTCGATCGACAGCTCCTCGATCACCTGTCGATCGACACAACCTCTAGGTGTCGATCGACAGCCTCGTGTGACCCTGTCGATCGACACACCCTAGGGCTGTCGATCGACAGGTCGTCGCAGATTCATGGGAAATCGATCAATTATCCTCTCGGATCGATTCCTCCTCTGCGATAACACGAAACCTGCACAACAATCACAAACCAACAATCCATATGCAACAAAACGAACAGAAACAACACCAATCATCACAAATCAATCAATTTTTAACCTACCACCAAACAACCCTAACGAATCCACCGGCCCAGAAGCCATGGTCACGCACTCACCTTAGATTTTCGGTTAGATTCTGGTAAAATTGAGGCTAGACACGAATTCAGCAACAACCACCACGAAATTCCACCTCAAATCGATCAAGAACGAAACCCTAATCACAAACTATCAGGAACAAGAGAAACTCCTCTCAAACTCTCTGTTTCTGATTTTTGGGACTTTGGTTCGCTCAAATGCGGCCAAAAACTCTTAAATACGAAGCCCTAGGGTTTACCCAAACCGGCCCGGTCCAATTGAACGACTTAAATCGAACCAGAAAACCAGCCAATTCGAGCATCTGTCGATCGACAACCACTAGGTATGTCGATCGACAGCCCTTAAGAGCCCTGTCGATCGACAGACACCAAGTGTGTCGATCGACAGCCCCTCCATTTCCTCAAAAAAATGGTTTACGGGCGTCACAATTCTCCCCCACTAAAACTGGATTCGTCCTCGAATCCTCTAACACTACCCACCAATCTACCCTGGCCTAACCCGCCAGCAACACCGGAGACTACATCTCCCAGACCTTCCCGAGGTTCACATCCGTCCTATGCACATAGACCCGTCTCAGACATTGATTGCCCATAGCTCATAACCACCATCTAGCTTCGGGATCGTCACCCCTCAGCTCTAGGTGTCTAGTATCAACCCACCTCAGTCCGCGCAGTCCTGACGGTGTTCGATACTCAACCATCTCCACACACCTCAATCCATCAAGACACACAGTCTATCAAGCTCTCGGTATGCAAAGATCTGCCAGAGGTCGCAACCTCCAAAACCATCCCCATACCCTCACGATCTCAGTCCGCGCAGTCCTGACGATCGATCGGTATGCAGGGAACCCACTGTCCCCCGGAGAGACGCATCTCTCAAGATCTGCCAAGAAAGACCGAGGTCTAACTCTGAGCTACGCAATCAATTCCTAACGTCTATAATGCACCTCTGACCGGAACTACCTCCTAAGGTCTCACATGATACTCCCAACCCGGAATACCATCACAATCGTGATCATCACAGATCACCCGGACCATCCCTCACCCCGGATGTCCCTGCAAAGTCTCTCCGGACCTAGACAGTTCTAACCACCGTAAAACTTCTATTCCGAGACTCTCTCACACACACTCACACAAACCGTTAGAGTCCCACCGAAACTGGCAAGTTCTATCCACAATAAAACTTCCATTTCGGGGTTCTCTAACCACAAACACATGACTCTTAAAGTCAAACACATAAGAAAAACATTTTCTTATTCACTGGAAAAATGTCATAATCATTACAACTTAATGAAAATACAAAAATCCACAACCAAAAACCTCACCACACACGGTGATCACAACACAAAAACTGAAACTGGAAACCACAAAGAAAAACGAATTCACTCTTCTGCTTGCTTCTCGAACCACTTCTTGAACTTCGTTTTCATCTTTGCCTCTGGTTCCCAAGTCTCCTCCTGAATACCGTCACAGTCCCACAAGACTCTCAACAACGGCACTCTCTTCCGGCGCAGAACCTTGATACTTCTCTCAAGAATCCTAACCGGCCTCATCCCAACAGTCAGATTTGGCTGAAGATCTGCGGGAATCGTCACTGCTACCTCCTCAGAAGCATGCAAGCATCTCCTGAGTTTCGAAACGTGAAAAACATCATGGAATTTCTCCATAATCGGAGGCAGCTCCAACCGATAAGCAATTGGTCCCACACGTTCCACAACCCGGAACGGACCCATGTACCTCGTACTTAGCTTATCCTCGGATATGGACCTGTTCAGACCCCGCATCATCGCCATCTTGAGATACACTCGATCTCCGACTGCAAACTCCAACTCTTTCCTTCTCCTATCGGCATAACTCTTCTGCCGATCCTGAGCTTCTTTCATGTTCAGCTTCACAACACGGATCTTCTCCGTCGTCTCCTGAACAAAATCAGCCCCAAAGATGCTCATCTCCCCCACTTGGGTAAAACATAGCGGAGTACGACATGAGCTCCCATACAACGCCTCAAAAGGAGCCATTCCGATACTCGCCTGAAAACTGTTGTTATATGCGGACTCCACCAAACTCAAGTGATCCGCCCAATGACCACCCCAATCTAGCACGCACATCCTTAACAGATCTTCCAGTGTCTGAATTGTCCTTTCGGACTGCCCATCCGTCTGTGGATGATTAGCTATACTCATGTGCATCTTAGTGCCCATCGCAGCCTGAAAAGCTCTCCAGAACACTGACGCAAACCTCGGATCTCGATCCGACACAATACTCGCTGGCACTCCATGCAACCTCACAATCTCCTTCACATACTTCTTAGCCAGGACCTCCTTTCCGTCTGTCTTCTTAATGGCCAGAAAATGTGCTGACTTAGTCAGACGATCCACAATCACCCTAATCGCGTCATAGGTCCGAGAAACCGGCAACCCTACCACGAAATCCATAGTGATCATGTCCCACTTCCACTCTGGGATGGGTAAACTCTGCAATAAGCCACTAGGAACTTGGTGCTCAGCCTTCACCAACTGACACACATTGCAAGCTGCAACCCAATCTGCCACATCTCTCTTCATCCCAACCCAATGATAATACCGTTTCAAATCCCGATACATCTTAGTCGCTCCCGGATGAATTGAAAACTTACTCGCATGAGCTTCTCTCAGAATTTCCTGCCTCAAGTCCTCATCCTTGGGAACACAGACTCGTCCATGCACCAAGATAGTCCCGTTAGCAGAAACTTGATATTCGGAACCAGCAGCCTTAGAGAGATCTAACAACACCGGATCCTTCTCCTGAGCTACTCGGATCCTGCTCAACAGATCCGCCTGATCCGCCGCCGCTAACTCCAACGGTTCCTCTGAAGTAACACATAACCTCAAAGTACTCCACTCGCTCACAAGCGCTTCCACATCCCGCTCCTGAGATGAGTTATACCTTCTCCGACTAAGAGCATCCGCCCCTAGCTAAGTTCACCGCGATAGTAAACTAAAGGTAAAACTCAATCTTCTACAACTTCTCCTATCACTTCCGCCTCCTAAACCAAAGACCACCGAAAAGGAACCTACTCCACTAACCACTTGGTCATGGAATGAGCCGTACTCCCAAGGCCTTTTGATGCAACTCCTGAAATAACCTGCCCACCGAGAACTACTACACTTAGTCTCATTCCTCGGTCTAGGCAAAATCTCAGCTCGATTGCATCTTAACTGGATCCACAGAAACTCCCCTGCAGAAACAGTAAGACCCTGAAAACCCTTTCTCACTTGATAGAAACTGCACTTGATCAACCTAGCAACCAGCTCCTACTCTTGCAACTTCCCCAAAACTCTCCTCAAATAAACCTCAAGTTCCTCCAGACTCTTCGAATACACCAAGATGACATCGATAAAGTTAATCGCGAACTCATTCAGATACCACTGAAAGGCTTCGCTCATCAACCTCATAAATGCAGCTGGTGCACTCGTCAACCCGACAAACACCTTTACTAACTCCACCCTACTCATGACTCGTCAAGAAAGCTGTTTTCCTGACAACCACCTCATCAATAGAATCTGGTGTTAACCGGATGCCAAGTCATCCTTGAAGAACCAAGTAGCCCCTCACAATTGATCTAACAACTTATCAATTCTCGGAAGACGAAACTTGTTCTTCATAGTGACTCGGTTAAGCCCTCGATAATCGAAGCACAACCAGAAATTACCACAATTCCTCAACACCACACACCGGTTCTCCACACGGTGAAGTACTCAACAAATCCTCTAGCCGCCTCATCGGCTCTTACAACACTGCTGGAGTCTTCCGGTATGGTGCCTTAGATAACAGCGTCGTCCCGGGTTCCAACTCAATCGTGAAAGGATCCGACCGCGATGACGGCAATCCTTGCAATGACCGAAAGATATCCTCACACTCCTGGACAACCCGAATATCCCTCACTGCAACCTCACCTACAGACTCTGCCAGCAAAACAGTCTCCGAGTAAGCCTCCCAACCTCTCAGTCATAGCCTCAGCCTGCACCCAAGAGATCACGAGACTCTCAGAAGTCGGTTTCACTCCCTGACAAACCAACCTTCTCCTACTACGCTCCAACACAACACGACTCCGGTGACACCCCAGATGAACTCTGTACTGATCAAGCCAATCCATACACAGGATGCAATCATACAGTTCGACTAGACTGTACACCAAGTCCGCTGTCATCCACTTACCAGTCACTAGAAACTCCACGCCTCTCGCCCGGCCATGAGTAACTAGAAACTTCCCTTCCGCAACCATTACCGGTCCAACCCGCTCACTAGCGCCCCTCCGAAGAGATGAAGCAATCATGCTCCAGAATTGAACAACACGCGGAATTCAGCACTGCCCACTACAAAGGTCTCCACACAACTCCCATGTGCTAAGAAACCTAACAAACTCGCCAACTATGACCCATGCTTCCACACCCGAAGCATCCCTGGCCACTCTAGCTCAACCCGGAAGTATCCTCCCACTTCCTATTATGTCCCTGCACAGGCATTCCGCCATGCCAGGTATCACCTGCTGAGGCTTAATAGACTGAACAGTTGGGCTAACTACCACAGCCTGCTCTCTCGAGTCTCGACAACGCCTCCAGCAGTCTCAAACAACTATGCTCTCGTAGCATACTTAGACACTCTGCACCGTTCCCTCCAATCAGATCGAAGTCCTCTCAAGAACCTCTTATCCCGGGCCTCCACGCCCTCCATGCTCCTACCAGCATGAACCAACATAAACCAGGAGTCGGTTAAACTCCAAATCATACCCACGAACTGATCTCTCTCCCAGATCCAGTCCCAAAAACCTCGTCTCTAAACGATCCGCAACCTCTCGAGGAAAGAACTTGGCATCACACTCTGCCCACAAGTCCGCCCAGGCCAACACTGCCTGAACCCTCCTAGCTGCAACACACCACTCGCAAAGAATCCTATACCAAACCTCTGCACATGTTCCCTTATCCGCAGATAAGACGAAACCCTACCAACAACCGCAGCCCTCAGCCGCACCTCTGCCACTCGTGGCATCACCGGAGCCTAACACGTACCGCACTCGGTAACCGCTCCCAAAACTGCTCAAGCCAATCCGCCAGACGATCCACTCGACGCTGAGCCCACCCGCGGGCGCACCCGCACTACCAACCTCACGAGGACCCACACCAGCCCCCGGCAGCCAACCTAGGACCACACTGCCCCCACCAGCCCTCACACTAGCGCTCACACTTGGCTGCACGCTGGCAGCCTAAATGGCGCTCAAGCCATCATGAAGCGTCTACGGATCACTCTCAGCCACTTGCGCAACACTCTGAGCCGCCCTCCTGGCCAACTCCCTCACTAGTGCCCGCCACAACACCTACTGCAACAAATCTGTCAGCCGATCAACTCGTCACCTAGACTCCTCCTGCGGGCGCACCCGAACAGCGAGCGAATCCAGCACTAGCTCAAGTACCAGCCCTGGCCCAACAGCCCTCACACCGGCTCTCACACAGGCACTCCCACTGGCACTCGCACTAATACTCAGACCCTCTTGATACGTCTACGGATCTGTCACAGTCTCAACGTGGAACCCTGAGCCGCATCCCAGCCGACTCACTCACTGGTCCCCGAGCACAATCCTGACCTCCACAGTCACCCCGGCCCCCACGGCCACATTCTCTAGTGCCACTAGCCAACACCATGCACTACCACAGTACACAAGCTAAGCACTAAAGAATAACAATAAAACACACTTACCGTGGAATCTCTTTGAAGGCTCGAAGGAAGATGATCTAGAACCCCCAAACTCACAGAATTGTAATTTTACCAAATTCAATCCTAGCAGTTCTAGCCCGTCCTAAAACCGTATCGCTCTGATACCAAACTAAAGCGACCCGACCCGTTTTTTTTTTTTTTTTTAAAACAATAAGCTCTTAGTCTCAGACTAGCATTCCCATAAATGCTTGTCCTCCACAACCAAGCCACACAAACAAGCAACCAGCGGATAACACACTAAAACCAAACATGCAAATTCCATTAAATTACTAACCAGTTCAACAACAAATTCCAATCAATCCAGCAACCTAACCAGGTTCTAAAACAATAAAAGAAATACAATAAACCACACAGCATGAAAACCGAGACCCTAGATCATCTCCCTCTTCGTTGCCATGATTCCACGATCACAATTTGCCTTTACCTGCACCACATGGTTAAAAGAGATGCGTGAGTATTATCACAAATACCCAGTGAGACGGTCCTCCCATCTACGACTGCGCACACAGACGCGATGGATCCGCTCAGGCAAACACGCATCAAACAACACACAAACAAACACAACAACACGGCTCAACCACAGCCCAACAGGCAGCCTGTCGATCGACACTACCACTAGGTGTCGATCGACAGCCCTGTTCACACCTGTCGATCGACACACCCACGGTGCCTGTCGATCGACAGCTCAACTGGACCCTGTCGATCGACACAACCTCTAGGTGTCGATCGACAGCTCCACAGGACCCTGTCGATCGACACAACCTCTAGGTGTCGATCGACAGCTCCTCGATCACCTGTCGATCGACACAACCTCTAGGTGTCGATCGACAGCCTCGTGTGACCCTGTCGATCGACACACCCTAGGGCTGTCGATCGACAGGTCGTCGCAGATTCATGGGAAATCGATCAATTATCCTCTCGGATCGATTCCTCCTCTGCGATAACACGAAACCTGCACAACAATCACAAACCAACAATCCATATGCAACAAAACGAACAGAAACAACACCAATCATCACAAATCAATCAATTTTTAACCTACCACCAAACAACCCTAACGAATCCACCGGCCCAGAAGCCATGGTCACGCACTCACCTTAGATTTTCGGTTAGATTCTGGTAAAATTGAGGCTAGACACGAATTCAGCAACAACCACCACGAAATTCCACCTCAAATCGATCAAGAACGAAACCCTAATCACAAACTATCAGGAACAAGAGAAACTCCTCTCAAACTCTCTGTTTCTGATTTTTGGGACTTTGGTTCGCTCAAATGCGGCCAAAAACTCTTAAATACGAAGCCCTAGGGTTTACCCAAACCGGCCCGGTCCAATTGAACGACTTAAATCGAACCAGAAAACCAGCCAATTCGAGCATCTGTCGATCGACAACCACTAGGTATGTCGATCGACAGCCCTTAAGAGCCCTGTCGATCGACAGACACCAAGTGTGTCGATCGACAGCCCCTCCATTTCCTCAAAAAAATGGTTTACGGGCGTCACACGCCGCGGGTGGCTATCTGGAATCCACTTATCTGTCCAAAACCATGATTGTGCGCCTGATCCTATAGTACGTCTCATCCCTTTCTCCATAAGCGGTTGAGCATTGAGCAAACTACGCCATCCATAGGAAGGGCGATAGTGTTTCCTAGCTTCGAATGGGTGTGAGTACCGAAAATATTTGCCTTTCAAGACTCGTGCAACTAAATATGCATAACCTTAAACCTGTATCTTTTTGGAACGGAAGGAGATAATATTCTTTTGTGTTACCAATCATGTATAAAAAGATATGATATCAATATCATAATATTTATTACAGATGATAAGAATTGTTTTTTAATTCTAGTATAAAAAACAAATCATCTACAAAAAGTAGAAACCATAATAGCTTGACAACAAAGCATCACATTCACATCTATTGACAAAAGAACTAAAAAATGCTAAGAATAAGTCTCATGAGCAATAAGGTAATGTAGCCACGCCGATCTCTGGATGCAAGATATGATTTAAATCGTTCATTTTCCTTCACACTTTTAGAAATCTTGTGCTATGACATTCGCCTTTATCGTTTCCAACTCAAATGAAAAACTAGCAAAGCCTAATTTCAACCATAAGATTTTTCTTTAGAAAATAATTTTTTTGTGTACCGTGTAAACAATAAATACCCTGAGTATTATTGTAAATTATTCCTATTATTATCCAACTGACTATGATAAATTAGTTACGTAAATCATTGATTTTGTTGGATAATATCGATTTTCCTATTAGAAAATTTGCATCCCCTGTTTTGTAATAAACCATTTAACGCCGTTGGTTTTTATTTTGTTGAAACTGAAACATGATACTAGTTCTGAGCATAAAATCCGAAACAAGAAAACTGAACCGAACCGAAATTATTCGAACCATATCCAAATCAAAGTTTTAAAATGTTCAAATAAGTCCAAAAATTATATTACCAAAAACCCGAACCAAACGTATACCGAAACATAAATCAATGCGGGTCTTTTTATAATTTTTTTGTTATTTTTCTAGAATTTTCAAAAAGATCATATAAAACATATTGAAACAGTAGTACAATCCGCGGATAGTTATGAATATTTTAGATTAAAATACCTAAATGGTTTTTATTCTAATACTTGGAACCCGATCCAAGTACAACGATCCAAATTTCTTAAATATCCGAGAGGTCTTATACTTTTCTATCCAAATATCCGAAAAACCCGAACCGGACAGTTTCGGATACCCGATCGTCAAGGACTAGATAATAGTTACCATCCAATCAACAAAAACAAATGTCACGTGCATTTCCAGCTAGATTTTATTTTAGAAAAACAAAAAAAGAGAGTAATCAGGTGAGAGAAAGCAGGTCCATCGTGAGAGCAAATCTTCTTCTTCTTCCTCTCACTCTCCGTCTCTCAAACTCCGATCATCTTCACCGATTTGACTCCTTCATTAACAAAGTAAGCTTTTTCGATTCTCTCTTTCTCTTTGTACCATAATCACACTGCTTCTTCTTTTCGCATTCCTCTCTGTTTTCATCGATCTTCACTATCTGTATAGAAACTCTTAGATCAGTCACGTATCAATCTGGATCTGATCTTATTACGAATCTTGATCTAAATCTCTGAAAACCCATTATCTCATTTCATGTGTATGTGTGATTCTTGACTTTGATTTTCATGTATTGATTCCACAGTTTCAAAAGCAATGGAATTTTATTCAGAGAACAAGTTGTTGAAGACAGGTTTGGTTATAGTAGCGACAATGGTTATAGCCAAACTCATCTTCTCTTTCTTCACTTCTGATTCAAAGAAGAAGCGTCTTCCTCCTACACTCAAAGCTTGGCCTCCTTTGATTGGTAGTCTTCTCAAATTCTTGAAAGGACCAATTGTGATGCTTAGAGAAGAGTATCCTAAGCTTGGAAGTGTGTTTACTGTGAATCTTATTCATAAAAAGATTACTTTTCTCATTGGTCCTGAAGTCTCTGCACATTTCTTCAAAGCTCCTGAATCTGATCTTAGCCAGCAAGAAGTTTATCAATTCAATGTGCCTACGTTTGGTCCTGGTGTTGTTTTCGATGTCGATTATTCCGTTCGACAGGAGCAGTTTCGGTTCTTCACTGAGGCGCTTAGGGTTAATAAGTTGAAGGGTTATGTGGATATGATGGTTACTGAAGCTGAGGTAATATACTCTTAATTGGAATCATGGATTCTTTTGCTTGCACTTATGAGTAAAGTATATGAGTTTAGGTTCAGTTTACGCTTAATACGGATGTAAGACGTTTACTAGGATTTGGTTTTAAAGGTATTGCCATGGAAGGAGAACCTAAGTTGGTGTTTCTTTTGTAGTTACATTTGTCATTGTTCTTGGCAGGATTACTTCTCGAAATGGGGAGAGAGTGGTGAAGTGGATCTAAAGGATGAGTTAGAGCGTCTCATCATCTTGACTGCAAGTAGATGTTTACTGGGTCGAGAAGTTCGTGACCAGCTTTTCGATGATGTCTCTGCTTTGTTCCATGACCTTGACAATGGAATGCTTCCAATCAGTGTTCTCTTCCCATACCTTCCAATACCAGCTCACCGTCGTCGTGACCGTGCGAGGCAAAAGCTTTCTGAGATTTTCGCGAAAATTATAGGGTCGAGGAAATGCTCTGGCAAAGCAGAAAACGATATGTTACAGTGTTTCATTGAATCAAAGTACAAAGACGGTAGACAGACAACTGAATCTGAAGTCACCGGGTTGCTCATCGCTGCTCTGTTTGCAGGACAACACACGAGCTCTATCACTTCCACATGGACTGGTTCTTATCTGATGAAATACAAACAATACTTCTCAGCTGCTTTGGATGAGCAGAAGAGCTTGATGGAGAAACATGGAGACAAGATCGATCACGATATCTTATCCGAGATGGATGTTCTCTTCCGCTGTATAAAGGAAGCGTTGAGGCTTCACCCTCCATTGATCATGCTCATGAGAGCCTCACACAGTGATTTCTCCGTGACAGATCGACATGGCAAAACCTTTGACATCCCAAAGGGTCACATCGTTGCAACCTCGCCTGCATTTGCCAACCGCTTGCCGCATGTCTTCAAAGACCCGGACACCTACGACCCAGATAGATTCTCCCCAGGAAGAGAAGAGGACAAAGCCGCAGGAGCATTTTCGAACATTTCATTCGGTGGAGGAAGGCACGGGTGTCTTGGAGAGCCGTTTGCTTACCTGCAGATCAAAGCCATATGGAGTCATTTGTTGAGGAACTTTGAGCTTGAGTTAGTTTCACCGTTCCCTGAGATCGACTGGAACGCCATGGTGGTTGGCGTTAAAGGCAATGTGATGGTGCGTTACAAGCGGCGCAAACTGTGTTGAAGACATGGTTGTAAGGTGTTGCAACTTTGATTTTTCTCTTTTTCTTCTGCTTGCTTTTGTCCCTCTCTCGTTTTAGTTTTGTTGTTTGGATGATCCTTGTGCTTCTTTAACTGTTGTTGCTCTTTAGTTGACACTTGATTTTCTAGCTTTCCAAGTTTGTTGGTTCTGCGAATTCGCTAATTTCAAATGGAGATTTGATGCACTACTTCTTTGGTTAGTCTCAGATACCTACTCGCATAGTCTTAAGCCAAGTAGCTATATGTACAAAGGTATTAAACTATTAATATCAAGAGTAATAACATGGTACCGAATCATTGTATCAAATGATATGGAGAATCATTATTGTCTATTAATGTATTTAAAACTAAATGTGTATATAAAGAGAACCAAAAATGGTACCGAATCATTGTCTTAAATGATTTCCAATTTCTTTCTTAGTATTCTGCATTATGGTTCAATGTAAATCGCGTATCCAGATGTACGTATACCATTCTATGTATATGACCCTGAAAATGATTAAATACATCTTATGAACGCGCATTGCCAACTTCATCGCCTGAAAAAATACATCTCCTCTGAGGCGGGAAACTTAGGCTTCAAAAGCTTCTTCCTCAACTACTCAAGGCGAAGGTTCTTTGGCAGAACGTTTTAGCTTATCATCAGGTTTGTGATAATTTGGGTTGGTTAGCTATCGTAATCTATTCCGGTAATTTGGTTATGGTAAGGGGATGTTGCAATGTGTTAAATCGATTTGGTTTATCATGGTCCGACCTAAACTGATTTTTATTTTCTTATCGTCTACAACTCACACGCGCAAAATTTTGGATTTTAAATCTGAATTATGACTTTATGATTTGGTTCTGAAATTTTTAAAAATGAGTTCCGCCCCGTTCATATGAGTCAGTCTGTAATTAAGCATCAAATACAAAACACTTATTCCTACTGAACTTGGTCATATATGGACCAAACTAAGTTTGATCTTGGTTTTCTTTTTTCAAACCCCAAAGAATGGGATAAATCTAATCTTTTAGCTCACTATACAACATCACTATGCATGAGTTTCGGCCAAATGATATGGTAGTAAGATTCTGTAGAGGAGATCGGGTATCAAATCTAATCAAATATCTAATCATAATGTTGCAGATGGATAGCATAACGAATTGGGACTTGGGATCACTAGAAACGTATCACTCTGTTGAACCTTGTGAGAAGTTTCAAGAAGACAAGTTTCTAGACATTAGCCTTGTCCCTCTTCTTCAAGCGGAGTTATGGAAGGCTCAATCAAGAATCAAAGAGCTTGAGGCCGAAAAGTTTGGATCATCAGAGGAAAAGATTAGATGTTTCATCAGAAACCAAAGAAAAGAGCGGGAAGAAAACACTGATGATGATCCACTTCTTGATTACTTGATGGAAAAGTTAAGCAAAGAGAGGAAAGAAAGGAAAAGAGCTAAAGATGAGAACTCAGGATTAAAGAAGAAGATTTTGGATATGAATTCATCAATGAAGCGATTGAGAAGAGAAAGAGACACGATGGAGAAGGTTTGCGAGGAACTGGTGACGAGGATCGGTGAATTGAAGATGCAAACAAGGAGAATGTGGGACGAGGCTGAAGAGGAGAGGCAGATGTTGCATTTGGCTGAGATGTGGAGGGAAGAAAGGGTTAGGGTCAAGTTGATGGATGCTAAACTTGCGTTGCAAGAAAAGTATGAGGAAATGAATTGGTTTGTAAATGAGTTAGAGAAGAGTTTGGAGATGGCGAGAGAAGTAGGAGGCATTGAGGAAATGAGTTTGAGGAGAAGTAAAGGTTTGGTTAAGACGGCCAGATCTATGGAAGTTGTAGACAATAAGATAGATTTTGAGGGATTTGAGTTTGTGTCTGATTATGATAATGCTTAACAACATGCATTATAATTAAGTGATTAATCCTCGGAGTGAATGCAAAATACTAGATATCATCTCATATATTTCATGTTGAAGTGTTCGCTAGATTGTTATTTTTTCATGTAGGTTACATCAAATCCGTTTGAAGATTATAACATTTTAGCAAAAAAATAATTCAAGAATCTGCAATGATAGGACCAATTTGCACTACATAAATTCATGATGTATAAATTGGGATATTAACGGCAACATATGCAATTTTGTAATGATTTTGGTTTATTTGTGGGAACTTACAAAGACGAACACTTGCAACAACTTTTTCTTAGTTTGGAGTTTGAACCTCATATCTAAAGTAAAGAAACATTTGTATCTTTAAACCAATCATTAGGTCAAAGTGCTCCCACATTTTTGGGAGATGGTTACGTACGTGAATAAATTTATCTGACAACTTTAATCATCCCATCTTCATGAAAATAAAATCATTGCATCTTCAAATTTAGAAAATTACTGCAAAATAAATCAAATATTGTGATAAAAACTTTGTCATTTAAAGTTTAAACAAACATTTCTCAGTGAGAGACCAAGGAAATTATTAATGTCAACCTCTCTTGGATGTCTTTTTTAGTTTTGTTGTCATGTATTTATCAACTGTCAAAATACAAGATCGAATAACAGTCCCTTAGACTAAAGTAGGTTGATTTAACTGAAAACAAGATAAAATATCAACTAAACTTTGTTCTTGCTGCCAATCAGCCAAAGCCAAGAAAGGCAAACTCCTGCGAAAATCCCACCTAGCATAGACGCTACAAGCATATTCCCCAAAACATTGGCTTGTGATGCCTGTCAATCACATAAAAAAAAATTATAATCTTTTTCATTGCCAAAGGTTAGTCATGATAGTACTATCAATTATTAATTTTAAAATGAAACATCTTACATCATAGTTTTTCCTCGATGGACCGATGAGAGAGCAAACGGTTAGATAACCGTTAGTTATGCCCAAAAAAGAGGTCAGGAAGATCATCCATCCTTGATCGGCATACTTAGCGGTGAAATAGAACGCATGTACGAACAAGACACGAGCAGCGACGCAGATTATGATCCACTTCCCCGATTCCAACTTAAGTCGCTTTACCAGAGTAATGTATCTCGAGAGAGCATCACTTACAGTGAAACAAGTAACAAGGACAAGAGGGTACCTACAATTAAAGTACTTTCTCATGTCAAAAGAAACAAACTGGAAAATCACACTATATCTACGTGGAAAAAATCCCTAATTAAACATACCAAAAACTTAGCTGATGCTTTCCCGTGTTCTCATAGAGGAACCCGGGGAATATGAACAATGATAATGCATATGTTACGAAAAGGCTGATCACTTTCTCGATGTTCTCACGCATTAGTGCAACCTTGTTTACTCGCGGGACTTGTGATTCCTCAGGGGATTCCCTCTGGTTTGATGCTAACTGAGCACGATAGTTTTTAACTATCAAAAGCCTCGGAAATATGTAGCCGTAGAGCACAAGACACATCAACGTAACCAACGAAGAAATCCCCAAAAAATAGCACTGCATTCGTTAAACAAACTGTGTGAGATTTGTAACGCATATCCAAGTACGAGATGGCTTATCATGTAACTTAAAATAACAGAATTTACATGCGCCTTTCCGTAGTCCGTTATGCATATTTTCGAAGACCGATTTGGTGACAAGTCGCAAACAAGACGTCATGGCTCCAGCTATGCCAATGCCTGCTGCAAATGGTTGAAGTAGGTCGGGAGAAATACAGAAAAGCTCCCCCACCATAGCACCTTCAACGCAAGCATTCGCTATCCCAAAAAATGCGGCGGTAAAACACACAACGAGAAAGGGAAGTAACCCTCCCGTCCCTTTTGTTACCAAGTCCACCTAATAGGGAAGTATTAGAAGAAAAATTCAAATGATCAGGTGTAAAACGTGAATTATATTATTTAGGAGATATTAAGGAATGCATGATTTTGTAGGAGAAAAAAAGCTTACCGTTATCAGGAAAATTGTGCCAATAAAAAACAGAGAATAGCCTATCAAAATACTCGTTCGGTTTGTGCGCTTTTGGCCAACGGAAACCAATATTAATATTGTTCCGAGAACAAAAGGTTGGTATACAACCGCAAGAGTACGAGCAGGAGCAGGATGATATCCCTTCACATGTAAAAATAATAAATGTATAGAATAAAGCAAGTGATAACAAAATTTAACAAATAATGAAAAGTTAAGCAAGTAATATTAAGTTACAAGAAAAACTGAAAAAGAAAATCTTATATTATCTTCATACTTAATGTTCACACTAAATAGTAAGTGCGTTGGTATGTATTACAAGAATATATTAAAAAATTCATTTATAAAAAAAGAATATATGAAAAAAATTCAAATATTGTTTTCCATGCATGCGATGGAATAGAGATGCACCTAGTATTGATTTCAAATATGTTTTAATGATACTTAAGGAGTCAAATCAAGGAGTAAATCTAAGATTTGGTTTTAGTACTACGAATATATTCATTAATTGATTGATTTTCCGGTTTTAATGGTAAATGATTTTAAATGGTTTTATATGTAAACTTTCAAATGCTTGCCTTATGTAGTTAGATTTTGGGTTGCTAATTTGCTACATGATTCTCAGATTCTGTATGTGTACAGAAAATATGTTCACGAACACAATCAATTAAGATGTAGTCTTGTAGAATATTATTTTAACATTTTTCAATCCAAGACAAAGCCATGAAATAGGAAGGGTGGAAGCGAAGATCTTAAAAGAACAAAATTGTTGGAAAGGTAAGACTTGCAGGAAACCATAGATTTGGTTTCGGTATGTGAAAATTTTCAGTTGTTTTTCCGATTATATGCTAAAATCATCGAGAAAATAAACTTACAGGGAAGATTTGGTAGTAATAATCAGAAATGGTGAGTATTGTGTTCCATGCCACAAGTTGTCCTACTCCTAGGATACAACATACCACCATTGCTCCAAACTTTCCCTAATCCAAAAATTCATACATCAGAACGTAAATCAATTATATATTTTTTCTTTTTCCAGTATATAAATCAGAAAATTTTCATCTATATGTTTTGCGATGACATCGATGAAAATTAAGCACATTTAAATACTTTTTTGAGTTATTTGTTAAATGCATTATGAAAATTTACTAACCTCAAGCTTCCTTGGGATGTTCTCGGCTTCAGTGTTCATGTTCTTAATTCTTTTTTTGATTGTACAAAAGTAAATAAAAGAAAGTTGAAGGAAAAACAAAAACAAAAGGACCAAAGAAGGAGAAGAAAATTTAGAATCATTACTCATGAAAACCCAAATTTTGTATAAGTAACCATATTTTGCTAAACACACAAAATTCTCAAATGAATTAGCTAAATTTTCAACTTCACTTTTTGTTATGATATCAAAAATATTTCTCTTTCTAAAAGTAGGAGATTTTACTTAACACTTTGGAGGCAATAACTAATATTACTCACATGGAAAACACTTTGGAGGCAATAACTAATATTACTCACATGGAAAATAATATTATTGCCGATATAGTACTAGTGAAAAAATATATTTTGCTAATGTTTTTCTTAAATCATGCTCATATTTTGCTTAATTTTGTTTATTATTATTTATTAATTTATGATAACTTATTAACTAGACATAATTTAAGTCTTAACAAGTTTTAGTTACGTCTAGTTAATTTAGTCAATTAAATGAAAATCGTAACATAATTTGTTACCAGTCATTAGGTCAAACTGCTCCCACATTTTTGGGATATGGTTGCGTCGATAAATTTATTTTACAACTTTAATCATTTCATCTTCTCGAAAATAAAAATCATTAATTGCACCTTCAGAATTATAAAATTAATGCAAAGGAAATCATATATTACGATGAAAACTTGTCATTTTAAGTTTAAACAAACAATTTCGAGTTAGAGAAAGACCAAGGAAATTAGTAATATCAACATCTCTTGAATGTCTTTATTTTTATTTTTATTGTCATGTATTTATCAACTGTCAAAATACAAGATGGAATAACAGCCCCTTAGACTAAAGTAGAATGACTTCACCGAAAACAAGATAAAATATCAACTAAAACGTGTTCTTGCTGCCGATAAGCCAAAAGCAAACCCAACAAAGGCAAACTCCTGCGAAAATCTCGCCTAGCATAGACGCTACAAGCATATTCCCCAAAACATTGGCTTGTGATGCATGTCAATCACATAAAAACTGATAAATTTTGCTTTATAATTTCTAAATAAATCATTAATTATTGAAATTAAACATTTACGTGATAATTTTTTCTCGATGGACCTACGAGAGTACATACGGTTAAATAACTGTTAGTTATGCCCAAAAAAAGAGGTCAGTAAGATCATCCATCCCTAAGCGGCATACTTAGGGGTGAAATAGAACGCATATTTGAAATAGGCATGAAAAAGACACGAGCAACAACGCAGATTATGATCCATTTCCCTGATTCCAACTTAATTCGCTTTACCAAAGTAATGTACCTCGAGAGAGTATCACTTAGAGTAAAACAAGTAACAAGACAAGAGGGTACCTAAAGTTAAAGTATTTTCTCATGTCAAAATAAATAAATTGGAAAATGTTCACATTAATTATATGTAGGTGGAAAAGATTCCTAATTAAACATACCAAGAACTTGTTCTCATAGAGGAACCCGGAGAATATGGACAATGACAATGCATATGTTACGAAGAGGCTGATCACTTTTTCGATGTTCTCACGCATTACTGCAACCTCTTGTCTACTCGTGGGACTTGTGATAGTTCAAGGGATTCCCTTTGGTTTGCTACACGATAGTTTTTAACTCAAAAGCTTTGGAAATATGTAGCCCCAGAACAAAATACACATCAACGTAACCAACAAAGAAATCCCCTACATTCTTTAAAAAAATGTGCAGCGCATCTCCACGTACGAGAGCTGGCTTAATTATCATGTAACTTAAAATAACATATCTTACATGCGCCTTTCCATAGTCCGTTATATATGCATATTATCCAAGACGGATTTGGTGACAAGTCGAAAACAAGACGTCATAGCTCCGGCTATGTCAAGGCCTGTTGCAAATGGTTGAAGTAGGTCGGGAGAAATACAGAAAAGCTCTCCCACCATAGCACATTCAACGCAAATATTCGTCATACCGAAAAATGTCGTAGTAAAACACACAACGAGAAAGGGAATGAACCTTGCCTTCCTTTTCTGTTGTCGAGTCCATTATTAGAATAAAAACTCAAATGATTAAGTGTAACAAAAGATTTATTATTACACTAAATAAAAAAATTTCTCTCTAATTAATATATTAAAACAGTAGAGTCAAAACTTGAACTTTATTCAAAAAATCTGTATTTTATATATAAAATGATACTCTTTATGAAACAAAAACTAGAGTCGTAAAATGATATTCTTTGTGAAACGGAATTAGTATTAAAGAATGCATGATTTTGTAGGAGAAAAAAAAGCTTACCATTAGGGAAGTTGTGGCAATAAAAAACAGAGAATAGCCTATCAAAATACTCGTTCGGTTTTTGCGCTTTTGTCCAAAGAAAACCAACATTAATATAGTTCAGAGAACAAAAGGTTGGTATACAATCGCAAGAGCAAGAGCAAGAGCACACAGCAGGACGATATTCCTTCAAAACATTTAAAACGAGCAGGATGATATTCCTTCACATGTAGAAAGGTGGAAGCAAAGATCTTAACAGAAGAAATTTTCTTGGTACAGTTTTTTAGCAAATGCGAAAAGCTAAGACTTGCATGGAAAGTTAGATTTGGTTTCAGTTTATGAATATAGATCAGAAGTTTTTATCGATATGTTTTGTGATTACATCGATGAAAAACACATTTAAGTTTTCTTTAGTTATTTGTTAAATGCATTATGTAAATTTACTAACCTTGAGCTTCTTTGGGATGTTCTCAGCTTCGGTTGTCGATATAGTAACTTATATTGCTAATGTTTTTCTTAAATCATGCTCATATTTTTCTTATTGTTGTTTATTAAATTATGATAACTTATTAACTGGACTCAATTTAACTCTTAACATGTTTTACTTATGTCTAGTTAATACTATTTAGTCAATCAAATAAAAATCGTAACATAATTTGTTGACTTAGTCGTTATGATGATTCACAATCTATCTACTATATGAAAGCACAAAGACTAAAAAGAGGACTCTCTCAGCAAACATGTATACGACAACGTTCACGCAAACATTTATCATGCACTAGTAAGTTGTTCTTATTAATAAGTTCCTCTTCCTTCTCTTGTGGCTTAATTTGTTACATGGTGCAGGAGTGACAACCATGGTTTATCCAGGAGCCGTTCATTCTAGATTTGAGCACTCTCTAGGTGAAACTGTTTGGAAGCTAAAATATTTCCAGGTATTGGACAATGTTTAGCAACATAACATGTATCATAATCAAGTGATTAATCGTTGGATTGATTGCAAAGTATTCTCTAGAGTGTTATTTTTTCGTGGAGGTTACGTCAAATCCGTTTGAAGATTTTTTAGCAAAAAAATAGTTTATGAATCAACAATGACATGACCAATTTGCAGTACATAAATTCATGATAAATGGATATATTTAACGGCAAATATGCGATTTTGTTATGATTTTGGTTTTCTTTGTGAGAGAACCTACGAAGACGAACATTTGCAACCACTTTTTCATAGCTTGGAGTTTGAACCTCAAATCTTAAGTAAAGAAACCTTTTGTATCTTTGAACCAATCAAAGTCAAAGTGTTCCCACATTTTTGGGAGACAGTTTTTATTTTATTTTGCTAAACAATTTTTGGGAGATAGTTACGTGAATGAATTATCTTAGAACATATTTTTTCTATATATCTTAGAACTTTAATCATTTCATCTTCACGAAAATAAAAATCATTGCACCTTCAGAATTTAGAAAATTAATAAAAAAGAAATCAATTATTGTCATCAAAACTTGTCATTTTAAGTTTAAACGAATATTTCTCAGTTAGAGACCAAGGAAATCTCAATATTAACATCTCTTGAATGTTTTTAGCAAAAAAAAAAACATCTCTTGAATGTCTTTTTAGTTTTGTTTTCATGTAAATATCAACTGTTGAATTCTACATAGCATAATTTTGTTTTTTCCTTTCTTCACTTGTTTTGTTTGTTTCTTTATTTAATATACTAGATTAAGGCCCACGTTAATACGCGGGTAATCGTATTAAAAATTATTCATATAAATATTTTAATTTTAATTAATAATCCGTTGGATTACTAAAATATTTTGAAATACTATTTAAGCATGGATCTTAAATCATTATATGTAAAAAAATTATCTTAACTTTTATGTTTTAATTCATATCATGTGGATCATATATATGTATATATATATAAGTGTAATTCAACTCAAATTCCTAGTAACAAAGAAAAAAAAACTATATTCTTATTCATAATGCATATATAATATGTATGTGATAAAATCGTTAAAAAAATACAAATAATGTAAAGTTAACTTAAAAACAATATAATGTTAGTAATCTCATAAAACCTATAAATTTATTTAATAGTAAGTATATTGTTATTATCTTTTTAACTTGTATAATTTTTATTTCATACAATTTTCTTTTTAAAAACATAAAAAAGACCAATACTGTCTTAAGTAGAAAAATTTCATTTTTTGTAATATTCAATAGTTACGTATGTTGAAATTTTTTAAAGTTGTTTGTGTTGTTTGACATAGTTGTGGATATATTAAACGTATAAATTCAAATACCAATACCCTTTCTAATTATTTTACGTTTATATATTCTATTGTTTTATCATTTTTTTATTCTTTCGATTTTTTGTTTTGTTTTTTACGATTGATATTCTCTCTAAGTTATTGTTTTCTATTTATATTGTCTCTCTACCTTTGTTTACGATTTATACTCTTTCGATTTTATTAGTTTTTTATAATTAGCTTAGTTTAGACAATTATAAATTTTGTTTATTTTTTCTAATTAGTTTAAATTACTAAAATATTTATTGTTATCTAATTAATTTGGAGTATTAACAATTTTCCTTTTTACAATTTGGTTAGTTTCTTAACAATTATTTTGTGTGTTTTCCATTTCTATTTTTTTAGAAATCGTTATTTTTACAATTTGGTTAGTTAATTAACAATAATTTTGTATCTTTTCTAATTTTTAATTTTACTTTTTCTTCATTAATTTTAATATTTAACACATGTCATCATCTCGATCAATATTAGATACGTGTCATGATCTCATAAGTTATAATTTTGCATACGTGTCGCGCGGTAGTTGATGGAAGTCTCATTTATATAATAATAAGATATGTATTATATAATGATCCATGGAATCTAGAGATCCAATCTTTTTCCGGCGTTACGATTGCACATGGCCAATTATGTTATTCTCTTTATATTTTTCATTTTCAAGTCCAAATATTCCATTAGCCAATTGACTACTAAAACAAAAAAAATAGGAGAAGCTAAGCAGTAAGCATCGTCCTCGCTTCTGCCGGATATATATTTATAATCTTTCTACATCTCTAAAAATTAAACCTAAGAAATAGATTTAATATAAGAAGAAAATTAGAAATCTATATAAATACGATCTTATTCATTTATTATCAATAGTTTTGGATTAGAAACTAATAAATCTAATATGATTTTCAAATTGTTTTTGTCTACACAATTTGAATAACCATGATATTGTAAGAGTTTACTATTTATAACTACATAAATATTAAATATAGGTACTAAATAATAACTTTGTACTATTGCATTATAACACGTACCATCTCTTCTATAACCGATCAATAAAGTAAATGTTTTTGTTCGAATAGGATTGAATTATTTGTACTATATCATGATATAAAATTAGAAATAGCTTATTTTGATAATTAATATATTTAGACTATTTAAAAACAAAATAGGGTAAGGTACAATTTCCCTAGAAGTGGTAGGGTTGTATCGTGGGGTAGTGAGTGAAAACAACATAATGACTTGTTCATCTTGCAAAAAGACAACTACCTGACGTATACCAATAATCTCGTCAAATTATTGGACAATAAAATGATCGTCAGACTAAATACATATCCCTACGTTGATTTAGACGTGTAATATAGTAATATCGATATGTTAAATTTGTTTTTGTTATATATGTATCTTTTCACTATTTTTATTGAATATCCGGCTTATATTACTACAAAAAAACAAGCTGATTCTGACTTCAGAATTGATAAATATTTGGTCAAAAGCAGCGGTTTTGATGACTTTTTGACCAAATCTCGTTTGTAAAAAAACCGGTGGTTGAAAATAGTTGTTCGTCATAAATTGGTCAAACTATTTGGACCAATACGAGTTGGTTTAAAATTGGTCAAAATCTTCTGACCAAATAAACGGTTAATCATTTCTGACAAGGAATGATGGTCAAAATATTTACGACCAAACAATTGGTCGAGATGTCAAATTTTTGACAGAAATAATAGTCTATAGTTTTTTTCATCAAAACTAATGGTCGAAATATTTCTAATCAATTAATGTTCGAAAAATCAGATCGCCGCCCGAACGGCAATCTGCTGATAAACTATTTTTTTTTTATTTTCAAGCTTTTGATTTTCTTATAAGCATCATGAGGGGATTGTGGAACCACTCATGACTCATCTATAAATTATCATGTATGTGATGGATTTTTTATTTTATTTTTGTTTAAGGGTTGTATGTGATGGATTTGTAAACGGAAGAACATTCTTTCAAAATGTAACATAGGACACTCAAATATATGAAAGTGTTTTGTCACGTGTTAATTTAACCATACGTAGATAAATCAAACACTAACATGTTTTCTCATCTGTTATTCACTTATTCCTATGATCTGAACTGAGAAAAGAAGTCAAAAGTATTTTGTATATGTAATTATAATTGAAAGAGTATTTGTTTACGGCAAAATATGCCATGACAAGATATTTTTTTGTCTTTTTTGATACTTCTATATTTCTTCATTCTGTTGAACTGACAAATACATGAAATATATTAGTCGAATTAGCATACGTGAACTAGATAGAACAAAGCGTAAAACAGATAATTAAGAAAAATATATTTAATTAATATCCAAATAAAATGATTTTTTTGCTACTCCAAATAAATATCTGATTTCTTTTTAAATGAAATTTAATCTCCTTACTAAATGGCAGTATCCTAGACCTAGTGTTTGAAATTTTCACTTTGATAGTTCTTTTTTCGATTAACTTTAGTTACTAGTAGATACTAGGGTAGGACTCGCGCGCTGCGCGAGTTTGGCTTCTTTTGATATTTTTGTGTTATTTTCCTATGTTTTCTATGAATATCATGTATAACATGAATTAGTAAGTATTTTATGTTAGTATATATATTTTAAATTTATTTACACATTACAATATCATATTTTCAATTATTAATTTTTTTTAATTCTTTTTTTTGAAATTCTTTCGTTTTGGTATTTGATTTTAAATAAATAGCTGTTTAGTGTTTGAAAACTTATTATTTTATCTATTATTGCATAATAAATTTATCCAATCTTCAAACAAATTCTAAATATAATCAATATATTTACTTTTGTCATTTTTCACAAAACATTAATATAATAATAGAAAGTTAATTTATACATAATTTTTTCTTACGTTTTCTTAAACATTTCGAAAATACTTTTTGTTTCTCTAGATTTTTAAAATCATTGATTCAAATATTGAATTACAGAAGCTCCCCGGGGAATGCCTTTTTGTAGAACTACGTACATTTTTACATAAAGATCAGAAATTATTCTCGGTATATTTTGTTGTACAATTTATGAATAATGTGACTATTAATTTTATATTATATATATATATATCAAATTTAAGATTTTTTATTTATTTTAAATTACGATTTTACAACGTTTTCAATTTTTTTTCTTTTCTACTTCCAAAACCTGAAAATAACATTTTGAATAAAATATTATATTCTAAAGTTTCACCTTATTTTCTTATTTTAGTGAAATCGTTCAATATCCTTTAGTGAAATCATACATCCTCTTTTTTTAAAGCCTTCCGTCTCTTAACAATCGGCTAAAACTCAATTACGATACTTCAATAATTAACATCATTGAATCTATTTTTTCTTTGATTATTTTTTATTAACATTTCTATTCAACGCTCTTATATATAAATTTGCAATATTTTGATTATTTTCTAATGACCATATAAATAAAAGTAATTCATTATTGTAATTTTTTATTCGAACATAAATACTCAAATAATCCTGAAATATGGTTCGTATGATGAATTTATTAAACTTAACGACAAAATTTGATTTAACTATTTACAATTTTATGTTACTTTGTTTACTTATTTTTAGTAAAACATAACTCAAGCAATGCGTGATTTTTTTGTCTTTCACCAATTTATACCTTATATCTTTAAAATAATAGTATTATAACACTTTAATATTTTTCTTTCATACTTCCATAAAATCATATAACATTATAAATAAAATCGTGTATCTTAAATTTTCATCTTATTATCTCATCTTTAATTAGATGGTTCAATATCCTTTTAGTGAAATAATATATATTCTTTATCTTTAGATCAACAACTTCTTATATTAACACGTTCATCCCTCATTGGTTCAAATATGTTCATGTATTTCTTTAACGAATAGGTGTAAGTGCGGTCATGACAAAAAAAAAATCAATAGCCTCTTACAAATTTTATGACACTCAAGATTATTTTTCTTTGATGTCGCTAATATCTTTATTCACTTTTTCTTATATGTATATTCATTTTACATATTTCCAATTTTTGAAATTGAATATATAACCTTTTATCGTTATCATAAATTCATAGTAAATACTCAAATATTAATATCTACTTTTAGTAATTTATTGACTTATATTTCGCTTTTTAATTTAATTAAAAAATTAGTAGCTATAAGTAACAATAAATATACATAAACATGAACTAAATGAACTTAAAACTAAAATTAGTAGAAATTGAATATATAAACTTTTATCGTTATCATAAATTCATAGTAAATACTCAAATATTAATTTCTACTTTTAGTAATTTATTGACTTATTTTTCGCTATATAAACTTTTATCGTTATCATAAATTCATAGTAAATACTCAAATATTAATTTCTACTTTTAGTAATTTATTGACTTATTTTTCGCTTTTTAATTTAATTAAAAAATTAGTAGCTATAAGTAACAATAAATATACATAAACATGAACTAAATGAATTTAAAACTAAAATTAATTGCTTAAATTTTTTTTGCCTACGTGGACACCTTAGATGAAGAGAGGACTCCCTAATTATATATATGATTACAGTGACAACAAAACTTAAATTTTTATGGACTTGGAGGAATTAGTCAAGGTTTTGGCATGAGATTTCCTGGTTAATAAGTGAAACTTATAACAAATCCGTTTGATAATACATACGTTGCTATGCTATGTTAACGAAAATGTGTATGATTATCTTTCTCTCATTCTCAGCCGTTCAATGTGGACACAATGGGGCCCTTCACTCTCTTTTGTACTAAGTTCGTCACAAGTGGACACCTGCTTTTAATTATTGATTAAAACTTATTATTGATTTTGAAGCCTAAAGCATTTGATTAACAATCAATACATTAGTAAATTAATGGTTATAGTGTGAAATATACTTGAGTTAATCTGGGTTCCACTTTGAATTTAAACAGAGTTCCCAATCAAAAATGTACAGATGTTTGGTTCTCATTAACTTGGTCAACATGTAAATAACAAATTAAACTAAAAATAAACATTTATCTATTAATAATATTAAGTTCATATCATAAAATTAAATCAAGCTATATATATGTTCCTTTCAACATTTCGGTGTTGGCTTATTCGAGTTGGAGATTACTTGAAATGTTAAACAAGCTACATCGAATTACTTTCATTAACTATCAATATATACTCCCTCCGTTCCTAATTAATGAATTTTTTACAAAAAAATTTTGTTCCAAAATAATAGAGTTTTTACAGTTTTCTATGCACTTTTACAAATTCCAAAACAAATACTGAAATACTATTGGTTAAACTTTATTGAAAACTGTAAATCGTATAAATCAATGCATTTTCTTAATAACCGTGCATTACCTTAAACATCTATTAATTAGGAACGGAGGGAGTAGATAACACCACTAATACTAAACTAAGAATATGTTTCTACGAACTCAGTTGCTTACAAACAATTTGGCTAACTTTTGATTTTGCTAATACATTACTGTGAACCAAACAAAGTTCTCGTGAACAAAAACAAAGTTTTTCTTACAAACTTATTGCGTACAAACAGTTTAGCTAACATTTGATTTTGCTAATACATTATTGCGAACCAAAAATAACTTCTCGTGAACAAAGTTTTTTGTTACCTAAACTAGTGATCTAAAATTTACTCCCTCCGTTGCAAAATAGTTGTCGTTTTAGACTTTATTTTTTGTTTCAAATTAGTTGTCGTTTTACATTTTCAATGCATATTTTGATTTTAAATACCAAATTTAACCTCAAGTCTTATGAAGAATAAAAAAAGTCAAATTCATTTTTAAGGGTAAAACAGAAATTCTAATATGTTTTCTTAATATATGTGAAATCACCTAAAATAACAACTATTTTACAACGGAGTAAGTACAACTTTTTGTTCCCAATTTGGCAAGTTGACAATAAGTGTTTCTTAAACTTTCTCACTCATTTACTTCACAACAAACAAACTTTCGAGTGCTTCACACGCGCCACCATATAGCGCGTCACGTGGCATGTCTCATTTTATTACAGCGTATCCAAATTGGTTATCTGTTAACTGTTACGTGTGGGAAATGGAGGGCCTATTATCCACATTATGGAACCAAATATTCAAAAGTATAGTTTTATATTTCTTAAAATTTCTATTTTCTACCTCTTATTTTTTATTTCTGTTAACGAAAATCCACTTACTATTCAGATTCCAAAATACGAAATCACAAATATTCTTATTTGATTTGACGAAAAGACAAAATATATGGTCTAAATTAAAAATTCGTTGCCATTATTAGATGGCAGAATATTAAACACATTCACGAAATTACATATTACAAGTACAACAACCTTTCGTGCGAATTTTTTCTCCATCCAAAAGTTGTTTAAAAAATCTTATGGTGGAAAAAACTCCATCAAAGAAGGACCACTAAAATTTGGAAACTAAAATCACGGTGTAGACTAGGTTTGGGCATACATGTTTTTAAGTCGGGTACATGTTCCGGTTTTAACGGATACATGTTCCATCGGGTATAATAAAAACATACTCATACAGATTCTTGTAAGATACATGTTCGGGTTCATTTTCGGGTCCAGGTTCCAACTTATTAATTAAACCTTTTAAATATCCAAATTTTACAAGTTTCTTCCAGATATAGGTTCGACTCTAGGTTTTGTGATGTGTTTATACTCGAAATCTAAACAAAAACCTATAAAATACATTTGAAACACAAACAAACCAAGTTAAAAAAGTTAAAAATACATATCAATCGAAGTTTGTCAATGTATAAAACTATATCAATGTAACCAAAGCAATTAGACAAACGAATAAAAGTCAATGACGAATCACGAATCAAAACAGATCATTAAGACAGACGAACAACGGAACAAGAATCAATGACGGATCACGAATCAATCGAAACAATATTAGAAAGAGAATGATGATGACTGTAGATTAAACTCAAGATGTCTCTGATAAAATAGACGATTGTGGTCGAGCTCGAGGAGGATTTGCAGAATCGAGCTTGAAATTTTAGGGATTACATTCGTTTGAGGAATCAATGTTTTTGGTGTTGGTATTGGGAAGTCGAACCTGTAACAACAAGTAAAAGTAAAACATTTAACTCACTTGCATAGGTTCTTTTTATCAGTATTACGACAATATTATAAAAAAAATTTGATAAAAAACAAGATCAATAAATTAAATCTATTTTATCATAATCTTTTGTAGATTTGACCTACCAGGCTTAGACATACAGATTCAAGTTCGGGTACAGGTTCGGATCCAGGTTCGGGTCCAAACGGGTACAGATTTTATCGGGTCTACTTAAAATTTACCCATACAGGTTCCTATAATATTTTAGATCAGATCTAGATTCGGGTCTTACAGGTTCGGGTAGACAGGTTCAGGTTATTTTGCCAAACCTAGTTTTGCCAACACAAATAATATAACTAAGGGGTGATTTTGTAAGAAAATAAAAATGCAGTGGTGTATTTGAATTTTTATATTTATCATTATTCACATTCTTTTGGACTCATCTGCTTCCAAAAATGCTATAAATACTCGACCATTTCGCTTCGTTTAAAACTTATAGCGAAATCTCTAACTACTTAATAATCTCTGAATGTTTTTAATTAAGATAGTAAAATAATTTACAAAAGTGATTAGCTAAAAACAATTAGTGATTAATCTTCAATGGCAAGAGGTCGAAAGCTAACGATGAGCCAAAGCGAGAGGTATCTAGGAAGCAGCTATAGTTACGGTGACAGTAACGGAAACTCCGTCACCGACGAATCAGAGCTCACGGAAGAAGAAATCTGGTCACACGCCGTCGATCACAGCCCCGAGGATCTCACGGAGATTGGCGCGTGGAGTCCACGCGCTTCCGTGTCGAGAAACGGGCGCGTGGGTGGTGGTCTTTCGTTGGCGTTTGAGGACACGTTATCGTCGCCGAGGATCGTGCATCAGATACGCGGCGGAGGAGTAGAAGGAGGAGGCGGTGGAGGAGGAGGTAATCGGAGACAGTTGGCGTCGTCGGCGCCGGTGAACGTGCCGGATTGGAGTAAGATATACCGAGTCAACTCGGTTGAGTCGATACACGAGTCGGAGGAGGAGGACGATGAAGATTCAGGGATGATGCCGCCGCATGAGTATTTAGCGAAGAGTCAAAAGCGACGGAGTAGGAAATCCGGCGGCGGAGTTGGCGGCGGCGCGTCGGTGTTAGAAGGAGTAGGAAGGACTCTTAAAGGAAGAGAATTAAGGCGCGTACGTGATGCGATTTGGAGCCAAACAGGGTTTTACGGCTAATTAAGTATAGTAATTTAATAGTATGATTAAGAAAACAAAACATTTAAATTTTCAACTACAAAATATTTGAAGAAGAAGAAAAAAAATTGCATATTTTGTCAGGGTGTAGAAATAATTTTGAATATTTCTTGAATCCCAAGTGTGAGATGTATAAGATTTATATGGCTTCCCATGCAGATGGTTTATTTTCTTTTAAGATTTCTATATTAATTGTTCGATAATTTTCGAGAACTAATGTCTATATAAAAAATGGTACTATTGATTTGTTTCAAGATTATTCAAGATTTAAATGTCTCTATAACATATTAACATCCCCAAGAAAAACAAGATTCGTACCGTAAAGGATCAACAATGAGTTCATGACATGAAAATCTGAAACTTTTTTATTAGCAAAAATAAAATAAAAATGAAGCTATGTATGCTATTTAATTATAAAAATTTCTTCCTCGTAGTATGCTTTTTTTAGTTTTATATGATGAAAAGTATATCAAACGTTAGTATAACTCAATTCATATGTCAGGCACTACGTAACAAGAATATTAATGATTGAGCACCGATATAGTTTGAGATTAGTTTATCAGAAACATTAGGTCTAGTTATTAATTAAGTGATAATATGATATGATACGAAAGGGAAAGTTTGTATATAATTAATGAGAACAGATGTGTCCTCGCAACATTATTGTGTCCACAGGTAAACTGTCCAAAGAATCCACTTCAAAGTGGGCACTCACGAGCTAGAAAAAGACACTATTTTTCAATTAGTTTTCCTAAATAAAATCATGATGGTTCATGAAATGGCATCTTCTTATACATAACACAGAAGTCAGTGAAAGTTATAACATCGAAAAGATTAATGAAATGACTAGTTCTGACTTTAACTATAGGTTTTCTAGAAGAAAATATCAAATTGGATTAACCTATAGTAGTAACATAAATTGAGACCGTATAAACGATTAGCTCAATGTAAACTTGTAAAAAATCATTATTAAACAAAGAATTATAATTCGTGATGCTATCAAACAACTGAAAAATGGGTTATTACGTTAATACGAGTGAAACCATGTTTATTTTCAAGCTTGTAAGGCGATCAAGATTCATGTTTTGATCTAAATATCAACCCCAAACATATATACACTCATGTGTATATATGTATCTACACTAAACACATATTATATGGACATGATGAGGCTATGGAGGGGTAGGGTATGGTTCGGGGTCAAAAGAAAGTGACACAAGTTAGAGAGTGTTTTGTTAAAGCATATAGAGAAGGAAGTTTGTCAAAAATGTTTTTGATCCCTTTGTGATTGAGAGTTATGCCTTTGCCTTTTTCAAGAAGGACCTTTGAAAGTGAATTTGATTGAGAAGTCTTTAAATCATCCTTCATGTGTGGGCTCATCACATCTCTTTCCACAACTCTCTCTTCACCGTTCATCACTCTCTCACTCTTTTTCAATAATTTATTTCTTTTGATTGATTCCTTTATCATTTATACACACAAATCCAAAAGCATTGATTAATATAGAAAATTTTAAGAATGTAATAAGTTCTAATTAACATTATTTCTTAGACAAAGGGACATCTTGTAATTGTCTTACTATGAAAAAAATATTGCAATAAGGATAAATGAAGCATGTATGCTAGTTCTATATGTGGTATTTTGGTTGATGAAGTTTGTGAACATTTTGCATCAAATACATATTTGGATCAATGAAGTCAGTTAAATCCCGACTTTTAATTTGACAAAAACATGTTTTCGGATTACTCTAAACTTCAAAAAACAATAGGATCGGAAGAAACAATGAAGAATCTACTTGAAAAAATAACTTTGGCCATTAGAGGAAAGGTGAAGCAAGTGAGTGGCTAGGTCAAGTGATTTCCTGATACCCAATGGGTCATGAGAATAAACGAAAGATACCATTTGTTTATATTGTAGTGGGTGAGTGGAAATTTAATATATGTTGATGTCATGAGGGCCCAATTGGACCTACACCCAATTTCTTAAACTAGGCTAATACACTAACAAAACAGTATTATATTCTTGGAAGATATTCTATATGACTCTACGAGATCGATCATTGAAAAAATGAAATGTAACTTGCTATTGAATGGATTGTCATAGAGGATGAATAACACACTAACACACAAACCCTTCCGAAAATATTGAATAGTTTTAGCGTTGGTGTTATTTTGGCCAAAGAAATGAATGCAACATGATGGTTTAACATTGGTCAAAACTATTTTACATGATATCACAAATTAAAATAACCACACTTTAAAATATACGGTATAGTTTTTGCAATTTTTGTTTAGAATTACGTCTTTCCAACTAATTAACCCTTACAACATTAGGTAGAACATATTGTATATACAAAAAAAAAATTAAATCTTATACGTAGCGCGGGTATTCACCTAGTTACACAAAAATTTATAAAATGGTATTATCAATTTTGTAGTTATTGGTACTGAATAACTTTGATGTTTTTGTTTCATAATGGTCTCGAATCAATGAATTTATTTCGAATACTACTCCTTGACTTATAAGATTGATCAATGTTGTCGTTCTTGATTATAACGTTCTTATTGATGTTTTTGTGTTCATGTTTACTTGATAATTTTGAGCTACGGTAACTGTTAACTATAAACTCCTTTTACTCTTATAAAAACTTTAGCTCAAAAGATTACATTACAAACTCCATTCTTCACATAAAATCCCAATATTAAGAATTCATATGCTAATAATCTCTAACTCCAAAGACCAGACCACGACCAGTATCACCATCACTAGATATAAATTTCGGTTTAGCACGTATCAGTAGACCAATTCCGGTTAATCCTAAACCGGTAATCAATTTGGGTATTTATTTGTACCGATTTCTCTTTAAAGTTCTGACCTTTATCTCTGTCACCGAAGCTTACACCGCCGCCGGAGTTACTCATCTATCGGAGAATCATGCCTTCGAGTTCTTCGTTTAAACCCATCTCTCGAAATTCAGGGTTTTTGCTTTTAGGGTTTATGTGAGATTTTCTTGTACTTTATGTTCACTCACGTTTTCTCAAGACGAACAAGCTTCTTGGTACGTTGCTTTCACGTCGCTAAGAACTTCTCGAATCCTAACCCAGAAGATATTCTCTTTAGTGCTCTCTGTTTGAATTTGAGACAAAGAAGATGGAACACTCTTCACCAATTCTCACCAAGTCTCACAAATCCGTTAGTAAGTCGAGTTCTTCTCCAGTTTCGTAGCTCACCGAAGCTAGCTCTAGAGTTTCACAACTGGGTTTTAAAGAATCAAACTCTGGCTAAGGAGAATCGTTTCGAAGCTTCTTGTGTTATGATTCATTTACTTGTTAATTCGAGAAGATTCGATGATGCTTTATCAGTTATGGTGGATTTGATGGCTTTAGAAGGTGGAAAGTTGAGTCCTTTACATGTTTTGTCTGGTTTGATTAGAAGTTATGAAGATTGTGGTTCGTGTACTGATGTGTTTGATTCATTGGTTAGAGCTTGTACACAGAATGGTGATGTTAAAGGAGCTTATGAAGTGATTGAGCAGTTGAGAGTAGAAGGGTTTTGGGTTTCTGTTCATGCTCTGAATAATTTCATGGGTTGTTTAGTGAATTTGAATGAGATTGATTGGTTTTGGAAGGTTTATAAAGAAATGGTTTCTTTAGGATATGTTGAGAATGTGAATAGCTTTAATTTGGTTATATATTCGTTTTGTAAGGAGAATGAGTTGCTTGAAGCGTTATCGGTGTTTTATCGGATGTTGAAATGTGGTGTTTGGCCTAATGTTGTTAGCTTTAATATGATGATTGATGGAGCTTGTAAGGCTGGTGATATGGGATTCGCGTTGCGGATGTTAGGGAAGATGGGAGTTATGTCTGGGAACTATGTGTTGCCTAATGCTGTGACGTATAATTCTGTTATCAACGGGTTTTGCAAGGCGGGGAGATTGGATTTGGCGGAGAGAATCCGGAGTGAGATGGTTAAGTCAGGTGTTGATTGCAATGAAAGAACCTATGGAGCTTTAGTGGATGTGTATGGTAGAGCTGGAAGTTCAGATGAAGCTTTAAGGTTGTGTGATGAGATGACTAGTAAGGGACTTGTGGCGAATACCGTTATCTATAACTCTATCGTTTACTGGCTGTTTATGGAAGGTGACACGGAAGGAGCGATGTCGTTGCTGCGTGATATGATCAGTAAAGAGATGCACATCGATGGGTTTACTCGCGCCATTGTAGTAAGAGGTTTATGCAAGAACGGATATGTTGAGGAAGCTGTTAAGTTTCAGAGACAGATTTCAGAGAAGAAACTCGCGGAAGATGTAGTTTGTCACAACACGCTTATGCATCATTTTGTAAAAGATAAGAAGCTAGCCTGTGCTGATCAGATTCTAGGGACTATGTTGGTACGTGGTTTGAGTCTTGATGAGATTTCATTTGGTACTTTGATCGATGGATACATAAAAGAAGGGAAGTTAGAAAGAGCTATTGATATCTATGATAATATGATCAAGATGAAGAAAACGCCGAATCTTGTGATTTACAATTCGATTGTGAACGGCTTAAGCAAAGGAGGATTGGCTAATGCAGCTGAAGCAATGATAAACGCTATGGAAAGCAAGGACTCTGTAACATACAACACGCTATTGCACGAGTCTCTTAAAACCGGGAATGTCGAAGAAGCTGTTACTATCTTATCGAAAATGCAGAAACAAGACGGTGAGAAACTGGTTAGTCTAGTGACTTACAACATCTTGATCAATCATTTATGCAAGTTTGGTTGTTACGAGAAAGCGAAAGAGGTTTTGAAGATAATGGTCCAGAGAGGTGTTGTTCCTGATTCTATAACATATGGAACGTTGATTACATCGTTTCGTAAGAACCGCGGTGGAGAAGAAGTCGTCGAGTTTCATGATTACATGGTTCTTAATGGTGTTAAACCTCATGAACAGATTTACCGATCCATTGTTAGTCCTCTTCTTGAAAAACCATAGTCAAACTCAAAGCCAATGAAACAAAGCTTAGGGCAAATCCAAGAAGTCAAGAACCGAGCAAGCACGTGCGCAATTGGTTTGCAACTGTATCTTGGTCGTACACGTGGACACTTGGAGGATTCTAATCAACGGGCCAAGTGGTTTGGAAACAAGATTGGTAAGGGTTGACGTGGACTTGTAAATCGGAGATTGTCTGACACGTGGCGTCTATGCACCGGCCAAACAATTTATTTGTCACGAGCTTAGATTATATAGAAGAAATCCCATTTTTTCGACGTGATTTTCAAGAATTAATTTTCGGCGTCTAGATTTGTTTGGCGGATACAGAAGAAATAATTTGGGTGGAGTTTGCGAGAAGCAGAGGAAAATAATCTCAATGATTAATATATGGCTGCGACTACGATTTGTAAAATCTTATGTTGTTATTTTGTGTACATTTCAATATCTCATAGCCATAGGTCTAATTTCATGAAATTAAAACCATTGTCAGAAATAATACTACTAATCAAACACATGTGTCGCTCTCTTGATTTACGGAATTTATTGTAATTTTAAGAATAAAAAAAATGGAGATTAGTTTCAGAAAATAGCTTGGTGAGTTCAAGTGGAGGGGGCTGCTTCAACATTTAGCAAACATTCTCTCTTTCTTGGATTCTCGGAGTAAAAACCTCTTAAGTAGACAACCAACCACTGTCTTGTTCTTGTGTTTCTTCGGTAGCCATGGATGTGTGTTGGCGAATACAGAGACCGGCGAGTCTCGGAACGGTTTTTCAGGAAAAGGGTCGACTCAAAATCATTACTTGTATCGGGTTTTTGCCTCGCTCCAAATCTTTCTCCGTCTCTAGTGTATGAGTTTCTTTTCATTTTCCATGACATTCGTATATCTGTGATAAAACTTGGTTCAATGTTCTTTGGATTCTACTTTATTGGGAATTGAAGTGCACAAGTGTTTTGCTTTTTGAAATGAGATTGCTTTTTGGATGAGGAAGACTTTAGTAGGATTCGAAATTTGACAGAATGTACTATATTTTTTTAGAAGATTTGGTAGGGTCTCTGAAATTGGGAATCTCATGTTTGAACACTCATTTTGGATTGGTGGATTCTATGAACTGAATTGATTTCTGTTGGAAATATCCGGTTTTTTACTGCTACAATCCTCACTGCATTGAGAATCTTAAACTTTGAATAACCAAGTTGATTGGAGAGAAAAGATTTTGGGGACTATGAGCTTTAAGTTGAGAGTCCAAGCCGAAGATTCATGGTTTAGACTTTAGAAGAATGAAAATGTCTCATTTTGATTTTATTTTTCGGCTTGTTTACTTCTGGTGTTGATTAATTAGTTCAGGTGTTCTTGGTTGTGTTACTTACTTAATTTCTGGCTTAGAGCTTGTGAAGCAGTTGTATAATCGATTTCTAACCTTTGTCATGTATCGTTTTCAGATTGCTTCGTTGGAAAATCAGTACAGATCAAATGGGTTTCTGCATCAGATCACGGCAAGTGCAGGTTAAGAATCAAGAATCGTTTAAAAGTGTTGAACTTTTCGTTGTGATTACTGATCAGTTCTTTTGATGCATTTTTTATTCTTTTACCAAGATTTTTCAAGGAAGAAGCAAGGAAGAATGTCAGCTTCAGGGCCGAAAAGCTCAGCTCCTAGAGGTTTTGGGCGACGAACAACGGTAGGAAGTGCACAGAAAAGGACTCAGAAGAAGAACGGTGAAAAAGATAGCAATGCCACTTCTACAGTAACAAACGAGGTTAGTAAGTTACCCGAAGCTAAAGTGGATGTGCAGCAACAAGGTACTGTTGTTTTTGGTGAGAGGAATGTGTTAGACGTGTCAGAAATCGAGGATGGAAGTGACCACGTAGATAAGAAAACAACCGAGGATGATGAATTGCTAGAACGAAAGTTGAAAGTTGAAAGAGAGAACCTTCGTAGGAAGGAAATAGAAGCGCTTGCGGTGGAAAATTTGGTGAGAGGTGATAGAATGTTTGTGTATCCACCTAGTGCTAAACCCGATGATGACATAGAAGTGTTTCTCAATAGGAATCTATCTACTCTGAACAACGAATCCGATATTTTGATCATGGGGGCATTTAATGAGTGGAGATGGAAGTCTTTCACGAGGAGATTGGAAAAGACATGGCTCCATGGAGATTGGTGGTCATGTCTTCTTCATATCCCCAAAGAAGCATATAAGATGGATTTTGTGTTTTTCAATGGGCAAAGTGTATATGACAACAATGACTCAAAAGATTTCTGTGTAGAAGTAAAAGGTGGAATGGATAAAGTTGAGTTTGAGAATTTTCTTCTAGAAGAGAAATATAGAGAGCAAGAGAAGTTGGCTAAGGAAGAAGCTGAGAGAGAGAGACAAGAGGAAGAGAAGAGAAGAATCGAAGCTCGAAAGGCTGCAGTTGAAGCTGATAAAGCACAAGCAAAGGCGGAGACTCAGAAGCGACGTGAAATGCTTCAACCGGCTCTTCAGAAAGCTGTAATCTCAGCTGAGAATATTTGGTACATTGAGCCGAGCAATTTCAAAGCTGAAGATAAAGTGAAGCTATATTACAATAAAAGCTCAGGTCCTCTGGCTTATGCTAAAGAAATCTGGTTACATGGAGGATTTAATAATTGGGTTGATGGAGTATCTATCGTTGAAAAGCTTGTTGATGCTGAGTTAAAGGCTGATCCAAAGAGCAGAGATTGGTGGTTCGCTGAAGGTATATTCGAACAAACCTGCATTTCTTGATTTATTTCTGTAGTAACATATCATGTTTCTGCAATTGATCTTATTGATCTTTTGTATTTCAATATGCAGTCATAGTGCCGTGTGGTGCTTTAGTCATTGACTGGGTCTTTGCTGATGGACCGCCTAAAGGAGCGTTTCTGTATGACAATAATAGTTACCAAGATTTCCACGCACTTGTTCCTCGAAGAACCTCAGAATACATTTATTGGTTAGAGGAAGAAAATCTGGTGCTTAGGAAACTTCAAGAGGAGAGGCGATTAAAAGAGGAAGCTATGCGTGTCAAGGTTAGTGCTCAATACATCTAACAGAAAGACCGGCTTATCCTCTTTACCATATTGCTTTCATTCATGTCATCTTTGTTGACTACATTAACTTTACATTTCTTCATCTTTTTCTTTGGCAGATGGAGAAAACTGCTCGCTTGAAAGCGGAAACTAAGGAAAGAACACTTAAAAAGTTTCTGCTTTCACAGAAAGACGTGGTTTACACCGAGCCTCTAGAGATTCAAGCGGGAAATCCTGTGACAGTTTTCTACAATCCTTCAAACACGATTTTAAACGGAAAACCTGAGGTTTGGTTTAGAGGCTCTTTTAATCGTTGGACTCACCGCTTGGGTCCTTTGCCACCTCAGAAAATGGAAGCAGCAGATGATGGTAGCTCGCATGTGACGACTACAGGTTAAATTTCAGTTTGTAAAAGATTTCCATTCCAGAGACTGTTTCATGATATATGACTAATGTTTGTCTTTTTTCCAGCTAAGGTCCCGTTGGATGCTTACATGATGGACTTTGTGTTCTCTGAGAAAGAGGATGGTGGAATATTTGATAACAGAAATGGCTTGGATTACCATTTACCGGTCATGGGAGGTATTGCCAAGGAACCACCATTGCACATTGTTCATATTGCTGTTGAAATGGCACCCATTGCAAAGGTAACCGTAAGATGTGTGGTTTATAGCCATCAAAAACATTGTATATATGTTAGGTTTATGTTTATTGACTGCCTGCAGGTTGGAGGCTTAGGTGATGTTGTCACTAGTCTATCTCGTGCTGTTCAAGAATTAAATCATAATGTGGATATCATTTTTCCAAAGTATGATTGCTTAAAGCACAACTTTGTAAGATCATTGTCGTCTCATATATTCTGCTTTCACTTCCCTTCTTTTCTGTATATCTTTTTTTGTACTTAATTTTGTGAAAAATAGGTGAAGGACTTGGTATTCAACAGAAGCTATCACTGGGGAGGAACTGAGATAAAAGTTTGGCATGGAAAGGTGGAAGGCCTTTCAGTGTACTTTTTAGATCCGCAAAATGGGTTAGTTTTATACACTTTCCACAATGCATTCATCATCTCTTGAGGTCATGAAGAAGTTGTTGCTATTGTTGTTTGAATGCTGCAGATTGTTTCAGCGAGGATGTGTTTACGGTTGCGCAGATGATGCAGGAAGATTCGGTTTCTTCTGTCACGCGGCTCTTGAATTTCTTCTCCAAGGAGGTTTTCATCCAGTACGTCTACTCGTCTTACTCCTTTAGAATGATTAATGGAAAGTCTTCAAAACTTTGTTCTAACCCATGGTCTCGACATTTACAGGACATTCTTCACTGTCACGACTGGTCCAGTGCTCCGGTTTCATGGTTATTCAAGGATCATTACACGCATTACGGTTTGATTAAGACCCGTGTTGTATTCACAATTCATAATTTGGAATTTGGGGCAAATGCCATTGGTAAAGCTATGACATTTTCGGATAAAGCAACAACAGTAAGTCCTGAGAACATTCTCTTTTAAGATACCTTAATACAAAAAGATCATTTTATCTGTTTCTCCTGAAAAGCTGAGATTGAAAATGACTCAGTCTGCTGTTTAACATTACTAGGTTTCGCGAACGTATGCCAAGGAAGTTGCTGGAAACTCTGTAATCTCTCCACATTTATACAAGTTTCACGGAATAATAAATGGGATCGACCCAGATATATGGGATCCATACAACGATAACTTCATTCCTGTGAGCTTCGTCGCAATCTTTCCTTTCCTTTCTTTAAAACTTATGCTATATCTTGTGATGTCTGAACACTTTGTGTGGTTCTTAGATACCGTATACTTCAGAGAACGTTGTAGAAGGCAAAAGTGCAGCCAAGCAAGAATTACAAAATAGACTTGGACTAAAGAATGCTGACCTTCCGGTAGTAGGAATTATTACACGCTTAACTCACCAGAAAGGAATACATTTGATCAAGCACGCTATTTGGCGTACTTTGGAACGGAATGGACAGGTCCTTTTCTAGCCTTATCCGACCTTTAAAACGTCTTGTTATGAACTTTTCACAATCTTTACCAGGTTTTTTTTCTTGAATGCAGGTTGTATTGTTAGGTTCAGCTCCAGATCCTCGGATCCAAAATGATTTCGTAAACCTCGCAAATCAATTGCATTCCACCCACGGTGACCGAGCTCGGCTTGTTCTAACCTATGATGAGCCTCTTTCCCATTTGGTACAAAGTTATAACAAAAAAATTCTTCATTTTTCGCTCCTTTGCTCTCGGTATTGCTCTAAGTCTTTTTGAGTTTTTACTCTCCAGATATACGCCGGGGCTGACTTTATTCTTGTCCCATCAATATTTGAGCCATGTGGACTGACACAGCTCATAGCCATGAGATATGGCGCTGTCCCAGTCGTAAGAAAAACTGGAGGTAATGGTTATTAGCTATGATTGGAACTCTTAAAGTTTACCCATCTCCACACCTAGCTGACTTTAAGGTTATGATTTATCTTTGTCCAATATAGGACTCTATGACACGGTTTTTGATGTCGACCATGATAAAGAAAGAGCACAAGCTCAAGTTCTAGAACCTAATGGCTTCAGCTTCGATGGGGCTGATGCGCCTGGTGTGGATTATGCTCTCAATAGGTAAACCAAACCAAAATCTAAACTAACACTCTCTTTGATTCAAACATTATGAACCGTTGTTTCTTTTCTTATCTTGTGCAGGGCAATATCCGCATGGTACGATGGTAGAGAATGGTTTAACTCGCTGTGCAAGACGGTGATGGAGCAAGACTGGTCATGGAACCGTCCTGCACTTGAGTACATTGAGCTCTATCACTCTGCACGCAAGTGAGACAAAAGAAAAACTTTTAAGATCAAATCTCATTGTATGTATAGAAATTAGCTTTTGAGACACTTTATAGAGAGTTTGATCCTCTCTTCTTCTTTTACATACCCAAAGCATTTTGAAAAAACGTTTAGGTCTATGGATTTTGCTTTTGTAATTCTGAATAAATAAGCTTAAAAGCAAAGTTTATATACACTGTTATATTTTTGGCTATATTTTTCATAATTATAGTTACAAAATAAATATCTAAAATCTGACCCGTTTCTGACCCGGTTCAAGTTACAACACAACCCGGAAACTGAACATTGTAACAGTTACTGTTCTGAAACTGCAGTTATCATTACATTGGTAGCAAAAAAAAATCAGTTTTTGGTATTTTAGTAACTCCAAAATCTATTATTAGAAACGTCATTAACGTCTTTCCCAAACGTTACTCTTTTTTTAAGTTATATAAAAAAAAAGTGAATCATTTTGTGTATTATTATTGTTTCTTCATGCTTCTCTCTCTCAAGTAGAGAGAGAGAGAGTGAGTGTGAGAGTGTGTGAGAGAGAGATTGCATTTGCATCAAACAGAAAAAGTACTGTTAAAAGTACACACAAAGAAAACAAAAAAGCGTGACTCTTTGACTTCAAAATCAAACACCACCTTCGATTTTCTTTGGATTTGAGTTATAGTTGACCAAATCAAACATGTCTTTTAAAAACAGAGGAGGAGATAACTATTTTACTCCAAGAAATGTAATTTCAAGAAACTCTGTATTTTTCTTGTGCTTCACTAGTTTCTGCCTTGGAATGTTCTTCACTAACAGGTAAAGCTATTACAAAGACTCCATTTTTGGTGCCCAATTTTGAATTATGTTCATAAAGTTTTGTATCACACTGTTCATTTCTGATTTTTAGCTTCTTCTTTTTCTGGAGGTAGAATCATATAGGTGTTCTCTATTTCGTTACTAGTTTCATGTTCTTGGGACTAGAATCTGCCTTGTGTTTCTGTAAAATTTAAGTAGATTTCTTAAGCTTAGAGTTTTGTCGGTGAAGACATGCTTTTATCAGACACTTCTTTTTGCTCATGTGCATTTGTAGCTTTTGTGAGTAATTGAGAGACACACTAAGAAAAAGTACATCTTATATATATTGGTTATCAGATATATTTGATCAAATGGTGGTACATTGCAACTTTTAGTATAAGGTTTTAGAATTTGATTAATCTCTTGCTTAGTTTATTGAGGGAAGAGGATCACAGATAAATCTCAAACTATTGTGGAATGTTTTCTGCGATTTTGATGTCTTTTTCGGATCTCTATTTCGCGTCTCAAACCATGAATTTGGTTTCATTTCTCTCATGGCATGGAAATAAAACAATTGATTGGTATAATGTGTTTCCCTAAGTATGAAAAGAACATATAGATTGGATATTTTTAGTTGCACAACTTTGTATCACTGCGAAAGTAAGTCGGTGACTTGATCCGCATTTTGGTTCGGGTTTGTGTTCTTATGAGTTTCTGGAGTTTGAAGTTTGTCCTTGGTTATAAGATGATGATTACATATCAGGATGTGGAATGTACCTGAAGCTAGAGGCATATCAAGACTCTCAAAGCTAAGCTTAAGATCTCGTGATTGCGATAAAAATAATGTAAGACTTCTGCTTTTTTTTCATAGCAATTCACTTGGAAAATATCAATATTTACATTGTTTGATCTTGTGTTCTTAGCAGGTTTTGGACTATGGTAACAACACTATGGGGTAAAAAAACCTTAACCAAACGTATCCATGAACAATTGCTATATATGTTTAGATGATGATGATGAAGATGTTACATAATTCCAAAAATGCAGGATCTTAGATAAATCCATTTCAAGTTTAGAGATGAAATTAGTAGCTGCTAGAGCAGAACGCGAGTCATTGTCAGGGAAATTCAACATTTCTAAAGAAGCCAAGAAAAGGAAATACTTCATGGTTATCGGTATTAACACAGCCTTTAGTAGCCGTAAGAGACGTGACTCAGTCCGTTCAACATGGATGCCACAAGGTAAGGATGTTTCCAGTTTCTTGACTTCTACTGAAATAGACCGAAAATTTAACTTTCTCGGTTCTTGAACAATCATTCAGGAGAGAAGCTTAAGAAACTTGAGGAAGAGAAAGGCATCGTTGTCCGCTTTGTTATAGGACATAGGTACCAAGGAAATTCTATGTTTTGCAGTAAAAAACTAAGCATTTATACTTTGTGAATACCGAGATTTTATGTTCTTGAAATGTTATAATATTTGATTCTAGTGTGTTGTCTCGCGGGATTCTTGAGAAAGCCATTGAAGCAGAGGAGAAAGAACATGGAGATTTCTTGAGACTGGTAAAACCTGCGCTATTCGCAAACTTTATTCTCTTGACTGTTTGGTTATTGTTCCTACTTTTTTTATTAAAGCTTGAGAGAAAACAAAACAGGAACATACCGAGGGATACATGGCGTTATCCGCCAAAACAAAGACGTTTTTCGCTACCGCTGTTTCCTTGTGGGACGCAGAATTCTACATCAAAGTTGATGATGATGTCCATGTGAATCTTGGTATAAAAAAAGCAAAATGTTTCATGTGTTTCTTAAATCATTTCATCCATTTTTTTTTGATGTCTTGATCGGTTTTTGCAGGCACTCTTAAGAAGACTTTATCAGAGCACCGGAACAAGCCTCGGGTTTATGTTGGTTGCATGAAGTCCGGTCCCGTCCTAGCCAGAAAGTAAGTAAAAAAAAACCTTCGAAAGGTGAGCATTTTAGGTTCTTTAACCGCGTAAAAGCAGCGATCGAAAAATACAAACTGTTTCCGGACATTTTATATTACTGGTGAAATATAACAGGGATGTAAAGTACCATGAACCGGAGCATTGGAAGTTTGGAGAGGTCGGGAACAGGTATTTCCGCCATGCCACAGGACAGTTTTACGCCATTTCTAAAGATCTAGCTACTTACATATTGATAAATCAGTAAGTCTTTTTCTAACTTTGTTTTAGCGGTTTAATGTAACCAAAATGCTTGGGAGAAAAATCTCTAATGATCTTTTTTCATTCTTTGAAATAAGGGACTTACTACATAAGTATGCAAATGAGGATGTTTCTTTGGGATCTTGGTTCATTGGATTGGATGTAGAACATGTAAATGACAAAAGACTCTGTTGCAGTACTTCTTCTCCTCGAGGTAAAGAGCTTAACATTTCTGGTCTGATTTATGTTCGGTTTGGTTTGGTTTGGTTTATTCGGTTTAAGTTACGCTTTCACTTCATTTACAGAACATAGAACTTCTTTTTAAAAGGTCAAAAACAAAACAAACTAAAAAATATAGTAAAATGATATGAAATATCAACACTGTTTTACATTTTTAAAAGTTAATTAGTATTTTTCAATGTGTAATTTTATACATCCACCACTGAATGCATCCATTTTCAAAATTTGTTCTCTTATATAGTTAAAAAAATGAGTCATGTAAATAATATTTTAGTCAAGAATATTGCCAGATGCATTTGTATAATTGTTAGATTTTCGTATTTTTCTCATAAACGTTTTGGTCCATAATCTCTTATGTTACTCGGTTCTAGTTGTTAACGAGGAATATTATTAAATTGAGGAATTAACTATTTTTAATAATATTATTGTTTAAAGCCTATATTATCCATCCCAAATAGATTTGAAATAGTCACCTTAAATAAATTAGTAGATCATTATGTACATGGTTACAAAAACTTTATACTAAAAAATTGTTAGTTACAATAAGTTTTACTAAAAAAACTGATTTTTTATTTGGTTTCATTTCATTTTGAAACGCAGGTTGTGAACTAAAGGCAGTGATGGGTAATGTTTGTGCGGCATCGTTCGACTGGCAATGCAGCGGAATCTGTCTATCAGCCGAGCGAATGGCCGATGTTCACGAACGTTGTGGCGAACCTGAAAATGTGTTATGGACATCAAATTCTTGAAAAATATAAAGAAACAAGATTTATAACTATAATACTAATAACAATACAACAACATGATATTAGTTGGAGCCAATATAACTCTGAGTAAAAGCTAATTTTAAAAACTGAGAAAACAATTCTATTTATTTGTGGTGTTACAGTTAGTACTAGAAGTAGGGTTTTGGTCAGAAAATTAATAAATGTATGCAAAAAATAGTTAGTGAAGTGGTTTAATGAGAGGCAAAGAAATAATGTTTTGGTCACATTTGGTTTGTCCTATGACAGACAAAGAGTCCTTATTGTTGTGCCTTTTTATTAATTCCCACATGTCCTCCTTTTTGCTTCTCATTTATTCTTATTGGACTCTTTTGTCTCATTTTCTTACCTATTTTTAGGAGTTATGTCTTTTCTTTGTGGTTCTTATAAGACTATAATGAGTTTTGATATCAATTCAATTAGGCTCCAAACTCTTAATATTACAATCGGGTCGCTTAGTCTACAGTTTTGATATCAATTCAATGTGGCTTGTAGTGTACATAATCGGATTTTAAAACGACTCTAGCATTTTCCTTTTTTTGTGGGTTAGAATTTTCTATTTTCATTGGTTTTCTTATTATTGTTCAAAAGTTATGATTCACATATAGTTCTAAGTAACGTTCGTTGGACAATCGTCTAGGGTATAGTAAAGAAAGCGAATTGTTTACTTCTCTTTTCACTAAATTATGAATAATCTAATTTCTTTCTGTCACAAACATACTTCCTAAAATGTAGAACGACTTGATGAATGTTTATAGATTTAACCTTATTGAGAATAAAAAGACAGACTTCCTAGTTTTCGCAAGATTAACAAAACCCGTATAAACATACACTCTTGTTTAAATAACATATAAGATAAAAATCATGAAACATTTCGCAGTTATATTATAGAGACAAGTGCAGATAAGTTACAAATAAAAAATTTAAGGTGTTGTTTCAATATCACGATAATAAAGCACGAAAAAAAATTACATTGTAGCTAGTACTTTTACTCTCTTAGCATATATTACTATATTTTTTGCTTAAAATCCTTAAATACTTCCTAAAAATAGAAGTGTTATTGCACTTGTACTTGTACTTGGATTTTGGGTTTTGTGTTGCTTGTTAACATCCCATACCTTCGAAGACTGCAAAGTAAAATCCAAAAAGTGTTAAGAACTCACCAAATTATATATATGTGCATATTGTTCAAAATTACAAACAATAGATAATAAAATGTTGATATTTAAGGTTAATAATAACCCTCTTTGCCATTTTGGTTTAACGCGTGATATTGGCACGGCTCAATCGAACAAAACCGCTCTCTATAAACTAAGAGGACGACTATTTGATTGAGCCGCACTAATATCTCGCATCACCTTATATCAAAACCAGTTTCATCCAATTATTATCTCTAGTTCGCTCCAGCAAATCATGTAACAAAAAAAAAGGTAACATCAACTATTAAATCAGACTAAATATAGAAAAGCAACTTCATCGACAGTAGAGATGTTACATTACCGGTGAAAATCATCGGAACCTTGCAAAAAACTTAGTTCCAGCGACGTCAAAAATCAAAGAAATAAGAACTAAAGGAGAAAATAGAAGGATGCGTCTATTTGCAAAGTGAAGAAGAAGAAGAAGATATAAATATGAAGAGGGTTGAGGAAGAGAGGCAAAGGCAAGAGACTAGCATTAAATTAGACCAACAACCCCATACCAAAAAGGAGGTTGGTTTATTAAATTTGAATAATTGTTTCTATGAAATTTTTTTTTTCAAAATTATAATAATTTCTGTATATGTGTGTATATATCAAATATAATCTCAGATGAATTCCAAGAACAAGAGTTTGTTTGTTGTCGTAGTGGCCTAACAAAATTGTTCTTTTAAAAACATCTAACATTGTGGTCTAAACCACCTGAAACTCTTCTAACCAAGTCAATGACTCATCTGACTGTTTCATAAAACCAAGACCTCGTTGGTATTATGTAAAAAAAGAGGACCTAGTTGGTTTGATACATACTATCCTTACATTAATAGAATTGATCCATTTGTAGCAGACGAACAAAATATCACATATGCATGAACTATGAAGATATATATAGATAACTAAGTTGTTAAAAAAAAAAAAACTAAGCGTATTCTTTTTTTGGGACGGTTACTCGACATAATTCATACTATCTATTTCATATTTTTTGTTTCCTGTTTGAATCCGTTATAATAATAATCGTCTAAGCTTTTTCAAAAAAAAAAAAAATTTGTCTAAGTTCGTTTAATATAATTAGACGTGTTCGAGAATGGATTAGATAAGAGACGGATATCTGAATTATTCATTTTAAAATACTAAAAAACTTATTTAAGGAATCAACTATCTAAAATTTCTTAAAACTATCTCCATGATGTCCAAGATGGACAAGCCTATTGCTAATCTCTCTTGTTTAATTTTTTTGTTGTTGTTGAGCATATCGGTAACTTGGTGTATGTTATATACTCCCTCTGTATTTGAAATAATGATGTTTTGAATTTTTTTCTTGTATTTGAAAGATTGATTTTCTATATTTCAATTAATACTTTTTTGCTTTATCACTTAAATTCATGACAAATATTTGTTGCACCCCGTAAAGTTGCACACCTTTTTTATTGGAAAAAAAAATATAAGTAAAAATAAATAAATAAATTATAAATAAATACAGATAGTTATTATATCATGACGTGTGTGAAAAATTCTAAACATTAATCTTTTAAATACAGAGAGAATACTTAAGTATATATAAATGTAACGATGAATGCTAGATAAGGATTAAATAAAGGAACAAGGTTCCCACGAGCTTTCAATTTAGTATTTATGAGGTTTGTAAGAGAAAGCAAGGCATGTTGGTGGGGTTGTGCCACTCCCAATATACATTTGAATTTCGAAATTAATATGGCTCAACTTTCCAAATATTCTCCCTCCCTATTTACTTCTTTTTCTTGTTAAGTTCCTTTCATTTATTTAATATTTCCTTAAAATATGTCAAAATATGTTTTATGTACCTTTGGAAAAAAAAAACATATGCATCGTCGTCTTCAAATATTCACGAAAGTGATCTTATCGGAGTCAGTTTCTCATGTCTCTAAATTTATTTCCAACTAATAACACATCGACCTCAAAAGGTTAAGAAAATGTGTGTTACTTATACAGTTATACTTAACATTTTCAAAGAAAATACATACGTGGAATTTAATGTGAACCTGCCGACAAAAAAATATGAACCGAATCAAAATATCCTAGTAGTATAAGATTTATAACCCGGTACGAGAATCCGGTTATGCAGAGTCAACCCTGAAACAAGCTCACGAAAAAAAGTCCTAAACATTTAACAAGACCGAATTTTCGAGTTGACTATCAGACTTGAGCGAGGTTAACTGAAAACCCTAACAGAATTCTCAACACGGAACCCATAAAAAGATCTTTGGCAGCTTATGAGTTAGTTCTTGGATATGTTTAGTTTTCTTGATCTTGAGCCTTGTCTATCTATGAAAAAAAAAAGACTTTCTCTTGAACATAGTGCTATGAGATGGATTTCTTTGTCTAGTGCGTCAAGAACCAGAACAGGACAATCTAGATAGTAATCGCGACGGATCTTAAGAATTGTTCCACCTGACGCTGTTTGGACACAATACCTTGTACCGACAGATTTAACCGTAGGGAATTTGTGTATGTTGTCCGCAAAAGAATCAAGCTGCCGGAAAGCTATCTATGTATTTGTGAGAACACATTACCCCCTTTTCTTTATGATCACGGTTTGGAGACTAAACTTTTGGGAATTATGTGTATATGTGCTTTTTATGACTGAAAATGTAAAGTTAATACATTTCAACAACAACAAAAATGTAAAGTTATCTATTGTGCTTTCGACTGATTATATTTTTGATGTTACAACTTCTTCATCTACTTGCAATTAACTTCCCTTTAATGTTATAGGTTCTCTGCTCCGGATATTAATAGTCCTTGCCACAATTTTTGTCATCTAATATTGAAAATGTAGAGGCAGAGATCTCAATCATCTCATTAGATTTTGCTCATAATATATAATCTAAATTTTTACCTAATCATTCGGCTATTCAATTGTGTTGATGAATTCGTATATTATTGACCAAATGTATATATTTTAAAAGATTTGCATTTGTAGAATAGTAAAGAAAAAAATAGGTAACAAGAAAACAATAAATATGTGCTTCATTTTTATTTCATGTTTTTTTGGGTTTACATATGCATGTTAAAACCGCATGCTATTGGAGAAAACTTAGAGAGCAAGATGTGTATTTTGTGGACCAAATAGTGTGGACCATCAAAACTTGTCTATGAAGTCAAAACCTACGAAAATTGAATTTTTTATCCGTAAAGTATTTATTATGATAAATATCTAGTGATTTAAACATGAATAGAAAAATTATGATATCTCATGTAGAGATAAATTGTTAGTTTAATATAAGTACTTATCATTAAGGTTTATGATGAAGGAAAGAGTTTCCTAATGTACTATTTATCTCTTTGTCATTTCCAACGGTGTTTGGTTAAAAAGATACTCCTTCTGTTCTTTTATATTTGATGTTTTAGTTTTTTTACACATATTAAGAAAATACATTAATGTTTGGATATAAATGTCTTATTTTTTTGCAAACAATTTTCTATAAGTTTTAGCCAATAATAATCCAATAAAATCAATTAATATGCCTTGAAATATACAATTCATCGTTACTATTTCATAAAAAATACATAGAAAATAGAAAAAATTAATCTTTTGAAAACAATTTTTTTTTTAAACATTAATCAATAAAGAACAGATGGAGTATAAAACTATGCAAACGCAATTTTATACGTTTGAATTGTGTAAATAGGATCGAGACACGTCAAATATAAGAACAACCCTCAAACTCATTCGTGGGATGCACCATTTGAAACTCCAAAACACACTTAAAAATAATTAATTAATAGCAACTTGAGGTATTTCAAAGGCGGAAAAGAGGAACAAGAAGCATGTTTTTATTTATCAAGAAGTGGAATCCTTCTTCTTCCTTTGTACAAGATTCTTCATCCAATTAACACCAATAAAAGCAACAATCTTAGCTCTGTTAATCCCTGCTTTGGCCTTACCGGACTTCTTCCCGGTGACGTCTTTTTGGCCGTTCGTTGTCTCCTCTGCCGCCATCACCCCAATTCCTCCGGTTCCCCATTGATCGGCCCAACTTGGTGCTTCACTCGCCATTTTTAATGTGATCACAATATCTTACGTGCCTATAAAACACATCTTATTCAAAACAATATCTTCTAATGGATTCATTGCATAACAGAATAAAAATACCTCTGATCCTATCAAGCTCTTCTTCGTGAAGAGAGGAGATTTTGAATGAACACAATAAGTGGAAATGTAGAGAATGGAAACTAATAGGGGATGAGTTGTCAATTTTAATTTTTTTATATGTGAATATAATTACACTATTTATTTGGATTGTCGTCTTTTAGTTATAAAGTTTTATAAAAATATATAAAACTGAGTTAAATATGATTATTTTGGTTGTCTTGGAATGGACTTGCCAACTCAAGTTAGTTCGTTTCCAACTTGCAAAGCAAACGTTGTTTTGGAATCTTTCAACTTTAGTTAATTAAAAGCATTTAAAAACAAGCAAAGTTATAAAATCCACCTAAATCATGTAAATATTCATAAGTTTCAAAAAAACAACAACAACAACAACAACAAACACAAAAGATAAAAGTCTATCAATAATGTAACGCCTAAAACATCAGGCCATTAAACACATTCAGCCCAACATGTTTTACTTCTTCCCAAAAATGACTTTAGCGCATCCACACGATAGAGCGATTTCGTTACCTGCAAAATAAAAAAAAGTATCATGAGACAAATGATCCCATTGTTGTTTTTGAAAATACTCAAATGATCCCATTATTATGAATTGGGATTCGACTACTGCTACTAGTGTGTTGTAAAAAGTTGATTGGATACGTTTTTAAAAACCAAAAATTGAAACAAAACTTTGTTGCCATTCAACACCTTAGTTTTTGTTTTTCAAAACTCACACGTCTCATCCAATAAAAAGTTTCAATCACCTATCAAAATCTACAAAAGGTTTTTGCTCGATCTCAATATATAGAACCCAAATAGAACTCTGATGAACTTTACTGAAATACGAAAATTTTATTTTTGAAAATATGGTAACGTTTAACTCTAAACGTTTATAATAATAAACTTAAATAAATTTTGATTTCTAATAAAAAAAACTTAAATAAATATCTTAAGTTTATAATTACCTGATCTGTCTGAGTTGCTCGTCCATCTATACCCCATTGGTATTGCAAATGGATCCACCGTTTGTACCTCCTCCTCTAGCCGCTTCTGTGAGCTTTTTCCGGTGGCCGTGATGTTCAGTCGCAACCAAGACGGCGTCGAAAACGACGGCCGTGACAGCTTCATGTCTGATTTTCCGTCACCGTCCACGTCGGACTGGTCTTCGACTGGAGCTGAGAGATGTTTCGGGCTTGACAGTGGTGTGTAGAACTGATCCATTGGCCGGAGAAGCACGAACTTCGTGAATGTGATCACTACCTTCACCGTTGGGATCACCGGTATGGACAACTATAGTTCCACCAAAACCAAAACAATGAAATTAAATTTGATGGTCGATTCAACTAATGCCTAACTTTGTTGACCCATTAAACAACAAGCTAAAACGGTCTTGTGGTTTCTCAATAAAATGTAATTAAAACTACGTTAAACAAAAACTAACAAATAACCGATTAAACTCCACTTATTTAGCATTTTATCAAGTTCTAGACATATGTTACTTACTCCTATAAACTAAATTATAAACCAAAGCTTCAACCGTATCAAACCAAATAAATTGGGGACTCTACTGTTAACAAACCAAAAAATTCTCAAAACCGTAGAATCCTAAACCAAACTGAGACGAATAGTGTGCCACATCAGCGCTAACTCTAACATCCAACCAATGAAATCATAACACGTCAGATATATCTAATTATTGGCGCAATACGGTTCATGGAAACGTACTAAATTCTCATGCAAACGCTTCAAGAAACAACAACGTACGATAAAGAAAAAAACCGAAACTAACTTAACTAGTAATTTCCAAATTCCAAGAAAGCCCTTTTATTACCTTGACCGGAAAAGTCCCCGGCGGGAACTTAGTGGTGAGCAGCTCCCTCATTCTCCGAACAGCTTTAACCTTGTTAGCCAAAATATCAAGCAACGGAAGCAACTCCTCTGTCTTCAAAGGAAAATCATCGGTTAACCAAACCGAAGGACTCACACTCTTCACAAACTCTTTTTCTTTGATCAACCTCACAGAAGAAGAAGAAGAAGCCACCGGAATCGCAGCTTCCGGTAAAGAAACCGACCTTCTCCTCCTCCGCGGCGAAAACGGCAAAGGCGGTTGGATTTCTTTCTCCTCAACGACAACACAACTGTTCTGCCGCATTTCCCGAGTCAGCAAGGGTACCGAGACCTCTTCAGAACGTGAATTCTCCTCTGTTTCACCGAGTTTCCGCGTTTTGAAACTTAAACACACGTTTCCGATATCATAACCTTTAGCTTTCCATTCTCCAACCATTTCAATCTTCTCTTGACGTCGCCAATTCTTCATCTCCACAAGCTTTGCTTTAGTAACATCCATACCTGGACGGTACAAAGTCGACTGAGAGCAAAAATCCTCGATTTCGCTCTCAGTAATCGGTTCTCCAGCATTTTCAAAAGCATTCAAGATAGTTTTCTCATCTTTGTTCAACACAAGCAACGTACCAGGATCCAGATCAAGAAACTCATCACCTTCGCTCAAGAACAGAAAACTCTGGTTCGCGCGGCGTATTTTAAACCCGTCAAACCCTACTAAAGAGGCATCGGCGCGTAAATCTCCGCCGCGTTTCCAGATCTTGTAAGTATCAGAAGGAGCCATCTTTTCGACGAATGGAATCACCGAACTCTCAAAACGAAATGAAATCTCCATGTAGAAATCTCTCATGCGACGGAGGACAGCGATCATATGAGGCAGTCTCCGCCTCCATTTGCACCATGCGGAACGGTGCAGATGCCGGATAATCGTCTCCCTGATTTCAGAGTTACCACAACAAAGCGCCTCGTGGAAGGAGTTCCAACCCGAGGCGTTTTGGAGAGTGATATCAGCTCCCGCTGAAGAAATTATCTTCACGGCGAAAACGTCTCCTAGACGCACCGAGAGATGGAGAGGCGTCTCTCCAAAAGGGACGTCACGGCGGTCGAGGAAGGTGGAGATTTTCTCGGCGATTCGCTCTTGGTTCACTGAGTCGGATTCGGTGTGGATTTGTTCAGGATCGGTTAGTGTAGGCAGAATTGACATCAGGCGAATCAGTCCGGCGTGATCTCCTAGAACGACGGCGTAATGGACAGGACTGTGAGCATATTCCTCTACAGTAGTGGCTGGAATCTTCGACGGAGATGACTTTGCCATGTTTTTTTCCCGGTGAGTGTTGTAAAGACACTTTAGGAGTTAGAATGAGGGACTCTTAAACAAATAAACTGTGTTGTATTTATGTAGACAACAGTCAACGCAAGTACTACTTTTAATTTATTTATTTTTGCAACTTTTTAATCATGGTATGATTTTTTGTTTTTCTCTTTTTTTGTCTGATTTCTTTTATGTTGATATTCTAAATATATGTATATATATTTACTAATTTTTTTGGAAATGAATTCTTATTCAAAGTATAGTGATTTTGAAATATAGAAATATAATCAACACGCGTAATATATATCCTAAAATAAAAATTTAGATAAGAACAACGTAAACAGAAAAAGATAGTCAATGGAAAACAAGCTAATTAATGGTATCCGAGTAATGTACTCTCTCCGTTCTTTAAAGATTGATGTTTTAGAAAAAAAATTTGTTTTAAAAAGATTGATTGTTTACATTTTCTATGCAATAATAATTATAAATTGTAGATTTCAAGACATATTAATTGATTTTATTGGATTGTTATTGGGTCAAACTTATGGAAAATTGTTTAGTACAAAAACCAATATATTTCTAGTCAAACTTTAATTTGTTTTCTTAATATGTGTGAAAACTTTAGAAAATCAATCTTTAAATAACGAAAAGAGTATTAGATACGAAATAAATATTGTAGTCAAACTGTTGAATAACGAACTTTATATATTACACGTTGGAAATTGACTGAAACCTTAGGCGAATCTATGGTAAATTCGTAATCAATTGACTTCGAGTTGAAAATTCAAAAAATTAACATTTTAATGGTAAATGTATAAGAATTATTTGAACTATTTTATTAGTAACTTTTTAAACGTATGAGTACTTATTATTTCATGATAAGAAGATTCAACATAGAAACTAAGAATAGAAACATCTCAATCGAAAATGCGAAATTGTTTGTCTTTTGAGCTGCGACTTTTTAAGCGAAAGTTTGATGTAGCGCCGCTCTTAAATCACCATCTCCTCTGGCCGGAATTTTTCGTCTGCACCGGAGAGGAGTTTCCTTTCTTATCCTTTGTTTCTCTTGTTTGCTCTTCTCCAATTATGCTCCAGCTTGGTTTGCTTGTCTCGTTTCCAGAGATATTGTTGCTTGTCTTGCTCTTAGGCATGCGGTGTTGAGTATGTGCTTGCTCGAGTTGGTATGCTCGGAGAGCCTATGGCGGGATTGCTTCGGTGAAGCCAAATCTATGAGGACAGATATTGGCTATTTGAATAGATTTAATTGTGAGCTCGTCGACGGATCGAGTGGAGGTTAGTTCTTGATTTTAGGAGTTTCAAAGGTGTTTAAGTGGGGGTTGTAAATTGGTGTTTTGATGGTCACGGTGTGTTGGAGAGCGTCTTTTTCAAATTTTTTTGTCGACTTAAGGACATAAATTGTCCTGGTTTGGGTGTTTTTTTTCTATCAGAGGGTTCACCTTCCTCATCTCCTCTCGTCTTTTCCCCCTCCTTAAGTGACTGCACTTGTGTTGGCTCTGCTATTGATTTTTATAGATTTCTTTCTCTTTAGACACAAGTCTCGGTCGTGATTTGTATCTACACAAGTCTCGGTCGTGATTTGTATCTACACAAGTCTTGGTCGTGATTTGTATCTACGCAAGTCTGAGCTGTGCTCAGTTCTGGTCTAGTTTGACTTCATGTTTAAGTTGTGTAATAGTATTGTTTGGTTCGTGTTGCAAGTCTAGCTCTTTGGGGGTGTGTTGGGTCGGCTTTTTCATTTTTTTCCTTGATTCTATATTGGAAGTTGCTTCCGCAAAAGTTAGTTGGTCTCTTGGCGTGGTCCCAATGCTTGTTGCGGTATGGTTTTGGACCTCTTGGTTGGCTTTTGGTATGCTCGGTTTTTGGCTATTTCTTCTTTGTTTATTTCCGGGTACGTATTGAAGAAGTGTTTTGTATTGAGACTCTCTTATCAGTGTTATAGGCGTGGATGATTTGATATGGTGTGTGATTTGATTGATTTTTTTAATGAAGATGCTTTTAAGACTCATTCCTCTCACCCGTCAGTTTGGCTTCCTTTCCACTCGGCTTTTTCAGAATAAATCTTCAATCCGTGATGTACATCAACATCTTACCAGCTATTAAATCAGAGGGGTTTTGTTGAATATCATTTGGAGACTACTCTAGTTGTTGGATTGTTCTTTCTCTTGTTGGTAGTTGTTTTTTTTCACGGTTTTCTTTGCCTGTTCCAATTTATGGTTAGTTGCAGCTTTGATCGTTGGTGAATTTGGTGGTTTCCTCTCTTTGGCTTAAACCCCTTTGTTGTGTACAACTGAATTAGGTGAGCTCATGGGCGTTGTTTTGTGATATTTCTCTCCAATGTTGTGATCGGTTGTATTTTGGTGTTGTGTTTCCTTGTTTATACTTTATCTATCGGTTATGGTTTAGAACTCGTTTCTCTTTTTTAGGTTCTAGGTATCGAACTTGTGTTTTCGTTTTGACAAAGCTACAGTTGAGTTTACCCTTGTCCGGCTTGAGTCTTCTGTATGTATTTTCTTTTGTTATCAATATAAGCAATTAGATGGAAAAAAGAAACATCTCAATCAAAAACAAAACACAACTAACATCACAACTCTAATGAAAAACATTAACATATGTCAATGAGCGACCTTCGTAGGAATGCAATTTTAAAGCCATGATGGATGGACCACCGTCTCGTAGGATTGAAATACCATCTCTTAAAATATTTTTTTCGGAATTATGCTTAAGATTAAATTCGTCTTGGAAAATTTTAATTCGAAAATGATGTTAATAAAACTATTTTTTTCGTGTAAGAATTTAATTTAGTTTAATATAATATCAATTTTTAATTATAATTTGATAATATTTTAATTATATAGATTATGGATTTCGTTGGTAAATATTGTATGTAATCTAATAAGATTAAACGTTTGGTTCATATTTGATTATTGAGAAAATTTTATATATTTGGTTTTTAAGTAATTTTTGTTTGGATTTGTAAATATAATATATCATAAAAATTAATTTTATAATATTAAATTTTTTTAATTTTTTTAATTTTTTTATTGAGTACGTAACACATAGTATGATTTTTTTATATATAGGATTGGTGTTTGATATGTTTGATGAAAAATATTACTAGTATTATTTTCGAATTGGTGTCTGAAACCTGCTTGGTGAAGTAGAGTGTTCCGAGATCTGTCTGTGTTGGATTCAGTTTCAGTTCATGTCCAAACACTAACCTCTGACTCTTGCCGTCTTCTATCATCTATCCTCGCCCGAGCAGAGAAAAAACCCAGAAAGCTTCGAGCTTTAGTAATGGCGGGTTTAGCAATTTCACCTCCTCTTGGTCTCTCTTTCTCTTCTCGAACTAGAAACCCTAAACCCACTTCGTATCTATCTCACAATCAAAGGTACTACCTTTTTCAATCGCAATCCCATTCTCACACAATATACATATGTTTGTGATTATCAATTCATTTTTGTATTGAATTTTGTGTAGAAATCCTACAAGACGTAGTATAGTTTCTGCTCTGCCTAGTCCGTATGGCGATTCTCTGAAAGCTGGTAACTTTTAAAGCCTTTGATTTTGGTTGTTGCGTTTATGTTTTTGTATGTGTTGGAACCGAGTTGCTTGCCATTATTACTATGCTTAAGAGTATTGTTCTGATACAACTTCTGGATTAAATTGACTTGTGCCTGAGCTTTGGATTGTGTTTTAATGTTATCAGGACTTTCGAGTAAGGTTTCTGGATCTTCAATAAAGATTGACAACAAGGATTCTCGTAGTATGGATCCAAGGTATTCTTTTGCATCTCTATTCTCTTATGTCTCTTCATTATGTATACTCTAAGTCCCTAACTCTTTTGGTATTCAGTTAGCTGTGTTTCTCTTAAGCTAGATTGGTTGATTGTTAGAGTTCTTAGTACTAATGTTAACCGACGAACAATATAGTGTATTAGTCTTTGTTATGATGATACTTAAGACTACCATAGACTATATTGTTGTAAATTGGTTGATAAATCCTTTCTATTTTGCAATGTTGTTTAGATATGGAGTGATATCAGCAAAAAAAGGAGGAAACCCGCCTGTAATGCCTTCAGTGATGACTCCTGGAGGACCTTTGGACCTTTCTTCTGTGTTATTCCGTAACCGCATTATCTTCATCGGACAACCAATCAACGCACAGGTTGCTCAGCGAGTCATATCTCAGCTTGTAACGCTTGCGTCCATCGATGATAAATCCGACATACTGGTTAGACGAAAGCTCTTTTAAACCCGTTACTTTTTGATAAAGTATTGACTCATATGTACTTAGAGGTAATCTCTGTTTCAGGTGTACTTGAATTGTCCTGGCGGCAGTACCTACTCCGTATTAGCAATTTATGACTGTATGTCTTGGGTAAGTTCTCCCCGTAATAATATTATGTTCTTGTGACTTCATTACAATCGTCTTACCTTTTCCCGTAATAATGCTGAACCTGGTGATTGCTTGAAATGTTCTTTAGATCAAGCCTAAAGTTGGAACAGTGGCATTTGGAGTAGCTGCGAGTCAAGGAGCACTTCTTCTTGCTGGAGGTGAAAAAGGAATGCGCTATGCAATGCCAAATACTCGCGTCATGATACATCAGCCGCAAACGGGATGCGGAGTATGCTTTCTGAATTATCTTTTGTTTTACAAACTCTCTTCCAAGAATTTTTTTAAGATGCGTATTGATTTTGTCCAAACACAATGTTGCAGGGCCATGTGGAAGACGTAAGGACACAGGTGAATGAAGCTATCGAATCCCGACAAGTTAGTTTCTCTCTCTCTTTGTTGTCATGCTTCTTGCTTTAAGGTTATGGAAGATCGCATCTTTGAGGTACAAAACTGAGTTTTTTTCTTTAATATTTGGTGTAGAAAATCGACATGATGTATGCAGCTTTCACTGGACAACCATTGGAGAAAGTGCAACAATACACCGAAAGAGATCGTTTCTTATCTGCATCTGAGGTAATTTGCTCTGATCTCATGTTTAAGTTAATATTACCAATCAAACCTGATTCATTAGCCCGAAGTTCTAATGAGCTATGGCTCGGTTCACAAGCAGTGACGAGCTATAGATAGTGGACTTTGTCTTTCTCATGATCACTCTACACCAATGTTGAATTTAAACATATGATTTTTCCCGGTTATTTCCTTATGCAGGCGCTTGAGTTCGGGCTCATTGATGGTCTATTGGAAACGGAATACTGAAACAGCATACAAGACAATGCACAGAGACAGCTCATTGCATGTTCAAAGTTTCCAATTTCATTTGAATATGGAAAGTTGTAACTGACATTTGTGCCTAAACCAGTTTGGTTTTCTTGGTTTTACAGTCTACTAAACAGAAAACTAAACTGCTTTTTAATGGCGATGAATCAGAATGAAAACTCCTTCAACCCACGAAGACCAAGCATACCGTAACATTATAAAAAACTGGATTGGTTTGGTACGGCTTGTAACTATTTCAGTTGTGTACTTAATCCTATACAATGCCAATGCATAAGCTGTTTCTGTACTGAGTCTGCGTAACATAGAATTGACAGAACAAATTTGCAATAATTGTGGTTACACTGAATCAATACCTCTCCCACAATGTCTCCTTTAGAATTCACTAACGATAAACATGTGAATCATAAACCAAAACTTGATCTCTGAAACTTTGCTCTATCTAATCACCGTTAAGTTCCTGTCAAGAACAACCAAAAACATCCGAGTCAAACGACAGCATATAACTAATGGGTGACTCAGTTTATGAATAAAGGTTGGAAGTTTATGAGTAAAAGATTGAGATTCAAGAGCCAAAAGGGTGACTCAGTTCATGTCAAAGACTTACCATAGTTTTGGTGTACCCCTGTGAACTTGTGGATTGCCTTCAGAAGAGAACCATATCTCATATACTTCAAAGATCCCATATGTCTATCAACACACAAACACCAAGAAAAGACAAACTCTATGAGGTTTTGACTAAAGATATAAGGGAAAAAGAGTAGAAAGCACGTACACTATCTCAGTGTATCGAAGTCTCCAAGCAGGGAAACCGAGGTGGCTCCTTATAGGTCCATAAACCAGCAACAGATCGGGCGGGTGTACATTTTCACCTGCCAGAGTTTAGTTCATCAGATTCTTGGAAACAAAGTTTAAAAATGACTTGAATTCCATAAGAGAGAATAATAAACACAAACCAGCAACTCTTAGCGCTTCGTTCAAATGAGGCTCGGTAAAAAAGTTGTCCCCGTTGTCTTCTTTCTCAGGAGGGCTGGATTTCAAGTATCTCTGAAGAAGTATGTTGGCTGCTTTCACAACAGCTTCTTTATTGTCGGACGATGAAATGAATTCTAACGCAATACGCTTTCCGTTAAGCAACAATTCCTTTGCAACAGTCTCCTGCTAAGTAAGAACAAAAAGATTGAGAAGGAATCTAAAATCTAAAGCTCATAAAGTCCTTTAATAATATCATGCACTAGAGAGGCAAAAGAACCGATTTACGAGCAAAGAAGCAAACGAAATGAAACGAATGAGATTATTATACCTCTATCAACATTGAACCTGGAACAGTTTCAAGGATCAAATCCTTGCATTTCTTCAATAAACCTAATAGAAACCAAGTTGAGCAATCATATAGGTATTAAAGAAACGAAAAAATAGAGATAATTAGCTTAAAGCAATCTACCTTGGGAATCAAATAGACCAACTTGTTTCACACCAATGGTTGTTAGCCATTGCAAAAGGTCAATAACATTGACAACATCTCGAGCTTCTTCGATGTCTACTACAACAGCTAGACACCGGAGTTTCTCAAAGTTGATCGAACTATACTTTTTAATCAATCCTATCGATATGGCATAGCTTTCAATTGCCTCAAAGATGCCAGAGACAATGTACCATAAGGTCACAACAATGTGTACGAAACGCCATAGCAAATCAAGACCAACATCACCAATCTGTGTGGAAAAAACATTCCACATATATATGACTTAAGAATTAGTTATAAATATAAATTCATCAACAAAACCAAATTGTTCTTGATCACTTGAGGACTAATGAAGTAAAGCCTCTCAATGATTAAAGGAAGTAAAAAAAAGACTCACTTGAGCAATCCAAGCACTCAGGAGCAGCACTGATTGATTCAAATCCATATATCTGAAAAAAATTCAGAACAAGGAAAAATAATTACAGAACAGAAGCAGACAAGTAAGATCGGTTACAGCAACGGATTATGGAGCAAGAGGATGAAATTGAAACAAAAGGGCATAAACAGAAGAGCCCAGGAAGCAGAGTTAACAAAAGAACATAGACGCACACAAGAATTGACTGTCTCCGTAAACAACGTAGGTGTTTGTGGCGTGTGTTAGATAGATGTTTCCGAACCAAACTTCTTATTATTACCAATCGAACTATCTTAAAACCCAAGACTTCCTTTTTTGATTAAAATGGATGAAAAAACAAAAATTGGAGGCGATGTGAGAAAACTGACACAGTTTCGAGGGTTTGTTAGCAGAATCTTGTTTAAGTGATATTTTTCTTAACTAACTCTGTATCTGATACGTCTTGGGTTCAAATACACAGTGAAGTTAAGTGTGTTTCTATCTTTTCTTATCATGGTTTTGTTGTGTGACATATTTTTTGTTGTTGGCTTTAATCATGATTTTGTTGTGCATTAGAGCTATCAAAATCATATAATCCGGAATCATGGTTACTACTTTGAAACAACACAAACATAATGTATGAAGAATTACAACAACAAAAACCAGCCTTTATAATTGCGATACAAAATTTGGTGGACACTCAAAAGTCATCCTACAAATCAAACACATGAACTATAAATTGTTGTTGAATCTTGCTTGGTTTAATCATATGACATATCATTATACAACACTGGTTAAGGCTACTCTTCCCTTCACCAACAAACAAAACTCTCCAACATCACAGACTCCAGAGTTATGGAGCTGTAGTTTTTAGCTTACAAAGTGATTTGCACGTATTCGTTTACTACTTGAAACAGTATGTGTAAGCTCGTTACTGAGTCGAGTCTTCGGAGAATCTAGCATCAAACCCAGTAGAGGAAGAATGCACAGAACCAGCAGCTACACCAGAGCCACGTTGCAGCTCAATAACAAGCCACCGAACCGCTCTACTCATCTGTTCAAGCCTTACCGCACTAATAGGCGGGAGACTAGTCGCAGCACCAACAGCTGCTACTACTTGGCCTGAGTTACCTGTAGCAGTAGTTAAACCAGTAGCCTCATCAACTAAACACTCAGAACCAATTCTTTGCTTCACAGATTCCACAAACTCCTCGGCTTGATCACAAGCCACACGAAACAGTTCCCACTTCTCCTTGAAATTCTCCAATGCAACATCAGTGAGCAACGCTTTCTGCCCGCCCGCATTCTCTTTAGACTCGAGAACATTAGCCGAGGCGAGAACAAACTTCTCGTAAGCTTTGTTCAATGAGTCCACAATGTTATCCATTAGATCTTCCCCTTCTCAAATAAACTGATCACACCAAAGTATCAATCAATAGTTCAATACACAAGCTAAAACAATCACTTCTCAAGGAATCAACACAAGAACTCAGCAAAAGCCTAAATCTTAAGTATCTTGAGATAAGAACCACTAAAAACTCAACAGATTAAGAATCGTTGTCACTAAGTATAGAATGAGAGAAACCAAACTCTCAGGCTAAAAAAACAAGCAAGTATCAATGGAAGCTAAATCAATCATCGAAAGTAAAAATTGCATCTTTATGACAAGGGTTGCTAATATGTGATTGCTTACGCAGACCCAATTCGGAAAAATCGAAGCTTTAGACCAACGAAATCAGTCGGAGAGAAAAAACGACAGAAGAGGGACTTACCGGAGCTTGTCGATTTGTGGCACTGTTTGTTTTCTGCTTCTTTGTATTTATCTGTTTAGGCCAAATCTGAATTGTAGATTATGACTTGGTTTAATACAAACCGGACCGGATTGGTCTATTTCCACATTTATCGAAAATTTTGGTAAATTAGAACTCGGTTTATCCACCAATCTATTGTTTCGAAACGATACCTTAATTATTTAATCGATTTTTTCTTCTTCTAATAATAGAGCAAGACAAAAAGAATGTGTATTCAAAAATAGCAAATACAATTTGGTGGAATTATGTTAATCAGGTTCTAAAGCGACCTTGTGGTAGACGTTGCAAACTCACATAAAAAACAAATTTGACACCAACAAATCTCTAAACAATAAACATGACAATCGAACGTGCACAGGATCGCCAGTAACATAAGCCAAGGAAGCCAGCGCTTAAAACCCATCAATATAGAAGGCATTCTTTAACTTGAAAATGAAAGCTCGTCCAGAGTTCTGTCCAAGCAGTGAATTTTTTTTCTCTCAGGCACAAATCCCTAGATTGGTTATTAACTGATTGCTTGGCCAGAAAGTCAACTTTAACTAACGGTCCTTTACCCAATTTGGGTGTCCCCTTGAAAAACCTAATCCCCTCCAACTTTTCTTTACCCTTTCAAGAAGTAACCACCGGTCCAGGGCTTGTTTTTGGCTGAGACACCACCGCCAGACAGCTCTCTGGAGCTCCAGGCTCTCCGCAGCCTCAGAGATGACAAGTCTCCTGGTTTAACCACACTCACCTCACCGTTTCTCAAGACCTCTCTACCACTCATGCCTAGTCTCTGTTTGATTGTTCTGGTGTATACCAACTTTCAACTACAAGTTATCTCAGTAGCAAGGTAGAGAAACAAAGCAATCTTCTTTATGTCTCGTCGTCTAACCTACCAGGAAAAAGGGAAAGCCTTAGATTCCTCAACCAATGATCCAAGGGTAACTAGGGTGAAAGTCAACAACTCAGCCTTTCTTTCAAAACACACTATCTCCCTCATAAGAAGGGTTACTCACCAGAAGTACCAGAAGGTATGGTCCATAATCCCTTTCTTTACAGAGAGGTGGAAAACCTCTGTTCGTCCACTTGGGGTGGATCTCGGAAATGGCAAATTCCTGTTCCATTTTGAAACTGAAGAAGATCTCCAGATGGTACTAGATAATAGACCATATCATTATGCAAAATGGATGTTAATTATCCAGCGCTGGGAACCCACAATATCTAGGGATTTCCCATCTCAAATCCCTTTTTGGGTGAAGGTCCAGGGATTACATGTACATCTCTAGACGCATGAAACCATTAAAAGTGTTGGGGAAAGTATAAACAGCTTTGAGAAATCAGAAGTAACCCTCACCTCTGCAAAAGTTATGGTGTTTGTCAACGGCCTCCAACCACTTGTTACTACTACAATAGTGGAATACCAAAATGGTGATGAGGTGGAAGCATCTCTAGTTTATGAGAAACTAGAGCTTCATTGTTCGCTTTGGATGATGCTGGATCATGAAGAGAAAGAATGTTCAAGCTTTCCACCAGCATCCAAAACAGAGACCAGACAGCTATCACAAAAGGAGAAAGAAGAAACAAGACCTGGCTCTTACAGAAAGACTAGCGAGTTTGCGCAATCCCTCTCTGAGAAGGATAATAGAGGACAAAGGTTTGCTCAAGCATCGGAGTTTACAAACAACAGATATGGAGAGGACAAATCTCACAGAAATGGAACCAGAAATGGGGAGAGAGACAAACAAAGATACCACAGGATTAATCCAGTACCTGATTATAAACCAAGAAGACCTCCACGGGGGAATAGGAACACTAACTCATGGGACACAGAAGAGAGAAGAAATAACTACTCTAAAGGAAGACCAGGAAGATCAGAGAGAGCTAAATACAAAGAAGATCTTACTTATACTATACCTGAGTCTGGAGAAGCTTCCTTTGCAAGCCACTCCAAGACAGATACAAATCACATCCAGCCACCCCTCCCCAATGGATTTCCAGGAAGTGGTGAATGAAGCTGTTGATGAAGTAAGAGAGGTAATGGTACATTACTCAAATTATCCGAAGCCGAATGAAAGTGCTGCAAGAAAGGAAAGATTTAGACAAGCGGAGGCTTCTGGCGAAGTAATAGAAGCAGCTCTGCAAATGCTTAAAGCCTCCTTCACGGAGCAACGAGTTTTTACTGCCTCTCCTGTAAGACTTGCTGCTACTGAGAGGTTAGGTCCAGTAAATCCAGAGGCTTTAGTACCTACTGGTGTGGCAAGACGGGATGTAAATCAAGGACATGTAAAAAGAAAATCAGGGCGACCACCTGGGAGGAAGAAGATACAAGTTAGTCCAAAGGTTCTCAAAGGATCGAGCTCCAGGAAAAGAAAGGTGCAACAGATCTCTAGCTCTCCTCGAAGAAGATTAGTAACAGACACCACCACTAATCCAATTACAACTGTTGAAGAGATCAATCCTGAGGACCTCAACCTCTCTGTACCACCACAAGCAACCATAATACCCAGGATCAGGAAGAAACAGATGGATTTTCAGCTTCCATCCGATCCAATTCTTTAAAAATTGCTAGTTGGAACTGTCAGGCTCTGGGGAACGCCTTGACAGTCCAACGAATCCGGACAATTCACCCGAAATTGGCACCCGAAGTTTTCTTTATCTCAGAAACTAAAAATAATGAAGCAAAGGTACTCAAAAAGTTGAAGAGCCTGAAATACGAGAAGCAACTCCTTGTTCCCCCACACGGCAGAGGAGGTGGAGGGCTAGCACTCCTTTGGAAGAATGAGCTTAAATTAGAAGTAATCGAAGCTTGTGATAATTTCATAGATACAAAACTCCTCTACGAAGGAAACCTTATCTTCTTAACCTTCGTATATGGAGACCCGGATCGAAGTAAGAGGAAAGAAACTTAGGATAAACTCCTGGAGAAGAATGAAATCCGGAATGGACCTTGGTTCCTCACCGAAGATTTCAACGACATCACCAACAATTCCGAGAAAGAAGGGGGTCCAATAAGAGCTGAAGGCACCTTCATCGATTTCCGATCGTTTATGTCAGAAGGTGACCTGCATGATTTACAATATTCCAGCGACCCATTATCTTGGCGAGGAGTCCGATATGAGCATTTGGTCCATTGTAGGCTAGACCGAGCTCTTGCTAACAGCTCATGGGCCGAGAATTTCCCAGCATCGAGAAGTGAGTATCTTAGTTTCTAAGGATCTGATCACAGACCTATCATCTCACATTTTGATCTCATAAGGAAAAAACGCCGACGAGTTTTCTGGTATGACCGGCGATTTCGGCATAACAAGGAAGTTACAACACTCGTGAAGAAAACTTGGACCAGCACCGATTGTACTGTGGCCCAACGACTGATTAAATGCAGATGGGCTCTTATCGATTGGAATAAGGCCCACCAGAATAACAGTCAAGCCCAAATTGACAATTTGAGAACAAAGTTAGAAGCAACAATGTTATTACCGGAGCATGACGGAGAGCTAATCTCTCAGATCAACGACGAGCTCAAGGTAGCATATGCGGCGGCGGAGGAGTTCTGGAGACAGCGTAGCCGTACTCTATGGCTAAGTCTCGGTGATCGGAATACATGGTATTTCCACGCAATCACTAAAGGCAGGAAAGCAAGAAATAGTTTTTCCGTAATTGAAGACTCCGAGGGCAACCCAAAATTTGAAGATTCTCAAATAGTGGAGGTTGTCACATCTTATTTCAAGGAATTTTTCACAACCACCAGCTCAAGCAGCTCACAAATTGTCCAGGAGGCTTTAAGTCTGAAGATTACTCCGGAAATGAATAGAAAACTGATTATTGATTCAACGGCGGAGGAGATAAAAAATGCGGTCTTCTCGATACTCGCGGATAAGGCGCCAGGACCGGACGGGTTTTCGGGTAGCTTCTTCCATTCAAACTGGGTTACAGTTGGTCCAGAGATAGTAGCAGAAATCCAAGAATTCTTTTCTACTGGTGTTCTTCCCCGATCAAGCAACAAAACCTTCATCAGGTTGATTCCCAAGACACAAGCACCAAAGAGAATGACTGAATATAGACCAAGTGCATTGTGCAATGTCTATTTCAAAATCATTTCCAAGTTGTTATCACATCGCCTGCAACCGATTCTGGGTCTACTAGTCTCGGAGAATCAATTGGCTTTTGTTCCTGGACGAGCAATCACAGATAATGTGCTTATAACACACGAAACACTGCATTATCTCAAGAATTCCAAAGCCAAAAAGCAGTGTTCTATGGCGATTAAAATCGACATGAGCAAGGCGTATGATCGACTAGAATGGAGTTTTATCAGGTCAGTTCTGTCTCGGTTGGATTTTCATCAGAAATGGGTTAATTGGATGATGCAATGCATCTGTACTGTGTCTTACTCCTTTCTGATCAATGATTCACCTCGAGGCCATGTTACGCCTGAGAGAGGGATTCGCCAAGGAGACCCACTATCACCCTATGTCTTCATTTTGTGCAGTGAAGTCTTGTCTGGGTTATGTTTAAATGCACAAGAGACTGGCCAACTGCATGGACTCAAGGTAGCCACTGGAAGCCCCTGTATAAACCACCTGGTATTTGCAGATGACACAATGTTTTTCTGCAATACCAGTGTAGAGAATACAAGGGCACTAAATGAAATCTTGACTAAATATGGATCAGCTTCAGGACAGACTATCAATTTTGACAAGTCTTCCATTAGCTTTTTGAAGAAAACTCTTGCAGAGGTCAGAGAAAGAGTCAAAGCTGATCTCAAAATTTCCAAGGAGGGTGGAGTTGGAAAGTATTTGGGTTTACCTGAGCATTTTGGCAAAAGGAAGAGTGATCTGTTCACAGGAATCGTAGACAAAATCCGGCAAAAAGCCATCGGATGGTCAACAAGGTTTTTATCTTGTGCTGGGAAGCTTGTGTTACTAAAAAGTGTTCTCATGGCCATGTCATCCTACGCAATGTCATGCTTTCAACTCCCAGGCTCTCTTTGTAAAAGAATACAGTCTATGCTGACTCGCTTCTGGGGGGATACAAAGATAGACAAGAAAGGGATGTGTTGGGTTTCTTGGGATAGACTCACTCAACACAAGAAAGCTGGTGGATTGGGATTTAGAGACATCCCAAGTTTTAATGAGGCACTACTAGGAAAACTCAGTTGGCGTTTATTGAACAATCCTCAGGGTTTATTGAGTAGAGTTTTGCTAGGCAAATAATGTCCATCCTCATCCTTCTTATCTTGCATTGCTGCTAGTACATCTTCCCATGGCTGGAGAAGTATGCTTGCAGGCAGAGACTTGCTCATTCAGAACTTGGGATGGGTTATAGGGGATGGAAAATCAGTCAATATTTGGGAGGAAAATTGGATTTCAACATCTCAACCAGTAAGACCTTATGGGCCTTACCTTGTGAAGGATGCAAAGTTGAATGTATCAGACCTAATGGTGGAATCAACCAAGCAATGGGATATGAGTAAGATCAAGGGCATTCTACCTCATCTAGAAGAGGGAATACTTCAAATAAAACCAAGCTGCACAACAGGGACATATTCAAGGATCTGGTTAAAGGACAAGTCAGGGATGTATAGTACAAAATCGGGGTACTATGCAGCTATTGAGGGCTCTTCCCATAAAGCCTCTAGCTGCACACTTGACTGGGCATCAGACGTCTGTGACCTGCAGATTTCTCCCAAGATCAAGCATTTTATATGGAGAGTGGCACAAGGAGCGATCGATATCAGTAGGAGCAAGACTGGCAGAAAGAATACCTGAAGCTCATCCTTTCTGCGCTAGATGTGGAGAGATTGAAACTACAGGCCATCTCCTGTTCAAGTGTCCTTTTGCAGCCCAGGTTTGGCAATTATCCCCACTCTCTTCATTCCCTCACACTCCTTTGAATGGTGAATTTGATGAGATTTGGAGACAAGTGTGTCATACAAGCTGTCTACCTCCATCTAGTTTAGCTAATGGACCTGTAGCACCCTGGATTTGCTGGAATTTATGGAAAGCTAGAAATAAGTTAGTGTTTGAGGAAAAGGAAATGTTAGCCTTAGAGGTAGTAACAAAAGCAGTAGTGGAAGCCAAAGAGTGGCAGTCTAAACAAGATCTTAAAACCACCAGAATCTCTGGAGTGGTGGCTACTTGTAGTGTCTCTGAACATGCTGAAATTACCTGCCAAACTGATGCTGCTTGGCATGAAGACATGTTCTTAGCTGGTCTTGGCTGGTCCTTCATACAACAAAGCAACACCCCAAGAAGTAATTTTGCCATGGTTGAACACAATGTATGTTCCCCATTAGTGGCCGAGGGACTTGCGGTTAGGGCAGCTCTGTTTCAAGCATGTGAAGAAAATATAAGGACGTTATCGGTTGAAACCGACTCCTTACAATTGGTAAGAGCAATCATCGATGGGTCTAAAGTCTCCAAGCTTCATGGAATAGTACATGACATCCATCTTCTTTCAAAGAAGTTCTTGTCTATCTCATTTAAGCATATTCCAAGGAAAGCAAACTTTGTAGCTGATTCTTTGGCAAAAAAGGTCTTATATGACCATGTAAACCATCACGTTTAAAGTTTTAATGAAAGTTAATTGTAGCCCAAAAAAAATAAAAATAGAAGGCATTCTTTAGATAAAAATTTTGGTAAGTTTTTTATGTAAATTAAAAATTATTAGCTTTTCTTTTTATAAAAATAGTATGTATAATGCTTTTTTCAATGTTTGTAGGCCTTTGTTTAACAAACACATTACTTATTTTTTCTTAAACTGATTAATTAATAATTTTAAAAACAAATTTCGAACCCTAAACGATGACGATTGACCAACCCTAAACTAGATTGTAATTTCAAGCTCCTCTTCTATAGTTTCTTCTAAAACCAATTGAAAAATATAATGGATATGGCCAGGTAAAGACTTTTCTGTGATTACATTTTGGTAAATCATAACTTAACTAATAATCTAGTTTTGAAGTTTATATCGTCATTAACGTTGGGTGATATGTTGCAGTTTTGAATATAATTGTTTAGACTATAAAGTCTATAATAATATATGAATTTGAAGTTTCAATAGAGTGACATTAAAGAGTTTGCTATGCGACAAACTTCAAATTAGATCAAAAGTAAAATTTGATTTTACTAATTTTATTTATCTTCTTACAAACTATTTAGATATATGTATTATTTTTTGAAGTTGTAATGTGATTTCTTTATATTACGGATATTATTTATAATATTTTGAAAACATATCAAAAAGACACTTAGTTTTAAATTCGCTTAGGGCATCCAAAATCATAGGACTGGCTCTGAACGTACGTAGATCTATGTTTATTGTTCTCATAACTAAAGGTTCAGTACATGATGGTACATTGAATATAGTTTCAGGTGTTTAAATCTCATATTTACGTAGAAGTATTTGCCTAGGAAACAAATTTGGCACAAACAAATCCCTAAACCTTAAACATGCCAATCAAACGTACGTAAATCTCTAACTTTAGACCGATTTTAGGCAAAATCTTAAAAGCTTGCAAGTATGTATACATGAGTTTTCAAGACTATAGATTAGTTAATGTGTTGACAAATATAGTGTCTATTATAGTTCAGTTGTGTTCAAACTAAGATAAGGTCTTGATATGATAATAAAATCTTGCAATTAGTTATGTTGTGCCCTACATCAAATGATATAAAAATAGAAATATAAGTGAATAATGCTTCCCTATATATATATATATACACATGATGTTATTAGAGGACACAAAATTTTCTAATAATAGAGCAAGAAGAAAATATAAAAGTCTATAAAAATAGCAATACGTATGTATATATAATACCCTAAACAAAAAAGAAAAGATAAAACATTTAGAAAGAAAGGGAGAAGAAAAAGAGAAAAAATGAAAAATATCTCAATCTTTCTATTTGTTTTTGCCCTTTTCTAAATGAACCAGCAACCACTAGGTTTTCAAGACTATAGATTAGTTAATGTGTTGACCAATATAGTCTACTAGGGTATGTCCACGCGTTACGTGGATTTAAAACTTAACATGGTATAATATACAATAATTGTTAACTTATTGACTATTTATATATTTAATATTACAAAAATTTGGTGTTTATAGTAAATAATTATCTAGGTTCAGAGACTAAATATTTGAAGCAAATTATTGGATATATACAATGTTATTTGTAGAAAACAAATTAAAATGGAACATTGTTGAAATATGTTATGACAAAGTATCTATTAAAAAGTATGGAACATTGTTCCTCTATATATATATACGATAATATAGCTAATTAACTGATGTTTAAGATTTATGCTCATAATTTATAATTTTAGTGAAGTTAAGACTAAAAATTAAACAATAATTTTAAACAATTTATGTGAATTATTTTAAAATTCTAAATTTTAGAAGGATAAATGCTATAATTAAGTAAAAATTAGGTTCTAAATATGAAAATGAACATTAATTGCCAACACCAAAAGTGACACATGGTAACTTGTCAAAAATTTAACTTAGTAAAACTTTAAAATATTATATAAGATATTACAGTTTAGTTGCGTTCAAGCTAAAACAAGGTCTTGATACGATAATAAAAACTTGAAATTAGTAATGTTGTGCCCTACATCAGATGATATAAAAATAAAATATAAGTGAATAATGCTTCCCTATATATATACATGATGTTACTAGAGGACACAAAATATGCTTTTGGTACCCACATAAGAAGTGCTTCCGAACTTTTTGGTAGGGGTGGCCGATTTTGTTATCCAAATCTAATCCAATCCAATCCAGTCCAAAAAACTTGGATTCGTTTGTATTTGGATTTACCTAAAAACCCATTTGGATTAAATATTAAATATGAATTTAGGTTTGGGTTATTTGGATTGGTTTTCAGATAACTGAACAATCCAAATAAAACTCAAATGTTCTTAAATATACATTTATATATATATATATTATATATGTATATAACTTAAAATAAAATGTAAAAGTACATACATCAAAACTATTTTATTTAACAAATTTGCGTTAAGAATTTGTTTTAGATGTTATTATCATTTTTCTTTAATAATTTAACTAATCGAATCTATTCCAAAACCAAAGTAATCCAATTAAAATTATGTTTAGATATACTTTGGTTCAACTATTTGTGATCCAAACTAGTTGTAACTAGACTGAATTTGGGACGAAAACTCTTAATCCAAACAACCTAAACCCAATCCAAAACCCATAAAACCAAATCCAAAACCCAGTTTGGCCATGCCTACTTTTTGGTAAAAGGAAGATGATATTACGTACCCGAAAACCTGAACCCCATATTTTTAGCCATCAAAAGTCCACTTGTTTCTTCGATTATTAATAGAAAACTCTAATAATAGAGCAAGAAGAAAATATAAAATTCTAAGAAAATAGCAATACGTATGTGTATATATATAATACCGTAAACATAAAAGAAAAGATAAAACATTTAGAAAGAAAAGGAGAAAGAAAAAAATCTCAATCTTTCTATTTGTTTTTGCCCTTGTTGGAACTCGTTTTTGACAAAAAGGTTTCAGACAATTATCCGGTAGATTTTTTGGTGAAGACGTTCATCGGAATGACCGGTTTTGAGCACGTTGGAATCGCCGCCATGAGCACTATAACATAGTGTATTTAGTTGTCAAAATCGCAGTTGATTTGAATGAGAAATGAATGTTGAAAGTGGATGAATGGTGAATACACTTTGGTGTATTAAAGCGAAGAGATACTCGAACAGAACTCGATTTTAAGATTTAATAAATGGGATGATGATCCATAAGATTAAATCTTTTATTGATTAAAGTCAACTAATAAAAATATCTCTTCTAATTAATTATATGTTTATAATTAATATTAATGACTAAATCAAATTGGCTTTGAAGAAGTCAATCACGTGAGATAAATTCTCATAAACTCCATTATCTCCACTAACCACCTTTGGAAGTTACATTGGTTTTGTTTTCTGTAAAAGAGAAACAATTGTTATTCTCATTCTAACCGATCAATCAGATTTGTTGATCACAAAAACAACAAGATGAAAATCTCCTTCATGTTTCTTCTCTTCTGTCTATGAGTCTTGAGAGTACACATATTACTAGCGTTCGTTAGACTTCTGATTTGGGTGTTGCGAATCAGAAGATGATGCGGTTGTATCATGGGATTCTGAATTGCATCGAGCCGTCACACTACGGGCAATTTAAAGAATTAAGGAAAGAGTGTCTCGCCTCCGCATAAACGATTCTTCATGAATCAAAATTTGGTATCAATTGTTTGATCTCTATCTGTTATAAGCACTTGACAATTTTAATGGGAAGAAAAGTCCCGAAAAACCCATTTGTTCGATCACTACAATCAACGATGTTGAAAATAGACTGATGGAATGATGAAATAACATGGATGTTATTACTCACATATGCATTGATAAGAATATGTTAATATTATCAAAAATGAGATGGCATTACGTACTGCAGTGACACTTGCATCTACGTCAGCCAATCCATCCTTAACTATCAAGTTAATGATATGGCCAGCTGATCTCATATGCATATAATCACCATCCAAGACCAGAGACTCAAACCTTACCAATGAGAAGCTACTTTGAAACTAGTGCACTAGTATTTGCAGACGCATTATCAGTAGTGATACAAAACACTTTCTCAATTCCCCAGTCAGCTAGGCAGTCTAAAAGAGTGTTTGCGATGGTGTTACCTTTGGGATCAGTCACATTCTTGAATCCAATGACCAACTTGTTTAAACGCCAATGCTTATCAACAAAGTGTGCTGTTATGACCATATAACTTGCACCTATCACATGAAAAACACATTAAGATTCAGTTAGTATTACATGTTATGTGCATAAACCAGTTCTAACACAACTATGAAGATAGAAAACAATACATGTTACTTGAGAAACCCAAATATCAGTGGTGAGTGACACTCTTTGTTTGGTTGTCAGAAACCATTGCCTAAGAGCAGCTTTCTTGTCAACATACATCTTCACAATGTCTCTGGTTACAGTCCTTCTTGAGTGAGGCTTGTACAGATTCACCTTCAAAGATAACAAACAAAATATGTTAGACAAAGTGACAAACAAAACATGACATACTATTAATAAACAAAACATGAACTGCTAGTATGGTACAAAAATAGAAGAGAGTGGAGAAGAACAAACCTTGTTGCAGAAGTGTTTGAAAGCCAAGCTTTCTACAAACACCAATGGTAGCTCCCCAATCACAAGCATCTCATTCACAGCTTCTCTGAACACTGGTTCAGACACCTTCGCTGTCTGCAAGTGTCCCTCCTTGTTGATCACCTTCTGAGTAGGATCTTGAAAGTCTTCCCACGCCTTGAATTCTTTACAGCTTTGCATATGATTACGCAGATTTGTGATTCCTGACTTGGTAGGACAAGTGAACTCCTTTCTGCAGTAGTTGCAGAAACATTTGTCACGATCTTCATCAAGTCTGGTGTAGTAAGCCCATACACCTGATCTGGTTGGAAGAGTCCTCTGTGTCTTAGCCTTAGTCTTCCCACTAGCACTAGCAGACCCACTTCCTTCTGTCTGCTTCCTTTTGCCTCTGTCAGTTGATTCCTGAGTCAGAACCTGAACTTCTTCGTTGACAAGATCATGATCACCTCTGAGTCCATCATCGTGATTAACAGGAGTAGAAGCCATATGTAACGGACATCAAACACAAAAACAAAGTGGTCAGGTACTAGATTAAATATGAAACTCATCAAACACGGAAAACAAAGTGTTTAGATACTAGATAAAATATGAAACTCATAACTCATAAACGCATCATGATGAACATGATTTATCAAAACTGATATGATGATGAACATGATTTATCGAATTCTATAACATGAAATATGATTTATCAAATTTGATATCATGATGAACATGTAACAAAAACTCAAAATGATTTCTCGAATAGTATCTAGAACTAAGCAAGCAGATAACTCTATCAGATCACGTATTTTGGCTTTACACAGACAAAATGATATGATTAAACATTGATTTTACAGAATCGAATTCTCTATTTTGGTTTAACAGAAACTGAAATTAGATGATTAAACCTTGTCTAATCGATTGAGAATCTCAATTTTATGTGAAGAACAAGAGAGAAGAATACCTCGAATCGCCTATGAGAATTCACAGATGGAGGAGATGAAGAGGTAACGTGTGCTCTTCGGAAGTCCAGTGGTGTGTGGTTATATAGAACCTCTTCTCTTCTCTTCGATCTTGACAAAAGCTTTCTCGGAATCGCCATCGCAGACAAGGGAAAGGAATCGTCTCTCGCATGCACAAACCCTAGAAGAGAAAGGTAATGATTGGCTGCGGCATAGGTATCTCGAGACCCCTAAAGATAGGTTTAGGCGGTTTACATCGGTTTAGCTTCGGAAATCGGGTTTTATCCGAACCCAATCGGATAACCGAAATTTTACAAAACCATCACCGAACGGTTATTTACCTATAACCGTACCCGTACCGAACCATGTTTTTTCGGGCGGGTTCGGGTTCGGGTTTCGGTAATGGGTAATAAGCCCAGACCTAGTTTTGTTATCATAATCTATGCAAATTATTCAATTTGCCATATCATAGAAATCATGATCCTACAGCCCTTTGCATGATTGACAATGTATATGGTGGCAGTCCCTTTAAAGGAGAACGCACCACAATATTAGTTAGGAACGGTCTAAGGTGGGGGAAATGGCTCAAGGTACATTGTAAATCCGGTGACAACGATATGGGTGTTCATTATCTGAAACTGCTAGAAGATTACGGTTTCACTTTCAACGATAATTTTTTGGGAAACACGCTTTTCTGGTGTTACTTAAGGCAAGGGTCTGATTATAGGAAAACTATCAAGTTTGAGGCCTATAAACAAGACAAGAGAAAACCTCACGGAGGCTCATATAATTGGTGGGCTCAAGAGGATGGGATATATCACAGTAATTTTGTGGATTTTAAACTTAAGAGAGTGTGTGCGTGGAACTAAATTATAAAACAAAATCCCATATGTTTGTTATCCTTCCCAATGTAACAAATCATTGATTTTATATACTTTAAAACTTATTCGGTTTCGATTGCATCTTTTTATATTTTTTCACCTCACGTCGTTTCTACTCTTTCTCTTTCTAAAGCTAAATTTGCAATCTACTCTTTTACTAAAACGTATTTGATATCAATCTAAACCATTATCCACCATCAATCATCTATTATTGAATAGAAAAGTTCTAATGATAGAGCAAGACAAGAAAATGTAAATTCAAAAATAGCAATACATTTTTCGTGGAATTCCGTTATTCAAGTTCTAACGCGACCTTAGTCGTCGTAGACATTTTGCTAATATATGTTGACCTTGTGGTAGACCTTGAACACTTGTCAACATAAGAAACAAATTTGGCGGACAAATTTCTAAACTTTAATTTTGCCAAACGAACATACGTAGATTTCCAATTTTTTTTTAAAAACTATCAGGAGGTTTGGGGCTGAAATCCTTAATTTCTTTGACCTGAAATTATAGCATGTAATATTAGTTTCGTCCCAAGTGTCATTCGAACCAACAACCACTAGGCTTTACCTGAGATCTTTACCCGTTGAGTTATTAGCTCTTGGTTATCTCTAAATTTAAAGGGACATGCGAACAAATCTCTTAACACTTTAACATACAAAACATAAGAAGTGCTTCTAAACTTTTTGGTAAAAAAAAGCTGATATTAAAGACTTTAAAGCTTGCACATATGTATACATGAGTTTTCAAGACTATAGATTAGTTAATGTGTTGACCAATATAGTGTCTATTACAGTTTAGTTGCGTTCAAGCTAAAACAAGGTCTTGATACGATAATAAAATCTTGAAATTAGTAATGTTGTGCCCTACATAAGATGATATAAAAATAGAAATATAAGTGAATAATGCTTCCCTATATATATATATATATTCATGATCTTACTAGACGACACAAAATATGCTTTTGGTACCCACATAAGAAGTGCTTCCGAACTTTTTGGTAGGGGTGGCCAATTCGGTTATCCAAATCTAATCCAATCCAATCCAGTCCAAAAAACCCGGATTCGTTTGGATTTGGATTTATATAAAAACTCATTTGGATCGAATATTAAATATGAATTTAGGTTTGGGTTATTTGGATTGGTTTTCAGATAACTGAACAATCCAAATAAAACTCAAATGTTCTTAAACATATATATATATATATATATATCTGTATATTTGTATATATATTATATATATGTATCTAACTTAAAATAAAATGTAAAACTACATACATCAAAACTATTTTATTTAATAAATTTGCGTTAAGAATTTGTTTTATATGTTATTATCATTTTTCTTTAATAATTTAACTAACCAAATCCATTCCAAAACCGAAGTAATCCAATTAAAATTATGTTTAGATATACTTTGGTTCAACTATTTGTGATCCAAACAACTTGAACCAAATCCAAAACCCAAGAAACCAAATTCAAATTGTAATTGGACTGAATTTGGGACGACAACTCTTAATTCAAACAACCCAGACCCAATCCATAACCCATAAAACCAAATCTAAAACCCAGTTTGGCCAGGCCTACTTTTTGGTAAAAAGAAACTGATATTACGTACCCGAAAACCTGAACCCCATATTTTTAGCCACCAAAAGTCCACTTGTTTCCTCGATTATTAATAGAAAACTCTAATAATAGAGCAAGAAGAAAATATAAAATTCTAAAAAAATAGCAATACGTATGTGTATATATATAATACCGTAAACAACAAAGAAAAGATAAAACATTTAGAAAGAAAGGGAGAAAAAAAAAAGAGAAAAAATGAAAAATATCTCAATCTTTCTATTTGTTTTTGCCCTTTGCACGATTGACAATGTATATGGTGGCAATCCCTTTAAAGGAGAACACACCACAATATTATTCAGGAACGGTCTGAGGTGGGGGAAATGGCTCAAGGTACATTGTAAATCCGGTAACAACGATATGGGTGTTCATTATCTGAAACCGCTAGAAGATTACAGTTTCACTTTCAACGATAATTTTTGGGGAAACACGCTTTTCTGGTGTTACTTAAGTCAAGGGTCTGATTATAGGAAAACTATCAACTTTGAGGCCTATAAACAAGACAAGGGAAAACCTCACGGAGGCTCATATAATTGGTGGGCTAAAGAGGATGGGATATATCACAGTAATTTTGTGGATTTTAAACTTACGAGAGTGTATGCGTGGAACTAAATTATAAAACAAAATCCCATATGTCTGTTATCCTTCCCAATGTAACAAATCATTGATTTTATATACTTGTAAAACTTATTCGGTTTCGATTGCATCTTTTTATGTTTTTTCACCTCACGTCGTTTCTACTCTTTCTCTTTCTAAAGCTAAATTTTCAATCTACTCTTTTACTAAATGTATTTGATATCAATCTTAACCATTATCCACCATCCATCATCTATTATTTAATAGAAAAGTTTTAATGATAGAGCAAGACAAGAAAATGTAAATTCAAAAATAACAATACATTTTTGGTGGAATTCAATAAATCAAGTTCTAACGCGACCTTAGTCGTATACATTTTGCTAATATATGTTGATCTTTTGGTAGACCTTGAAAACTTGTCAACATAAGAAACAAATTTGGCGGACAAATTTCTAAACTTTAATTTTGCCAAACGAACATACGTAGATTTCTAACTTTTTTTTTAAAAATACTACCAAGAGGTTTGGGGCTGAAGCTCTTAATCCCCTAGACATGAAATTATAACATGTAATATTAGTTTCGTTCCAAACGCCATTTGAATAAGCGACTACTAGACTTTGCCTGAGATCTTTACCCATTCAGTTATTGGCTTTTGGTTATCTCTAAATTTAAACATGCGAACAAATCTCTTAGACAAATCGCTCTTAACACTTTAACATACAAAACATAAGAAGTGCTTCTAAATGTTTTGGTAAAAGAAAGCTGATATTAAAGACTAGAAAGCTTGCACATATGTATACATGAGTTTTCAAGACTATAGATTAGTTCATGTGTTTTCCAATATAGTGTCGATTACAATTTAGTTGCGTTCAACCTAAGACAAGGTCTTGATACTATAATAAAATCTTGAAATTGGTAATGTTGTGCCCTACATCAGACGATATAAAAATAGAAATATAAGTGAATAATGCTTCCCTATATATATATATACATGATGTTACTAGAGGACACATAATATTCATTTGGTACCCACATAAGAAGTGCTTCCGAACTTTTTGGTAAAAAGAAACTGATATTACGTACCCGAAAACCTGAACCCCATATTTTTAGCCATCAAAAGTCCACTTGTTTCCTCGATTATTAATAGAAAACTCTAATAATAGAGCAAGAAGAAAATATAAAATTCTAAAAAAATAGCAATACGTATGTGTATATATATAATACCGTAAACAGAAAAGAAAAGATAAAACATTTAGAAAGAAAGGGAGAAAAAAAAGAGAAAAAAAATGAAAAATATCTCAATCTTTCTATTTGTTTTTGCCCTATGCATGATTGACAATGTATATGGTGGCAATCCCTTTAAAGGAGAACACACCACAATATTATTCAGGAACGGTCTGAGGTGGGGGAAATGGCTCAAGGTACATTGTAAATCCGGTAACAACGATATGGGTGTTCATTATCTGAAACCGCTAGAAGATTACAGTTTCACTTTCAACGATAATTTTTGGGGAAACACGCTTTTCTGGTGTTACTTAAGTCAAGGGTCTGATTATAGGAAAACTATCAACTTTGAGGCCTATAAACAAGACAAGAGAAAACCTCACGGAGGCTCATATAATTGGTGGGCTAAAGAGGATGGGATATATCACAGTAATTTTGTGGATTTTAAACTTATGAGAGTGTATGCGTGGAACTAAATTATAAAACAAAATCCCATATGTCTGTTATCCTTCCCAATGTAACAAATCATTGATTTTATATACTTGTAAAACTTATTCGGTTTCGATTGCATCTTTTTATGTTTTTTCACCTCACGTCGTTTCTACTCTTTCTCTTTCTACAGCTAAATTTGCAATCTACTCTTTTACTAAATGTATTTGATATCAATCTAAACCATTATCCACCATCAATCATCTATTATTTAATAGAAAAGTTTTAATGATAGAGCAAGACAAGAAAATGTAAATTCAAAAATAACATTACATTTTTGGTGGAATTCAATAAATCAATTGTTTCAAGGATCAAATCCTTGCATTTCTTCAATAAACCTAATAGAAACCAAGTTGAGCAATCATATAGGTATTAAAGAAACGAAAAAATAGAGATAATTAGCTTAAAGCAATCTACCTTGGGAATCAAATAGACCAACTTGTTTCACACCAATGGTTGTTAGCCATTGCAAAAGGTCAATAACATTGACAACATCTCGAGCTTCTTCGATGTCTACTACAACAGCTAGACACCGGAGTTTCTCAAAGTTGATCGAACTATACTTTTTAATCAATCCTATCGATATGGCATAGCTTTCAATTGCCTCAAAGATGCCAGAGACAATGTACCATAAGGTCACAACAATGTGTACGAAACGCCATAGCAAATCAAGACCAACATCACCAATCTGTGTGGAAAAAACATTCCACATATATATGACTTAAGAATTAGTTATAAATATAAATTCATCAACAAAACCAAATTGTTCTTGATCACTTGAGGACTAATGAAGTAAAGCCTCTCAATGATTAAAGGAAGTAAAAAAAAGACTCACTTGAGCAATCCAAGCACTCAGGAGCAGCACTGATTGATTCAAATCCATATATCTGAAAAAAATTCAGAACAAGGAAAAATAATTACAGAACAGAAGCAGACAAGTAAGATCGGTTACAGCAACGGATTATGGAGCAAGAGGATGAAATTGAAACAAAAGGGCATAAACAGAAGAGCCCAGGAAGCAGAGTTAACAAAAGAACATAGACGCACACAAGAATTGACTGTCTCCGTAAACAACGTAGGTGTTTGTGGCGTGTGTTAGATAGATGTTTCCGAACCAAACTTCTTATTATTACCAATCGAACTATCTTAAAACCCAAGACTTCCTTTTTTGATTAAAATGGATGAAAAAACAAAAATTGGAGGCGATGTGAGAAAACTGACACAGTTTCGAGGGTTTGTTAGCAGAATCTTGTTTAAGTGATATTTTTCTTAACTAACTCTGTATCTGATACGTCTTGGGTTCAAATACACAGTGAAGTTAAGTGTGTTTCTATCTTTTCTTATCATGGTTTTGTTGTGTGACATATTTTTTGTTGTTGGCTTTAATCATGATTTTGTTGTGCATTAGAGCTATCAAAATCATATAATCCGGAATCATGGTTACTACTTTGAAACAACACAAACATAATGTATGAAGAATTACAACAACAAAAACCAGCCTTTATAATTGCGATACAAAATTTGGTGGACACTCAAAAGTCATCCTACAAATCAAACACATGAACTATAAATTGTTGTTGAATCTTGCTTGGTTTAATCATATGACATATCATTATACAACACTGGTTAAGGCTACTCTTCCCTTCACCAACAAACAAAACTCTCCAACATCACAGACTCCAGAGTTATGGAGCTGTAGTTTTTAGCTTACAAAGTGATTTGCACGTATTCGTTTACTACTTGAAACAGTATGTGTAAGCTCGTTACTGAGTCGAGTCTTCGGAGAATCTAGCATCAAACCCAGTAGAGGAAGAATGCACAGAACCAGCAGCTACACCAGAGCCACGTTGCAGCTCAATAACAAGCCACCGAACCGCTCTACTCATCTGTTCAAGCCTTACCGCACTAATAGGCGGGAGACTAGTCGCAGCACCAACAGCTGCTACTACTTGGCCTGAGTTACCTGTAGCAGTAGTTAAACCAGTAGCCTCATCAACTAAACACTCAGAACCAATTCTTTGCTTCACAGATTCCACAAACTCCTCGGCTTGATCACAAGCCACACGAAACAGTTCCCACTTCTCCTTGAAATTCTCCAATGCAACATCAGTGAGCAACGCTTTCTGCCCGCCCGCATTCTCTTTAGACTCGAGAACATTAGCCGAGGCGAGAACAAACTTCTCGTAAGCTTTGTTCAATGAGTCCACAATGTTATCCATTAGATCTTCCCCTTCTCAAATAAACTGATCACACCAAAGTATCAATCAATAGTTCAATACACAAGCTAAAACAATCACTTCTCAAGGAATCAACACAAGAACTCAGCAAAAGCCTAAATCTTAAGTATCTTGAGATAAGAACCACTAAAAACTCAACAGATTAAGAATCGTTGTCACTAAGTATAGAATGAGAGAAACCAAACTCTCAGGCTAAAAAAACAAGCAAGTATCAATGGAAGCTAAATCAATCATCGAAAGTAAAAATTGCATCTTTATGACAAGGGTTGCTAATATGTGATTGCTTACGCAGACCCAATTCGGAAAAATCGAAGCTTTAGACCAACGAAATCAGTCGGAGAGAAAAAACGACAGAAGAGGGACTTACCGGAGCTTGTCGATTTGTGGCACTGTTTGTTTTCTGCTTCTTTGTATTTATCTGTTTAGGCCAAATCTGAATTGTAGATTATGACTTGGTTTAATACAAACCGGACCGGATTGGTCTATTTCCACATTTATCGAAAATTTTGGTAAATTAGAACTCGGTTTATCCACCAATCTATTGTTTCGAAACGATACCTTAATTATTTAATCGATTTTTTCTTCTTCTAATAATAGAGCAAGACAAAAAGAATGTGTATTCAAAAATAGCAAATACAATTTGGTGGAATTATGTTAATCAGGTTCTAAAGCGACCTTGTGGTAGACGTTGCAAACTCACATAAAAAACAAATTTGACACCAACAAATCTCTAAACAATAAACATGACAATCGAACGTGCACAGGATCGCCAGTAACATAAGCCAAGGAAGCCAGCGCTTAAAACCCATCAATATAGAAGGCATTCTTTAACTTGAAAATGAAAGCTCGTCCAGAGTTCTGTCCAAGCAGTGAAATTTTTTTCTCTCAGGCACAAATCCCTAGATTGGTTATTAACTGATTGCTTGGCCAGAAAGTCAACTTTAACTAACGGTCCTTTACCCAATTTGGGTGTCCCCTTGAAAAACCTAATCCCCTCCAACTTTTCTTTACCCTTTCAAGAAGTAACCACCGGTCCAGGGCTTGTTTTTGGCTGAGACACCACCGCCAGACAGCTCTCTGGAGCTCCAGGCTCTCCGCAGCCTCAGAGATGACAAGTCTCCTGGTTTAACCACACTCACCTCACCGTTTCTCAAGACCTCTCTACCACTCATGCCTAGTCTCTGTTTGATTGTTCTGGTGTATACCAACTTTCAACTACAAGTTATCTCAGTAGCAAGGTAGAGAAACAAAGCAATCTTCTTTATGTCTCGTCGTCTAACCTACCAGGAAAAAGGGAAAGCCTTAGATTCCTCAACCAATGATCCAAGGGTAACTAGGGTGAAAGTCAACAACTCAGCCTTTCTTTCAAAACACACTATCTCCCTCATAAGAAGGGTTACTCACCAGAAGTACCAGAAGGTATGGTCCATAATCCCTTTCTTTACAGAGAGGTGGAAAACCTCTGTTCGTCCACTTGGGGTGGATCTCGGAAATGGCAAATTCCTGTTCCATTTTGAAACTGAAGAAGATCTCCAGATGGTACTAGATAATAGACCATATCATTATGCAAAATGGATGTTAATTATCCAGCGCTGGGAACCCACAATATCTAGGGATTTCCCATCTCAAATCCCTTTTTGGGTGAAGGTCCAGGGATTACATGTACATCTCTAGACGCATGAAACCATTAAAAGTGTTGGGGAAAGTATAAACAGCTTTGAGAAATCAGAAGTAACCCTCACCTCTGCAAAAGTTATGGTGTTTGTCAACGGCCTCCAACCACTTGTTACTACTACAATAGTGGAATACCAAAATGGTGATGAGGTGGAAGCATCTCTAGTTTATGAGAAACTAGAGCTTCATTGTTCGCTCTGGATGATGCTGGATCATGAAGAGAAAGAATGTTCAAGCTTTCCACCAGCATCCAAAACAGAGACCAGACAGCTATCACAAAAGGAGAAAGAAGAAACAAGACCTGGCTCTTACAGAAAGACTAGCGAGTTTGCGCAATCCCTCTCTGAGAAGGATAATAGAGGACAAAGGTTTGCTCAAGCATCGGAGTTTACAAACAACAGATATGGAGAGGACAAATCTCACAGAAATGGAACCAGAAATGGGGAGAGAGACAAACAAAGATACCACAGGATTAATCCAGTACCTGATTATAAACCAAGAAGACCTCCACGGGGGAATAGGAACACTGACTCATGGGACACATAAGAGAGAAGAAATAACTACTCTAAAGGAAGACCAGGAAGATCAGAGAGAGCTAAATACAAAGAAGATCTTACTTATACTATACCTGAGTCTGGAGAAGCTTCCTTTGCAAGCCACTCCAAGACAGATACAAATCACATCCAGCCACCCCTCCCCAATGGATTTCCAGGAAGTGGTGAATGAAGCTGTTGATGAAGTGATATATCATGGTTTTTACCATCTTTTGGCCATGATTTAACCCGGTTTTATCGAGTCTTTTTAGTATTTTTCTAGTATTTTAGAATCTTGGCAGGTTCGTGGATGAATGGAGCTTAATTGGTGATTATGGAGCATTTTGGAGCATCAAGGAAAGAGCAGTCGAAGTCGCATGCTTGATGCAGAAAAATGCAGAGTTTTAACTTCTCCGTCGATCGACGGAGTCACTTTTGCGTCGATCGACGGAGGCACCTGTTTCGCGAAAGAAGAGGAATTTCCAATTCTGAAGATTTCCTTTTTACCCCAGAAGTTCCAGAAGTTAACAAATTAAGCCTAGTCCGAAACCTAGCCTATAAATACATAGTTTTCTTTTAGTTTTGAGGAAGTTTTTTGGCGATTATTAAAAGACCTAGAGTTTCAGAGAGATTTTGAGAGTTAGGGAGACAAGTTTTCAGAGAATTCAGATTTCTTCGAACCCTTCTGTAATTCTTTCTTACTCTATTTCAATGCAGTATTATTCAGTTATCATGTTATTCGTTTCCATGTCTGAGTAATCTACTTGTTAGGTTTAGGGTTTTTCAAAGGAATTAAGATGAATTGTTAGAATTGAATTCATGTTAGGATTATCTATTGGTTCTTCATCTAGATTGTTATAACCCTGATTTAGGATTGATCACCCTTAATTAGATATCTTAGGTTGATTAGTTAGAAGCGGAAACATCAATTGATAACCTGACCATAATCTTAGATGAGCAAAATCACCTATTCTCAAAGGAATTTGGTTTAGGGATTTTGTGAACAATTGAAACCTGAACTTTAATGCTTGCATAAATTGATTGATTTTACAAAGGAATTTGGATTTCTAGGGTTTATGCATAGATAATTAATTCAACGGAAGTCGTTTAATTTTACATTAGAGTTTCAAGTTCGAGAACGAATCTTCATTAAAATCCTGACAGTTTATCAAATCTACAATTTATCTTTGCCTGCGAATTTCCCGAAAACCTAGCTTTTGTTTAATTGAATTCTTAAAACCAACAATCTTTCTTTGCTTTGAATTGTTTCTTGCTTTTACTTTACTTTATTTTACTTAGCTGAATTTAAAGTCACAAATCCTATCGTTAGATTTTACTCCCAGTGATTCGACCCCTAAGTACTACAATTGATCTCTTAATTTGAGAGAGTAGCTCAGGGTAAATTTGAGCATATCAAATTTTGGCGCCGTTGCCGGGGAGTCAAAATCTTCCATAGGATTTTGATTCTAGAATTCTGACTAAGTTTTCTTTTTATTTTTGATTTCGTTTTTTTTTTTTTTTTGTGTTTCAGGTTTATGCCTTCTAGCAGAACCAGGAGCAACAAATATCAAAAGTTAGCAGATTTTGTTCCGGAGTTGGGTGTTTTGGAACGAGAAAACAGACGACAAGCAAAGCAAGTTAAGATGGCTAATCGAGCTGTGGTAACTTTTCGGAATGATGAAGGGGAGAATGTTGACAGACATGGTAATCGGTACAACGATCTGGGTGATCCCATTGATGAAGCTGGTAACATCATTGAGGTTATGGATCCAGTTGCAGCAGAGCGTGTTGAGCTAGATCGCCAAAGAGTTGAGTTGGAGCGTCAGCGCGCTGAGATTGAGCATTTGGCTCAGGCTAATCGTGTACCGCAGGGAGCAGTAGTTAACCAACGCACTTTGGGAGACTACTACCGTCCTGAAGAGCACTATGCTAATAGGGCAGCGATTCGACCCCCTAGATTTGATCGTAGGGATTTTGAGTTGAAACCTGCGTACTTCTCTCTAGTAGCTCAACATCAGTTCCATGGGCACCCATCAGAGCACCCCATGGATCATCTTGAGATGTTTGAGGATCTTGCGTCTAGCATTAAGGCTAACAACGTGTCTGAGGATTACATCATGTGCAAGCTATTTCCGTTTTCTCTTGCTGGAGAGGCAGCCTCTTGGCTGAAGCAGTTGGAGCCAGGCTCACTGACTAACTGGAGAGATACTAAGAGTGCTTTCTTGAGTCACTTCTATGATGAGTCTCGCTCAGAGGACCTACGAGCTAAGATCTCAACATTTGCTCAGAATCAGAAAGAATCTTTCAAAGCTGCGTGGGAAAGGTTCAAGGGATATCAGAGAGACTGTCCTCATCACGGGTTTACAGAGGTTCAGTTGCTGGGTATTTTCTACAGGGGTTTGGATTTGAGACATCAGGTCACTTTAGATGCTTCGAGCAATGGGAACTTCAAAACCAGATTTCCAGCTGATTGCTTTGAACTCATCAAGAACGTGTCTACTAGCAATAGTACAAAGAAGATCGATGAGGAAAGGAGAAGGGAAGCTGATAGATCAGGTGGAGCTGAGATAGCTGAGGTTAAAGCTAAGATAGATTCTGTGCATAACCTTCTGGTGAACAAGAAATCGGTTCATTTTGCACAGGAAGTTGATACCTTCTATCAAGATGAAGATAGAGAGCAAGAAGATGTTAACTACATCAACCAGAATGGCTACCAGAATCAGCGATATGGAAATCAGTCAGAGAATAAGGGCTACAACAATTACAATCAGAGGAGCTCATTCTCTGGGACTCATGGATCTCCAAGCTATGCTCAGAAATCACAGTTTCAGAAACCCTTTGGTAGCAACAACAACCAAAGGACTTATGGATCATCTTCTTACCAACCAATTCCTTCTAAACCTTCAGAAAATGACTCGAAGAGTACACTCGAACAGATTCTTGAAGGCCAACAAAGTCTAGCAGTAAATGTCAATGGGAAGATTGACGGGCTTTACACTACTCTCAATGGAAAAATGGACGGGTTCTACACTGATCTCAATGGGAAGATTGAAGCTCTCAGTATTCACATGAAAAAATTGGATACTCAGGTAGCTCAAACCGCAGAGAATGTGAAAAGACAAGAGGGTTTTCTTCCAGCTAGAACAGATGCAAACCCGAGACAGCATGGTATTGCCGCAATTACAACTAGAAGTGGCAAGGTCGTGAAGCCAAACTTGCAGAAAAACCCCTCAGATCAGCTGATTCACGAGCTTGAAGATGAAGAAGATGCAGAGATTTTCGCGCAGGATCCACCGTCGATCGACGCTCAGGAGGAGCAACGATCGACGGGTGAAAAAATTCCCGAATCTATCCCGACGCTACCTCGACGAAACATCGACGAAGGATTGACGAAAATTGCTCACGTCGATCGACGCAAAGACACCACCGTCGATCGACGGGATACGCAGGAAACTGAAACGCTGCAGACTCCTACTGATGTTGTTGAGAGGATTTATCAACCTAAGATTCCTTACCCCAGAACCCAGAAGAGGTCTAAACAGGAGCTAGAAGAGCTTAGATGCAAGGCTATCATGGATAAGCTACGCATTGAGATTCCATTCTTAGATGCAATGAAGCTTTCTCCTGTAATTAGAAGGTATGTGAAGAGGATGGTTACTAAGAGTTTATGTGTTGAGGAAGGAGTTGCTATGATCTCTGAACAGGTTAGTGCGATAATTCTGAACAAGATTCCAGAGAAACTCACGGATCCAGGAAGTTTTGTGTTGGATTGTTTGATCTTCACGGACAGGTTTCCAAGGTCTCTTTGTGATTTGGGTTCAAGCATCAACTTGATGCTACTCTCAGTTGCTATCAGCCTGGGTATGACTGATTTCCAGCCAACAAGAATCTCACTTATCCTTGCAGATAGATCAGTAAGGATCCCAGAGGGAATTTTGGAAGATGTTCCAATCAAGGTCGGAGATTGTTTGATCCCTACGGACTTTGTGGTTTTACGATATCATGAAGAACCCAAAGATCTTCTTATCTTGGGAAGACCATTCTTGGCTACAGCTGGGGCAATGATCGATGTCAAAGGGAGAAGGATTACTCTAAGTGTGGGTGATTTGGAGATGAAGTTTGACATGGATCAGCTAGTAAAGAAGCCTACGATAGATGGTCAGACCTACTATGTGGATACACTCACAGACATCGCTCAAGAAGTTTTCAACGAGACACATCCTACTGATGCATTGGAGAGGACTCTGATTCGATCTATCGCTGAAACCGAGGAGTTAGATGAAGCTGCGATGGGCTATGCAAAGCTAATGGATAGCAATGAGAGAGTAACAAAGATGGTTGCCAATATGGAATTGTGTGAAGTTTCTGAGAAGATTGCAAAGGATGACGACTGGAGTGAGGAGAATGCTCCAAAAGTCGAACTCAAACAACTTCCAGCAGGATTAAGGTACGCTTTCATTGGCCCCAATACTACTTATCCTGTCATTGTTAGTGCATCTTTGAACAACGCAGAGCTCACGTTACTGCTAAGCAAGTTGCGCAAATTTCGCAAGGCTCTTGGCTATTCTCTTGATGATATTGCAGGAATATCCCCAGATTTGTGCATGCACAGGATTCATCTCGAAGACGACGCGAAATCTTCGATCGAGCATCAGAGGAGATTGAATCCAAACTTACAGGAAGTCGTCAAGAAAGAGATTCTGAAACTTCTGGCAGCAGGAATCATTTATCCAATTTCAGACAGTCCTTGGATTAGTCCAGTTCACGTTGTACCAAAGAAAGGAGGGGTTACTGTTGTGAAAAACGAGAAGAATGAGTTGATCCCTACAAGGACGGTAACTGGTCACAGGATGTGCATTGATTACAGGAAGCTCAACGCAGCAACAAGGAAAGACCACTTCCCTTTGCCTTTCATTGATCAAATGCTGGAACGATTAGCGAATCACCCCTATTACTGTTTCCTTGATGGTTATTCTGGATTCTTCCAAATCCCTATCCATCCAGATGATCAGGAGAAGACTACATTTACTTGTCCTTATGGCACTTTTGCATATCGCAGAATGCCATTTGGACTCTGTAATGCTCCTGCGACTTTTCAGCGGTGTATGATGTCTATCTTTACAGACATGATAGAAGATTACATGGAGGTCTTTATGGATGACTTCTCTGTCTTTGGAGACTCTTTCAAAGGTTGTCTAGATAACCTAGAGAAGGTGCTTGGTAGATGTGTGGAGAAACACTTGGTTCTTAATTGGGAGAAGTGTCACTTCATGGTCAAAGATGGCATTGTGCTGGGACATAAAGTTTCTGAAGCTGGGATTGAAGTGGATCGTGCTAAGATCGAGGTTATGACAAGTCTACAACCACCAGAAAACGTAAAAGCAGTTAGAAGTTTCCTTGGTCACGCTGGTTTCTACAGAAGATTCATCAAAGACTTCTCCAAAATCGCCCGTCCACTCACCTCCCTACTCTGTAAGGACGTTAAATTTGCTTTTGATACTGATTGTCTATCTTCTTTTGAGCAGATTAAACAGGCTTTAGTGAGTGCCCCCGTTGTCCAGCCTCCGGATTGGGATTTACCTTTCGAAGTAATGTGTGATGCTAGTGACTTTGCTGTTGGGGCTGTTTTGGGACAGAAAAAGGATAAGAAACTACATGCTATCTATTATGCGAGCCGAACTCTTGATGAAGCACAACGAAATTATGCTACTACAGAGAAAGAGTTGTTGGCAGTGGTATTTGCTTTTGAGAAGTTTCGTCCTTACTTGATTGGATCCAAGGTAATAGTGCACACAGACCATTCGGCACTGAAGTACTTAATGCAGAAAAAGGATGCTAAACCAAGGTTATTGAGGTGGATTCTTCTTCTCCAAGAGTTTGACATTGAAGTCAAAGATAAAAAGGGGATTGAGAATGGAGTAGCAGATCATCTTTCGCGCATTCGGGTTGAGGACGATGTCCCTATAGATGATTTCTTCCCTGAAGAAGGTGTGAACTTTATTGAAAGTGAGTTGCAGGAAGAAATTCTTCAAAATTCTCGGGTTGCAGACCTTACGTCGATCGACGTGAACTCATTCCGTCGATCGACGCTATCAAATTCACGTCGAGGAGACGTCGACATCTCGTCGAGCACTCAATCAAGTCTTTCGTCGATCGACGCATACCCTTGCACCGATCGACGAGATTCCCAGAAATCCGAGTTTGACTTCTCCAGAATCCTCAACGACGTGTTCAGTAGTCCAATTTTTGCTGTTTCTACATCCTCACGACCATGGTATGCAGATATTGCCAATTACCTTGCTGCAGATGATCCTCCTACAGATTTAAAAGGGTATGAAAAGAAGAAGTTCATGCGGGAAATTAGAAGATACTATTGGGATGAACCTTATCTCTATAAGTTCTGTTCAGATGGTATATACAGAAGATGCATAGCTGAAGAGGAGACTCGGCGAGTGTTATATCATTGTCATGGTTCTGAATATGCTGGACACTTTGCTACTTTCAAGACTGCTTCTAAAGTTCTTCAAGCTGGGTTCTGGTGGCCCACACTGTTCAAGGATGCTCACAGTTTCGTGTCAGAGTGCGATGCTTGTCAGAGAAGAGGCAAAATCAGCAGGCGACACGAGATGCCACAAAACTTCATCCTTGAGGTGGAGTTATTCGACTGTTGGGGTATTGATTTCATGGGTCCTTTCCCATCATCTTATGGGAACAACTACATACTGGTTGCTGTGGATTATGTCTCCAAGTGGGTAGAAGCAATCGCGAGCCCTAAGAACAATGCTGGAGTGGTTATTAAGCTATTCAAGACCATCATTTTCCCTCGTTTTGGAGTTCCTCGCGTGGTTATTAGTGATGGTGGAACACACTTTGTCAACAAAGTGTTTGATCGATTGCTTGCTAAGTATGGAGTTCATCATCGTGTGGCCAGCCCCTACCATCCTCAAACAAGTGGGCAGGTGGAAGTTTCTAATAGACAGATCAAGGAAATTCTAGAGAAGACGGTTAATTCTACAAGGAAAGATTGGTCTACTAAGCTAGATGATGCGCTTTGGGCATACAGAACAGCATTCAAAACGCCATTGGGAACTACGCCGTTTCATCTTCTTTATGGGAAAGCCTGCCATCTTCCGGTGGAACTTGAGCACAAAGCAGCTTGGGCAGTGAAGAAGTACAACTTTGATATCAAACCAGCTGCAGACAGGCGTAATATACAGCTTAACGAGTTGGATGAAATCAGATTCCATGCATATGAGAACTCTAAGCTATACAAAGAAAGGACAAAGGCTTATCATGATAAGCGCATCATTTCCAGGACATTCGAGCCAAACGATCAGGTACTTCTTTACAACTCTCGTTTGTCTCTTTTTCCAGGTAAGTTACGGTCTCGATGGTCCGGACCTTTCACTATCAAAGAGGTCCGACCACATGGTGTTGTAGTCCTCCTTCCTCCAGATGGCAGCAGAGAATTCGTAGTCAATGGACAACGAATCAAGCATTATTGGGCAAGTGCTGAGATTCCGGATGGGCACATCGTGTCCTTACCAATTGCTCCCAACGCCTAGATTTCTGACAAAGTCGAGCTAACGACTGAAAACAAGCGCTTAGTGGGAGGCAACCCACTTGTAAGTGTATATAAAAAAAAAAAGAAAAAAAAAAAAGAAGGTAAAACGACGTTTTGGTAGCGTCGATCGACGGACAGGAGGTTGCGTCGATCGACGCTCATTCAGGTTCCGCAAAGGTTAGTATTTAAACCCGTCTCTTTCATCTTCTTCAACCTAAAACCCTAAAAATCGCCACACCATTCCAAAATCTTCATCTCTCTCTCGATTTTTCACCAAATCAAGAGATTTTTGGTCCTCAACTCATTAGAATTTCACTCTCTATCCGTTTTTCACACTTTCCTTCTCGATCTACCAAGGTATGTACCTCAATTTCTCACTTTTAGGTCCGTTTTTAGGGTTTGGAATTGAGACCTTCATAGATGGAATTAGATGTTTAGAACGGTTTAGGATGATGACTTCTATGATATAATTGAGTTATGCAGTGATTGTGATGATTTTGAACTCGTTTTAGGCAGAAATCAAACACTGAGCGTCGGGTTGAAAATTTTTCACTCCGTCGATCGACGCATGGTGTTTCCGTCGATCGACGAGGTTTCACAGACTGCGTCTTCTGAAGTTCGATTTTTGTGTGTGTTTTGTGGTTGTTTTGCAGATGAATCGTGATAAGAGAGCCCGTACTGATAGTGGTCCAGGTTCAGTCCCCACTCCACCACCACGGATCGCTTCTCCTTGGCCAAGACTCGAGGGCACTAAGTTCCCCATTAGGAAGAAATACGGTAATCTCAAGACCGTTTTTGCTGATCCTGCGGTGCTTAATAGGGAGATTAGCGAGACGTGGGATGAATACGACACGCTGCTTTACAACGAATGGCTCGGAGTGACTTTGAAACCCACACGCGTTGCTGACGAGAAGGTACTCAGAGACTTTGGGATATACGATGATGTGAGGCGTTTCTTAGCACGAGCAGGACTAGGCCATATTGGGTTCAGGCAGCACAAGTTACATCCAGATTTGGTACGACAGTTCTTTGCCTCGGTCCGCGTTTACTACGATGATGGCGTGGAGACTGCTCAGACAGGTCACTTGACCTTTATGGCCAAAGGTGTTCGATACAGAGTCTCTTTCTTGGATATTTGCCAGATCTTTGGGTTCCAATTTCATCTCACTGCTACCACACTTCCCACCACCTTTGCTGACATGAGGACATTTTGGAACCTTTTTGCGCATGGCCACTATGACAGTTCTGGGACTCCACACACCGATATCCGGCTTCCTACAGTTCGTTATCTGGCTCGTCTCCTCGCCAACACCATCCTTTACAAGAACGAGCCAGGGAAGATGAGGATTGACGAGCTTGTCCTGATGTTTAGCTGCCTCCGGAATGATATCGCTTTTCCTTCTGGCATACCTCACTTGGACGTTGATGCCAACCTGTGAAGAACACTCCCTTCACCTTGAGTAGCTCCAAGTCCTTCCAAGCTGGTAGTCTTCTCACTCCCATTTTTGAGTTCTGCAGAATTGACACTTCCACTGTCAGCGTAGAGGGGAGTTTGACCATGGACTTCGCCTTCCTCCAGAAGGCTACCTGGGTTCAGCCTGGTCCTTATTGGATTTACCGCGACGCAGCTGGGCAACACATGGTTCTTTGGCCCGTCCGCGAGTTGCTATCCATCCGACCTGGTTCACCTGCACTCACGTTCCAGGTTGATCCCGATCTGGTTCGACAGGTTGCGCGCCGTTCCACTTCTCGCAAGAAGGCGAGCGTTCCTCCAGGTGTTTCCACGCGCGCTAGTGCTTCACGTCCCGCAAGAGAGCCTCTGCGGTTCATTGATATTCCTCAGCGACCCATGTCTCAGGAGGACTTCCAGGACTTCGTGGTTAACGGCTTTGAGAGGATTTGGTCTACCATCGCGAGGCTCGCCAACTGCAGCTGTGTTCGTCCGCTTACACCACCACGTCCACCTTCGCCACACCATGATGATGATGATGAAGCCTAGTCTTCATTGCTGATTATCCCGGTTTAGTTGTTCTTTTTCTTTTACCTCTGTACTTTTCTTTCTTTTGAGTCAATTTCACTGAGTCAGTTTTTGTTACAGTTTCCAAAGATTGTGCCTTTAGTTGGATGTTCTAACATTGGTGCTATTAATCTGGTTCATTCTTAGTGTTTCTGCAGTTTCTACTGTTCAAATTAGTGGTCAACAGCAGCTCCAAAATACAGAACCAAATTGCTCGTTGCATACACTACCGTCGATCGACGCATATCCGTGCACCGATCGACGTATCACTACCGTCGATCGACGAAGGGTTTTCGCATCGATCGACGCAGAGGCATGCCGAAGGTCCAATTTTTATGCACAATTTTCTAACTTTTATTTTTCTTTTCTCCCACCAATTTCAGGCTTAATTAACACTGGGGACAGTGTTGTTTAAGTCTGGGGGAGGTAGTTGCTAACATTGTTTTCTATTTTGGAGTCAAAAAGTCGTTTATTGAGTCAAAACTTGTAGGGGATGATGACCTTTCCTAGGAACAAACGCTCAGTTTTTGCGATTCTTAGCTGTTGCGACGAAGCCTTTGGATGGAGCGAATTCGAAACCAGATGATAGTACAGGTTCCCCTCTTATCGCGGTTTGCAAAACGAAGTAGATCATACTCCAGACTAGTACACTTGATCTCCATTTCGCTATATTCTCTTTGATGATATCACGACAGTAATCGATCCAACATTCAGGACTCCTTATTCTCTTTACCACTCTTTGTTGATCCTGAATGGCCAGCTCATTTTTAGTTGGTACCCAACCCCTAACCTTAACCATTGTTCAAGCCTCATGCGATCTTTTTCCTTTTGTTTTATGTGCAGGCATGTGTATAAACTCCGGAGAGAAAGAGGTCCGACGCAGTTTTTCTTTCACAAAATTGCACAAGATGAGGATTTGGTTGGAGTACTCGATAAAGAGCAGCAATGCTAAGCATTCCTTGGGATTTTACGCATAATAATGGTAATTTTCGAGACTAACACTTTTGTAAGATCATTTCCCCCCTAGAGTTATCAAGTTAAAAAAAAAAAAAAAAAAAAAAAAAAAAAAAAATCGAAAATATAGTAGGGGAAAGGGAAATGATCATCTTTTTAAGTCTCTAGCTTCAACAAAAGTCCCAAGGAATGGAGAAGATGGATGTGGAACATGTTATTGAATGGAGATGTGTGATTCCTGATTATGATTTGGAAGGGAGAGAGTGCAATGTGAATGAGAAACTGTGGGCATCAACTGGACCCGTCTCTCTCTTGTGATTATGCATAATGTCTGCATCCACCAAATAAAATATGGTAACCCTAAACACTTTAAGCTCCACTTAAACACAAAAGCCTTTAACATCGCACCTAGCCCTTTTACTTGGTTGATATCATTAGAGAGAATTCCATCATCACTTTGATCAAGTGTGCGACAGTTAGGAGGATGTGAAACTGATGGGTTTGCAGGTTAAGATTTGAGGCCCAACCTATGATGGTTGAGATTCGTGACCACCAAAGGTACTTTGTTTATATGCAGCGAAATAGTCAAAAAAGCGAAAGCAATGTTCCACAGGATAAGTGAGTTCCCGCGATTTTCAAACCTCGACTTCATTCTTAGTCTCTAGTTTGCTTGAGGGCAAGCAAAAGCTAAGTCTGGGGGAGTTGATATATCATGGTTTTTACCATCTTTTGGCCATGATTTAACCCGGTTTTATCGAGTATTTTTAGTATTTTTCTAGTATTTTAGAGTCTTGGCAGGTTCGTGGATGAATGGAGCTTAATTGGTGATTATGGAGCATTTTGGAGCATCAAGGAAAGAGCAGTCGAAGTCGCATGCTTGATGCAGAAAAATGCAGAGTTTTAACTTCTCCGTCGATCGACGGAGTCACTTTTGCGTCGATCGACGGAGGCACCTGTTTCGCGAAAGAAGAGGAATTTCCAATTCTGAAGATTTCCTTTTTACCCCAGAAGTTCCAGAAGTTAACAAATTAAGCCTAGTCCGAAACCTAGCCTATAAATACATAGTTTTCTTTTAGTTTTGAGGAAGTTTTTTGGCGATTATTAAAAGACCTAGAGTTTCAGAGAGATTTTGAGAGTTAGGGAGACAAGTTTTCAGAGAATTCAGATTTCTTCGAACCCTTCTGTAATTCTTTCTTACTCTATTTCAATGCAGTATTATTCAGTTATCATGTTATTCGTTTCCATGTCTGAGTAATCTACTTGTTAGGTTTAGGGTTTTTCAAAGGAATTAAGATGAATTGTTAGAATTGAATTCATGTTAGGATTATCTATTGGTTCTTCATCTAGATTGTTATAACCCTGATTTAGGATTGATCACCCTTAATTAGATATCTTAGGTTGATTAGTTAGAAGCGGAAACATCAATTGATAACCTGACCATAATCTTAGATGAGCAAAATCACCTATTCTCAAAGGAATTTGGTTTAGGGATTTTGTGAACAATTGAAACCTGAACTTTAATGCTTGCATAAATTGATTGATTTTACAAAGGAATTTGGATTTCTAGGGTTTATGCATAGATAATTAATTCAACGGAAGTCGTTTAATTTTACATTAGAGTTTCAAGTTCGAGAACGAATCTTCATTAAAATCCTGACAGTTTATCAAATCTACAATTTATCTTTGCCTGCGAATTTCCCGAAAACCTAGCTTTTGTTTAATTGAATTCTTAAAACCAACAATCTTTCTTTGCTTTGAATTGTTTCTTGCTTTTACTTTACTTTATTTTACTTAGCTGAATTTAAAGTCATAAATCCTATCGTTAGATTTTACTCCCAGTGATTCGGCCCCTAAGTACTACAATTGATCTCTTAATTTGAGAGAGTAGCTCAGGGTAAATTTGAGCATATCATGAAGTAAGAGAGGTAATGGTACATTACTCAAATTATCCGAAGCCGAATGAAAGTGCTGCAAGAAAGGAAAGATTTAGACAAGCGGAGGCTTCTGGAGAAGTAATAGAAGCAGCTCTGCAAATGCTTAAAGCCTCCTTCACGGAGCAACGAGTTTTTACTGCCTCTCCTGTAAGACTTGCTGCTACTGAGAGGTTAGGTCCAGTAAATCCAGAGGCTTTAGTACCTACTGGTGTGGCAAGACGGGATGTAAATCAAGGACATGTAAAAAGAAAATCAGGGCGACCACCTGGGAGGAAGAAGATACAAGTTAGTCCAAAGGTTCTCAAAGGATCGAGCTCCAGGAAAAGAAAGGTGCAACAGATCTCTAGCTCTCCTCGAAGAAGATTAGTAACAGACACCACCACTAATCCAATTACAACTGTTGAAGAGATCAATCCTGAGGACCTCAACCTCTCTGTACCACCACAAGCAACCATAATACCCAGGATCAGGAAGAAACAGATGGATTTTCAGCTTCCATCCGATCCAATTCTTTAAAAATTGCTAGTTGGAACTGTCAGGCTCTGGGGAACGCCTTGACAGTCCAACGAATCCGGACAATTCACCCGGAATTGGCACCCGAAGTTTTCTTTATCTCAGAAACTAAAAATAATGAAGCAAAGGTACTCAAAAAGTTGAAGAGCCTGAAATACGAGAAGCAGCTCCTTGTTCCCCCACACGGCAGAGGAGGTGGAGGGCTAGCACTCCTTTGGAAGAATGAGCTTAAATTAGAAGTAATCGAAGCTTGTGATAATTTCATAGATACAAAACTCCTCTACGAAGGAAACCTTATCTTCTTAACCTTCGTATATGGAGACCCGGATCGAAGTAAGAGGAAAGAAACTTAGGATAAACTCCTGGAGAAGAATGAAATCCGGAATGGACCTTGGTTCCTCACCGGAGATTTCAACGACATCACCAACAATTCCGAGAAAGAAGGGGGTCCAATAAGAGCTGAAGGCACCTTCATCGATTTCCGATCGTTTATGTCAGAAGGTGACCTGCATGATTTACAATATTCCAGCGACCCATTATCTTGGCGAGGAGTCCGATATGAGCATTTGGTCCGTTGTAGGCTAGACCGAGCTCTTGCTAACAGCTCATGGGCCGAGAATTTCCCAGCATCGAGAAGTGAGTATCTTAGTTTCTAAGGATCTGATCACAGACCTATCATCTCACATTTTGATCTCATAAGGAAAAAACGCCGACGAGTTTTCTGGTATGACCGGCGATTTCGGCATAACAAGGAAGTTACAACACTCGTGAAGAAAACTTGGACCAGCATCGATTGTACTGTGGCCCAACGACTGATTAAATGCAGATGGGCTCTTATCGATTGGAATAAGGCCCACCAGAATAACAGTCAAGCCCAAATTGATAATTTGAGAACAAAGTTAGAAGCAACAATGTTATTACCGGAGCATGACGGAGAGCTAATCTCTCAGATCAACGACGAGCTCAAGGTAGCATATGCGGCGGCGGAGGAGTTCTGGAGACAGCGTAGCCGTACTCTATGGCTAAGTCTCGGTGACCGGAATACATGGTATTTCCACGCAATCACTAAAGGCAGGAAAGCAAGAAATAGTTTTTCCGTAATTGAAGACTCCGAGGGCAACCCAAAATTTGAAGATTCTCAAATAGTGGAGGTTGTCACATCTTATTTCAAGGAATTTTTCACAACCACCAGCTCAAGCAGCTCACAAATTGTCCAGGAGGCTTTAAGTCTGAAGATTACTCCGGAAATGAATAGAAAACTGATTATTGATTCAACGGCGGAGGAGATAAAAAATGCGGTCTTCTCGATACACGCGGATAAGGCGCCAGGACCGGACGGGTTTTCGGGTAGCTTCTTCCATTCAAACTGGGTTACAGTTGGTCCAGAGATAGTAGCAGAAATCCAAGAATTCTTTTCTACTGGTGTTCTTCCCCGATCAAGCAACAAAACCTTCATCAGGTTGATTCCCAAGACACAAGCACCAAAGAGAATGACTGAATATAGACCAAGTGCATTGTGCAATGTCTATTTCAAAATCATTTCCAAGTTGTTATCACATCGCCTGCAACCGATTCTGGGTCTACTAGTCTCGGAGAATCAATTGGCTTTTGTTCCTGGACGAGCAATCACAGATAATGTGCTTATAACACACGAAACACTGCATTATCTCAAGAATTCCAAAGCCAAAAAGCAGTGTTCTATGGCGATTAAAATCGACATGAGCAAGGCGTATGATCGACTAGAATGGAGTTTTATCAGGTCAGTTCTGTCTCGGTTGGATTTTCATCAGAAATGGGTTAATTGGATGATGCAATGCATCTGTACTGTGTCTTACTCCTTTCTGATCAATGATTCACCTCGAGGCCATGTTACGCCTGAGAGAGGGATTCGCCAAGGAGACCCACTATCACCCTATGTCTTCATTTTGTGCAGTGAAGTCTTGTCTGGGTTATGTTTAAATGCACAAGAGACTGGCCAACTGCATGGACTCAAGGTAGCCACTGGAAGCCCCTGTATAAACCACCTGGTATTTGCAGATGACACAATGTTTTTCTGCAATACCAGTGTAGAGAATACAAGGGCACTAAATGAAATCTTGACTAAATATGGATCAGCTTCAGGACAGACTATCAATTTTGACAAGTCTTCCATTAGCTTTTTGAAGAAAACTCTTGCAGAGGTCAGAGAAAGAGTCAAAGCTGATCTCAAAATTTCCAAGGAGGGTGGAGTTGGAAAGTATTTGGGTTTACCTGAGCATTTTGGCAAAAGGAAGAGTGATCTGTTCACAGGAATCGTAGACAAAATCCGGCAAAAAGCCATCGGATGGTCAACAAGGTTTTTATCTTGTGCTGGGAAGCTTGTGTTACTAAAAAGTGTTCTCATGGCCATGTCATCCTACGCAATGTCATGCTTTCAACTCCCAGGCTCTCTTTGTAAAAGAATACAGTCTATGCTGACTCGCTTCTGGGGGGATACAAAGATAGACAAGAAAGGGATGTGTTGGGTTTCTTGGGATAGACTCACTCAACACAAGAAAGCTGGTGGATTGGGATTTAGAGACATCCCAAGTTTTAATGAGGCACTACTAGGAAAACTCAGTTGGCGTTTATTGAACAATCCTCAGGGTTTATTGAGTAGAGTTTTGCTAGGCAAATAATGTCCATCCTCATCCTTCTTATCTTGCATTGCTGCTAGTACATCTTCCCATGGCTGGAGAAGTATGCTTGCAGGCAGAGACTTGCTCATTCAGAACTTGGGATGGGTTATAGGGGATGGAAAATCAGTCAATATTTGGGAGGAAAATTGGATTTCAACATCTCAACCAGTAAGACCTTATGGGCCTTACCTTGTGAAGGATGCAAAGTTGAATGTATCAGACCTAATGGTGGAATCAACCAAGCAATGGGATATGAGTAAGATCAAGGGCATTCTACCTCATCTAGAAGAGGGAATACTTCAAATAAAACCAAGCTTCACAACAGGGACAGATTCAAGGATCTGGTTAAAGGACAAGTCAGGGATGTATAGTACAAAATCGGGGTACTATGCAGCTATTGAGGGCTCTTCCCATAAAGCCTCTAGCTGCACACTTGACTGGGCATCAGACGTCTGTGACCTGCAGATTTCTCCCAAGATCAAGCATTTTATATGGAGAGTGGCACAAGGAGCGATCGATATCAGTAGGAGCAAGACTGGCAGAAAGAATACCTGAAGCTCATCCTTTCTGCGCTAGATGTGGAGAGATTGAAACTACAGGCCACCTCCTGTTCAAGTGTCCTTTTGCAGCCCAGGTTTGGCAATTATCCCCACTCTCTTCATTCCCTCACACTCCTTTGAATGGTGAATTTGATGAGATTTGGAGACAAGTGTGTCATACAAGCTGTCTACCTCCATCTAGTTTAGCTAATGGACCTATAGCACCCTGGATTTGCAGGAATTTATGGAAAGCTAGAAATAAGTTAGTGTTTGAGGAAAAGGAAATGTTAGCCTTAGAGGTAGTAACAAAAGCAGTAGTGGAAGCCAAAGAGTGGCAGTCTAAACAAGATCTTAAAACCACCAGAATCTCTGGAGTGGTGGCTACTTGTAGTGTCTCTGAACATGCTGAAATTACCTGCCAAACTGATGCTGCTTGGCATGAAGACATGTTCTTAGCTGGTCTTGGCTGGTCCTTCATACAACAAAGCAACACCCCAAGAAGTATTTTTGCCATGGTTGAACACAATGTATGTTCCCCATTAGTGGCTGAGGGACTTGCGGTTAGGGCAGCTCTGTTTCAAGCATGTGAAGAAAATATAAGGACGTTATCGGTTGAAACCGACTCCTTACAATTGGTAAGAGCAATCATCGATGGGTCTAAAGTCTCCAAGCTTCATGGAATAGTACATGACATCCATCTTCTTTCAAAGAAGTTCTTGTCTATCTCATTTAAGCATATTCCAAGGAAAGCAAACTTTGTAGCTGATTCTTTGGCAAAAAAGGTCTTATATGACCATGTAAACCATCACGTTTAAAGTTTTAATGAAAGTTAATTGTAGCCCAAAAAAACTAAAAATAGAAGGCATTCTTTAGATAAAAATTTTGGTAAGTTTTTTATGTAAATTAAAAATTATTAGCTTTTCTTTTTATAAAAATAGTATGTGTAATGCTTTTTTCAATGTTTGTAGGCCTTTGTTTAACAAACACATTACTTATTTTTTCTTAAACTGATTAATTAATAATTTTAAAAACAAATTTCGAACCCTAAACGATGACGATTGACCAACCCTAAACTAGATTGTAATTTCAAGCTCCTCTTCTATAGTTTCTTCTAAAACCAATTGAAAAATATAATGGATATGGCCAGGTAAAGACTTTTCTGTGATTACATTTTGGTAAATCATAACTTAACTAATAATCTAGTTTTGAAGTTTATATCGTCATTAACGTTGGGTGATATGTTGCAGTTTTGAATATAATTGTTTAGACTATAAAGTCTATAATAATATATGAATTTGAAGTTTCAATAGAGTGACATTAAAGAGTTTGCTATGCGACAAACTTCAAATTAGATCAAAAGTAAAATTTGATTTTACTAATTTTATTTATCTTCTTACAAACTATTTAGATATATGTATTATTTTTTGAAGTTGTAATGTGATTTCTTTATATTACGGATATTATTTATAATATTTTGAAAACATATCAAAAAGACACTTAGTTTTAAATTCGCTTAGGGCATCCAAAATCATAGGACCGGCTCTGAACGTACGTAGATCTATGTTTATTGTTCTCATAACTAAAGGTTCAGTACATGATGGTACATTGAATATAGTTTCAGGTGTTTAAATCTCATATTTACGTAGAAGTATTTGCCTAGGAAACAAATTTGGCACAAACAAATCCCTAAACCTTAAACATGCCAATCAAACGTACGTAAATCTCTAACTTTAGACCGATTTTAGGCAAAATCTTAAAAGCTTGCAAGTATGTATACATGAGTTTTCAAGACTATAGATTAGTTAATGTGTTGACAAATATAGTGTCTATTATAGTTCAGTTGTTTTCAAACTAAGATAAGGTCTTGATATGATAATAAAATCTTGCAATTAGTTATGTTGTGCCCTACATCAAATGATATAAAAATAGAAATATAAGTGAATAATGCTTCCCTATATATATATATATACACATGATGTTATTAGAGGACACAAAATTTTCTAATAATAGAGCAAGAAGAAAATATAAAAGTCTATAAAAATAGCAATACGTATGTATATATAATACCCTAAACAAAAAAGAAAAGATAAAACATTTAGAAAGAAAGGGAGAAGAAAAAGAGAAAAAATGAAAAATATCTCAATCTTTCTATTTGTTTTTGCCCTTTTCTAAATGAACCAGCAACCACTAGGTTTTCAAGACTATAGATTAGTTAATGTGTTGACCAATATAGTCTACTAGGGTATGTCCACGCGTTACGTGGATTTAAAACTTAACATGGTATAATATACAATAATTGTTAACTTATTGACTATTTATATATTTAATATTACAAAAATTTGGTGTTTATAGTAAATAATTATCTAGGTTCAGAGACTAAATATTTGAAGCAAATTATTGGATATATACAATGTTATTTGTAGAAAACAAATTAAAATGGAACATTGTTGAAATATGTTATGACAAAGTATCTATTAAAAAGTATGGAACATTGTTCCTCTATATATATATACGATAATATAGCTAATTAACTGATGTTTAAGATTTATGCTCATAATTTATAATTTTAGTGAAGTTAAGACTAAAAATTAAACAATAATTTTAAACAATTTATGTGAATTATTTTAAAATTCTAAATTTTAGAAGGATAAATGCTATAATTAAGTAAAAATTAGGTTCTAAATATGAAAATGAACATTAATTGCCAACACCAAAAGTGACACATGGTAACTTGTCAAAAATTTAACTTAGTAAAACTTTAAAATATTATATAAGATATTACAGTTTAGTTGCGTTCAAGCTAAAACAAGGTCTTGATACGATAATAAAAACTTGAAATTAGTAATGTTGTGCCCTACATCAGATGATATAAAAATAAAATATAAGTGAATAATGCTTCCCTATATATATACATGATGTTACTAGAGGACACAAAATATGCTTTTGGTACCCACATAAGAAGTGCTTCCGAACTTTTTGGTAGGGGTGGCCGATTCTGTTATCCAAATCTAATCCAATCCAATCCAGTCCAAAAAACTTGGATTCGTTTGTATTTGGATTTACCTAAAAACCCATTTGGATTAAATATTAAATATGAATTTAGGTTTGGGTTATTTGGATTGGTTTTCAGATAACTGAACAATCCAAATAAAACTCAAATGTTCTTAAATATACATTTATATATATATATATATTATATATGTATATAACTTAAAATAAAATGTAAAAGTACATACATCAAAACTATTTTATTTAACAAATTTGCGTTAAGAATTTGTTTTAGATGTTATTATCATTTTTCTTTAATAATTTAACTAATCGAATCTATTCCAAAACCAAAGTAATCCAATTAAAATTATGTTTAGATATACTTTGGTTCAACTATTTGTGATCCAAACTAGTTGTAACTAGACTGAATTTGGGACGAAAACTCTTAATCCAAACAACCCAAACCCAATCCAAAACCCATAAAACCAAATCCAAAACCCAGTTTGGCCATGCCTACTTTTTGGTAAAAGGAAGATGATATTACGTACCCGAAAACCTGAACCCCATATTTTTAGCCATCAAAAGTCCACTTGTTTCTTCGATTATTAATAGAAAACTCTAATAATAGAGCAAGAAGAAAATATAAAATTCTAAAAAAATAGCAATACGTATGTGTATATATATAATACCGTAAACAGAAAAGAAAAGATAAAACATTTAGAAAGAAAAGGAGAAAAAAAAAATCTCAATCTTTCTATTTGTTTTTGCCCTTGTTGGAACTCGTTTTTGACAAAAAGGTTTCAGACAATTATCCGGTAGATTTTTTGGTGAAGACGTTCATCGGATGACCGGTTTTGAGCACGTTGGAATCGCAGCCATGAGCACTATAACATAGTGTATTTAGTTGTCAAAATCGCAGTTGATTTGAATGAGAAATGAATGTTGAAAGTGGATGAATGGTGAATACACTTTGGTGTATTAAAGCGAAGAGATACTCGAACAGAACTCGATTTTAAGATTTAATAAATGGGATGATGATCCATAAGATTAAATCTTTTATTGATTAAAGTCAACTAATAAAAATATCTCTTCTAATTAATTATATGTTTATAATTAATATTAATGACTAAATCAAATTGGCTTTGAAGAAGTCAATCACGTGAGATAAATTCTCATAAACTCCATTATCTCCACTAACCACCTTTGGAAGTTACATTGGTTTTGTTTTCTGTAAAAGAGAAACAATTGTTATTCTCATTCTAACCGATCGATCAGATTTGTTGATCACAAAAACAACAAGATGAAAATCCCCTTCATGTTTCTTCTCTTCTGTCTATGAGTCTTGAGAGTACACATATTACTAGCGTTCGTTAGACTTCTGATTTGGGTGTTGCGAATCAGAAGATGATGCGGTTGTATCATGGGATTCTGAATTGCATCGAGCCGTCACACTACGGGCAATTTAAAGAATTAAGGAAAGAGTGTCTCGCCTCCGCATAAACGATTCTTCATTAATCAAAATTTGGTATCAATTGTTTGATCTCTATCTGTTATAAGCACTTGACAATTTTAATGGGAAGAAAAGTCCCGAAAAACCCATTTGTTCGATCACTACAATCAACGATGTTGAAAATAGACTGATGGAATGATGAAATAACATGGATGTTATTACTCACATATGCATTGATAAGAATATGTTAATATTATCAAAAATGAGATGGCATTACGTACTGCAGTGACATTTGCATCTACGTCAGCCAATCCATCCTTAACTATCAAGTTAATGATATGGCCAGCTGATCTCATATGCATATAATCACCATCCAAGACCAGAGACTCAAACCTTACCAATGAGAAGCTACTTTGAAACTTTCTAAGTGCACTAGTATTTGCAGACGCATTATCAGTGGTGATACAGAACACTTTCTCAATTCCCCAGTCAGCTAGGCAGTCTAAAAGAGTGTTTGCGATGGTGTTACCTTTGTGATCAGTCACATTCTTGAATCCAATGACCAACTTGTTTAAACGCCAATGCTTATCAACAAAGTGTGCTGTTATGACCATATAACTTGCACCTATCACATGAAAAACACATTAAGATTCAGTTAGTATTACATGTTATGTGCATAAACCAGTTCTAACACAACTATGAAGCTAGAAAACAATACCTGTTACTTGAGAAACCCAAATATCAGTGGTGAGTGACACTCTTTGTTTGGTTGTCAGAAACCATTGCCTAAGAGCAGCTTTCTTGTCAACATACATCTTCACAATGTCTCTGGTTACAGTCCTTCTTGAGTGAGGCTTGTACAGATTCACCTTCAAAGATAACAAACAAAATATGTTAGACAAAGTGACAAACAAAACATGACCTACTATTAATAAACAAAACATGAACTGCTAGTATGGTACAAAAATAGAAGAGAGTGGAGAAGAACAAACCTTGTTGCAGAAGTGTTTGAAAGCCAAGCTTTCTACAAACACCAATGGTAGCTCCCCAATCACAAGCATCTCATTCACAGCTTCTCTGAACACTGGTTCAGACACCTTCGTTGTCTGCAAGTGTCCCTCCTTGTTGATCACCTTCTGAGTAGGATCTTGAAAGTCTTCCCACGCCTTGAATTCTTTACAGCTTTGCATATGATTACGCAGGTTTGTGGTTCCTGACTTGGTAGGACAAGTGAACTCCTTTCTGCAGTAGTTGCAGAAACATTTGTCACGATCTTCATCAAGTCTGGTGTAGTAAGCCCATACACCTGATCTGGTTGGAAGATTCCTCTGTGTCTTAGCCTTAGTCTTCCCACTAGCACTAGCAGACCCACTTCCTTCTGTCTGCTTCCTTTTGCCTCTGTCAGTTGATTCCTGCGTCAGAACCTGAACTTCTTCGTTGACAAGATCATGATCACCTCTGAGTCCATCATCGTGATTAACAAGAGTAGAAGCCATATGTAACGGACATCAAACACAAAAACAAAGTGGTCAGGTACTAGATTAAATATGAAACTCATCAAACACGGAAAACAAAGTGTTTAGATACTAGATAAAATATGAAACTCATAACTCATAAACGCATCATGATGAACATGATTTATCAAAACTGATATGATGATGAACATGATTTATCGAATTCTATAACATGAAATATGATTTATCAAATTTGATATCATGATGAACATGTAACAAAAACTCAAAATGATTTCTCGAATAGTATCTAGAACTAAGCAAGCAGATAACTCTATCAGATCACGTATTTTGGCTTTACACAGACAAAATGATATGATTAAACATTGATTTTACAGAATCGAATTCTCTATTTTGGTTTAACAGAAACTGAAATTAGATGATTAAACCTTGTCTAATCGATTGAGAATCTCAATTTTATGTGAAGAACAAGAGAGAAGAATACCTCGAATCGCCTATGAGAATTCACAGATGGAGGAGATGAAGAGGTAACGTGTGCTCTTCGGAAGTCCAGTGGTGTGTGGTTATATAGAACCTCTTCTCTTCTCTTCGATCTTGACAAAAGCTTTCTCGGAATCGCCATCGCAGACAAGGGAAAGGAATCGTCTCTCGCATGCACAAACCTTAGAAGAGAAAGGTAATGATTGGCTGCGGCATAGGTATCTCGAGACCCCTAAAGATAGGTTTAGGCGGTTTACATCGGTTTAGCTTCGGAAATCGGGTTTTATCCGAACCCAATCGGATAACCGAAATTTTACAAAACCATCACCGAACGGTTATTTACCTATAACCGTACCCGTACCGAACCATGTTTTTTCGGGCGGGTTCGGGTTCGGGTTTCGGTAATGGGTAATAAGCCCAGACCTAGTTTTGTTATCATAATCTATGCAAATTATTCAATTTGCCAGATCTTTACCCGTTGAGTTATTAGCTCTTGGTTATCTCTAAATTTAAAGGGACATGCGAACAAATCTCTTAACACTTTAACATACAAAACATAAGAAGTGCTTCTAAACTTTTTGGTAAAAAAAAGCTGATATTAAAGACTTTAAAGCTTGCACATATGTATACATGAGTTTTCAAGACTATAGATTAGTTAATGTGTTGACCAATATAGTGTCTCTCGCATGCACAAACCTTAGAAGAGAAAGGTAATGATTGGCTGCGGCATAGGTATCTCGAGACCCCTAAAGATAGGTTTAGGCGGTTTACATCGGTTTAGCTTCGGAAATCGGGTTTTATCCGAACCCAATCGGATAACCGAAATTTTACAAAACCATCACCGAACGGTTATTTACCTATAACCGTACCCGTACCGAACCATGTTTTTTCGGGCGGGTTCGGGTTCGGGTTTCGGTAATGGGTAATAAGCCCAGACCTAGTTTTGTTATCATAATCTATGCAAATTATTCAATTTGCCAGATCTTTACCCGTTGAGTTATTAGCTCTTGGTTATCTCTAAATTTAAAGGGACATGCGAACAAATCTCTTAACACTTTAACATACAAAACATAAGAAGTGCTTCTAAACTTTTTGGTAAAAAAAAGCTGATATTAAAGACTTTAAAGCTTGCACATATGTATACATGAGTTTTCAAGACTATAGATTAGTTAATGTGTTGACCAATATAGTGTCTATTACAGTTTAGTTGCGTTCAAGCTAAAACAAGGTCTTGATACGATAATAAAATCTTGAAATTAGTAATGTTGTGCCCTACATAAGATGATATAAAAATAGAAATATAAGTGAATAATGCTTCCCTATATATATATTCATGATCTTACTAGACGACACAAAATATGCTTTTGGTACCCACATAAGAAGTGTTTCCGAACTTTTTGGTAGGGGTGGCCGATTCGGTTATCCAAATCTAATCCAATCCAATCCAGTAAAAAAAAACCCGGATTCGTTTGGATTTGGATTTATATAAAAACTCATTTGGATCGAATATTAAATATGAATTTAGGTTTGGGTTATTTGGATTGGTTTTCAGATAACTGAACAATCCAAATAAAACTCAAATGTTCTTAAACATATATATATATATCTGTATATTTGTATATATATTATATATATGTATCTAACTTAAAATAAAATGTAAAACTACATACATCAAAACTATTTTATTTAATAAATTTGCGTTAAGAATTTGTTTTATATGTTATTATCATTTTTCTTTAATAATTTAACTAACCAAATCCATTCCAAAACCGAAGTAATCCAATTAAAATTATGTTTAGATATACTTTGGTTCAACTATTTGTGATCCAAACAACTTGAACCAAATCCAAAACCCAAGAAACCAAATTCAAATTGTAATTGGACTGAATTTGGGACGACAACTCTTAATTCAAACAACCCAGACCCAATCCATAACCCATAAAACCAAATCTAAAACCCAGTTTGGCCAGGCCTACTTTTTGGTAAAAAGAAACTGATATTACGTACCCGAAAACCTGAACCCCATATTTTTAGCCACCAAAAGTCCACTTGTTTCCTCGATTATTAATAGAAAACTCTAATAATAGAGCAAGAAGAAAATATAAAATTCTAAAAAAATAGCAATACGTATGTGTATATATATAATACCGTAAACAACAAAGAAAAGATAAAACATTTAGAAAGAAAGGGAGAAAAAAAAGAGAAAAAATGAAAAATATCTCAATCTTTCTATTTGTTTTTGCCCTTTGCACGATTGACAATGTATATGGTGGCAATCCCTTTAAAGGAGAACACACCACAATATTATTCAGGAACGGTCTGAGGTGGGGGAAATGGCTCAAGGTACATTGTAAATCCGGTAACAACGATATGGGTGTTCATTATCTGAAACCGCTAGAAGATTACAGTTTCACTTTCAACGATAATTTTTGGGGAAACACGCTTTTCTGGTGTTACTTAAGTCAAGGGTCTGATTATAGGAAAACTATCAACTTTGAGGCCTATAAACAAGACAAGGGAAAACCTCACGGAGGCTCATATAATTGGTGGGCTAAAGAGGATGGGATATATCACAGTAATTTTGTGGATTTTAAACTTACGAGAGTGTATGCGTGGAACTAAATTATAAAACAAAATCCCATATGTCTGTTATCCTTCCCAATGTAACAAATCATTGATTTTATATACTTGTAAAACTTATTCGGTTTCGATTGCATCTTTTTATGTTTTTTCACCTCACGTCGTTTCTACTCTTTCTCTTTCTAAAGCTAAATTTTCAATCTACTCTTTTACTAAATGTATTTGATATCAATCTTAACCATTATCCACCATCAATCATCTATTATTTAATAGAAAAGTTTTAATGATAGAGCAAGACAAGAAAATGTAAATTCAAAAATAACAATACATTTTTGGTGGAATTCAATAAATCAAGTTCTAACGCGACCTTAGCCGTATACATTTTGCTAATATATGTTGATCTTTTGGTAGACCTTGAAAACTTGTCAACATAAGAAACAAATTTGGCGGACAAATTTCTAAACTTTAATTTTGCCAAACGAACATACGTAGATTTCTAACTTTTTTTTAAAAAATACTACCAAGAGGTTTGGGGCTGAAGCTCTTAATCCCCTAGACATGAAATTATAACATGTAATATTAGTTTCGTTCCAAACGCCATTTGAATAAGCGACTACTAGACTTTGCCTGAGATCTTTACCCATTCAGTTATTGGCTTTTGGTTATCTCTAAATTTAAACATGCGAACAAATCTCTTAGACAAATCGCTCTTAACACTTTAACATACAAAACATAAGAAGTGCTTCTAAATGTTTTGGTAAAAGAAAGCTGATATTAAAGACTAGAAAGCTTGCACATATGTATACATGAGTTTTCAAGACTATAGATTAGTTCATGTGTTTTCCAATATAGTGTCGATTACAATTTAGTTGCGTTCAACCTAAGACAAGGTCTTGATACTATAATAAAATCTTGAAATTGGTAATGTTGTGCCCTACATCAGACGATATAAAAATAGAAATATAAGTGAATAATGCTTCCCTATATATATATATACATGAAGTTACTAGAGGACACATAATATTCTTTTGGTACCCACATAAGAAGTGCTTCCGAACTTTTTGGTAAAAAGAAACTGATATTACGTACCCGAAAACCTGAACCCCATATTTTTAGCCATCAAAAGTCCACTTGTTTCCTCGATTATTAATAGAAAACTCTAATAATAGAGCAAGAAGAAAATATAAAATTCTAAAAAAATAGCAATACGTATGTGTATATATATAATACCGTAAACAGAAAAGAAAAGATAAAACATTTAGAAAGAAAGGGAGAAAAAAAGAGAAAAAAAATGAAAAATATCTCAATCTTTCTATTTGTTTTTGCCCTATGCATGATTGACAATGTATATGGTGGCAATCCCTTTAAAGGAGAACACACCACAATATTATTCAGGAACGGTCTGAGGTGGGGGAAATGGCTCAAGGTACATTGTAAATCCGGTAACAACGATATGGGTGTTCATTATCTGAAACCGCTAGAAGATTACAGTTTCACTTTCAACGATAATTTTTGGGGAAACACGCTTTTCTGGTGTTACTTAAGTCAAGGGTCTGATTATAGGAAAACTATCAACTTTGAGGCCTATAAACAAGACAAGGGAAAACCTCACGGAGGCTCATATAATTGGTGGGCTAAAGAGGATGGGATATATCACAGTAATTTTGTGGATTTTAAACTTACGAGAGTGTATGCGTGGAACTAAATTATAAAACAAAATCCCATATGTCTGTTATCCTTCCCAATGTAACAAATCATTGATTTTATATACTTGTAAAACTTATTCGGTTTCGATTGCATCTTTTTATGTTTTTTCACCTCACGTCGTTTCTACTCTTTCTCTTTCTAAAGCTAAATTTTCAATCTACTCTTTTACTAAATGTATTTGATATCAATCTTAACCATTATCCACCATCAATCATCTATTATTTAATAGAAAAGTTTTAATGATAGAGCAAGACAAGAAAATGTAAATTCAAAAATAACAATACATTTTTGGTGGAATTCAATAAATCAAGTTCTAACGCGACCTTAGTCGTATACATTTTGCTAATATATGTTGATCTTTTGGTAGACCTTGACAACTTGTCAACATAAGAAACAAATTTGGCGGACAAATTTCTAAACTTTAATTTTGCCAAACGAACATACGTAGATTTCTAACTTTTTAAAAAAAAATACTACCAAGAGGTTTGGGGCTGAAGCTCTTAATCCCCTAAACATGAAATTATAACATGTAATATTAGTTTCGTTCCAAGCGCCATTTGAATAAGCGACTACTAGACTTTGCCTGAGATCTTTACCCATTCAGTTATTGGCTTTTGGTTATCTCTAAATTTAAACATGCGAACAAATCTCTTAGACAAATCTCTCTTAACATTTTAACATACAAAACATAAGAAGTGCTTCTAAATGTTTTGGTAAAAGAAAGCTGATATTAAAGACTAGAAAGCTTGCACATATGTATACATGAGTTTTCAAGACTATAGATTAGTTCATGTGTTTTCCAATATAGTGTCGATTACAATTTAGTTGCGTTCAACCTAAGACAAGGTCTTGATACTATAATAAAATCTTGAAATTGGTAATGTTGTGCCCTACATCAGACGATATAAAAATAGAAATATAAGTGAATAATGCTTCCCTATATATATATATACATGATGTTACTAGAGGACACATAATATTCTTTTGGTACCCACATAAGAAGTGCTTCCGAACTTTTTGGTAAAAAGAAACTGATATTACGTACCCGAAAACCTGAACCCCATATTTTTAGCCATCAAAAGTCCACTTGTTTCCTCGATTATTAATAGAAAACTCTAATAATAGAGCAAGAGGAAAATATAAATTTCTAAAAAAATAGCAATACGTATGTGTATATATATAATACCGTAAACAGAAAAGAAAAGATAAAACATTTAGAAAGAAAGGGAGAAAAAAAAGAGAAAAAATGAAAAAGGATTCAAAAGGAACGACATCAAGGTGTGGCTGCTAATCATGGATCTCGTCCTGAAGCAGTTAGATTTTCTATTCAGGCACAATCTGCAGGTCCTGAAGCAGTTCGGGTGTCTGTGCAAGCACTGCCCGTACCTCCGAGTATAACTCGATCTCGTAGGGTGGTGTCTTGCACTTATTGTGGTCGTACGGGTCACCTAGTACGTGATTGTTATCAATTACATGGTTTCCTAAAAATAAAGAATGAAGATGGTGCTGCCTGGAGTACTTCATCTGGTCGTGGTACTTCGAATGGCAATAATGGTAGTTGTGGTGGTGCATGGAGTACGTCAAATAGACGTGGTACAGGAGGTAGAGGAAGTGCTAATACATCTTCCTTGAATGTTAATTCTACTGGTGGTGCCCACATCTTCTCCAACGAAGATTGGCTAGGACTTACGTTGAGTAAGGACCAATGGACAAGTCTTGTTCAGCTTCTGTCTGTACCAAAACCAACTGGTTCATATAGTTTGTCTGGTTTGGTTATTGATACAGGTGCTTCACATCATCTTACGGGAAGATTGGAGTTATTGTTTGATGTTTTTCACATTCCACCGTGTCCAATTGAGCTTCCTAATGGTGATGTGATCATGGCTACACAGTGTGGCAAACTTAATCTCGGTGGCTCCGTCACGGTTTCTTCTGTTTACTTTGTTCCTCAATTGACAAATACTTTACTTTCTGTGTCTAAACTGCTTCGAGAGAAACCGTGTATTGCTGTGTTTATTGATAAGTTTTGTTATCTACAGGACCGTACAACGAGGTTCTTGATTGGAGCGGGTGAAGAGTGTGATGGGATCTACTATTTCCGTGAAGTTTTTTGTGTGCAAGTAAATCTTGCAAGTTCTGTTCGTGGTCGAAAGTTATGGCATATGCGTCTTGGTCATCCCTCAAATTCGGTGCTTTCTAATCTATCAGGTGTTATTGAGTTAGGAGATGTTAGTCAAGAAGTAAGTGGTCCCTGTGATATTTGTGTTCGGGCGAAACACCCACGTTGTTCTTTCAGTGATAGTGATAATAAAGCTGAAGTAGTTTTTGATCTGATTCATTGTGATGTTTGGGGTCCATACAACACAACATCATCTAATGGAGATCGGTATTTTCTTACAATAGTGGATGATTGTTCTCGTGCAGTTTGGGTATTTCTCATGCGTTTTAAAAGTGAAGTCGCAACACGCTTGAAAGAATTTTTTGCTATGGTAGAGCGACAATTCGACACTAGGGTACGTGTCGTTCGAAGTGATAATGGACCAGAGTTCATGTGTCTGAAGTCGTATTTTGCCTCTCAAGGTATTCAACATCAAACTTCGTGTGTTAATACACCACAACAAAATGGTCGTGCGGAAAGGAAACATAAACATATCTTGAATGTGGCTCGTGCTTTACGGTTTCAAGCGTCATTACCGATTGAATTTTGGGGAGATTGTGTTCTTACGGCTACCTATTTGATTAATCGAACTCCATCATCGATTCTAGCTGGTAAGACTCCATATGAGGTTTTGTTTGGGAAACCAGCTTCATACAAGCATATTCGTATCTTTGGATCGTTGTGTTACGCTCACAAAGGTACACGACCTCGTGGTAAGTTTGATGAGCGAGCTACCCGGTGTGTTTTTATTGGATATTCACAAAATCAAAAGGGTTGGATAGTATATGATTTGAAGGACAACGAGTATTTTGTCTCTCGGGATGTTGTGTTTAACGAGGATGTATTTCCTTTTGCGGATGATTCTCTTATGTCAGAGAATTCAACATCAAAGAATAAACCGTTCTTTGATGATAATGATGAGGTTCATGTTGTGGTTCCAGTTGGTTCAGATAATGATATTTGTCCAAGGGGGGGTTTGAATTCTGAGTTACCAGACCATGTGGAATGGGGGAGTGATTCACCGATGGAATCTGTACCAGTTGCTCGCCATGTTCTGCGACTGAGCCAGTTTCTACAAGTGCTTCAGGATTTACGACTGCTTCAGGTTCTGAGACAGTTTATGTACCAGTTCAGGATACAGTTTTGGGTCGTGGTCACTGTGATAAAAAGCAGTCAGTTCTTCTTGCACCTTATGTTACCTATTCGGCATCGTGCACACCTGATCCATCACACTCACACTCACACTCTTTGCTCCAATCTCCTCACGGTCCTTCAGGTACTCCTTATCCTCTAGCTAACTATGTTTCTTGCAAACGCTTCTCTAACAGCTTTAAGGGTTTTCTCGCAAAGATCACAGCGACACGTGAACCACAATCATTCCAAGAAGCTATGCAATATGAAGAATGGCGTCAAGCAATGGCTGCTGAAATTCGAGCACTTGAGGATAATGGAACTTGGGATCTTGTTGATTTACCTTCTACTAAGAAAGCTATCGGGAATAAATGGGTGTTTACAATCAAGTATAATGCTTATGGATCTATTGAGCGTTACAAAGCTCGTCTAGTGGCTCTTGGAAATCGAAAAACCGAAGGTAGTGATTACGATGAAACTTTTGCTCCAGTTTCTAAGATGACAACAGTTCGATGCTTCTTAAAAGTTGCTGCAGTCCGGAAATGGGAACTACATCAGATGGATGTTCACAATGCGTTTTTACATGGTAGTTTAACTGAAGAAGTGTATATGCGTCCTCCACAGGGCTTCACTAAGTCTACTTCCAAAGTATGTCGTCTTCGCAAGTCGTTATATGGTCTGAAGCAAGCTCCTCGTTGCTGGTTTTCTACACTTCATGGCGCACTGCTTCAGTATGGGTTTTCTCAATCTGTCTCAGATCCAGCCTTATTCTCTTTAGTTCATAATGGCATTGAATTATATGTTTTGGTGTACGTTGATGATCTTGTGATTGGTGGTAATCATTCATCAACAATTAGTGAGTTCAAGGATTATCTCAAGAGTTGCTTTCATATGAAAGATTTGGGTTCGGTCTGGTACTTCTTGGGAATCGAAATTGTTAGGAATATTGAGGGTATTTTTCTATGTCAACGAAAGTATTGTTTGGATATTATTTCCGAGTGTGGATTTCTTGGTGCTCGTCCGGTTCAAACTCCTATGGTGCAAAATCATGATCTTGCATCTGCTTCAGATGAGTATTACTCTAATCCGGAGCAGTATAGACGCATAGTTGGGAAACTTATCTATCTTTCTCTCACTAGGCCTGAACTTACCTATAGTGTTCATACCTTGCCCCAATTTATGCAGAGACCACGTACGTCTTAGTGGGAAGCGGCATTGAGGGTTGTTCGTTATCTGAAAAGTGCTCCAGGTCGAGGTCTTATATTTTCTGCTTCAGGTGACTTACAACTCACTGGTTTTTGTGATTCAGATTGGGGTGCGTGTCCGCTTACTCGTCGTTCTCTCTCAGCATATGTTTTTCTTCTTGGTGACTCTGCTCTATGCTGGAAAACACAGAAACAACACACTGTTTCACGCTCATCCACCGAAGCTGAGTATCGATCGATGGCTGATGCAACAAGTGAACTTAAATGGTTATGTGGGCTGATGCAGTTCTTTGGTGTACCTCAGCCCAAGGCTGTTCCAATCTATTTTGATAGTCAATCAGCATTACAACTCGTGGCTAATCCGGTTATTCGTCAGCGTACAAAGCATATTGAGATCGATTGTCATTTCATACGTGATGCTGCACATGATGGGTTAATTGCTCCTAAGAAGATTTCTACACATGAGCAACCGGCTGATGTACTTACCAAGGCACTTGGACGTGACCAATTTGAAGCTCTTATTGTCATGTTGGGCATTCGTGATCTTCATGTTCCAACTTGAGGGGGAGTATAGGAGAATATCTTCTTATATTATATTTCCATATTTGTATAAGTCAATATTGTGTAATCTAGGTTAAATCTTTGTAGTCCTATATATATGCCTCTTTGGCTTGTGAATAAAATCATCTTCCGCTAAACTTGATAGTAGTGGTTGCAAAAATTTCATCTTAACAAGAATCGAAATATTTTATTGTAAAAGTTCTAATGTTTCTCAATGTAATTTACATTTGCTAGTGGTCACATATTTCTATTTTGTATGTTGGGTCTTAACAAAAAAAAAGACGACAACGTTCGAATAAAGAAAGAAAAAAAATCAAACCGAATGTTGTTGTTGTTGTTCTTCCTCTTCCTGGCTATCATCTTCTTCTTCAGAGCTCAATGTATCTTCTTCAGATTTCTAATGAAATTTCAAACTACCAACAATAAAAATTCAACACATATATAGAGAAGTCCAAACTCAAAACAATTATCATATCACAATTCTAAATATTATTTTTATGTGAATGTTGATTGCAATGCCTAAAACAAATGACATAACCTATGCGGTCTCGTCGGAGGAGACGAAGAAGATAACCGGAGTCTGAGTTTCAATTGGGTTTCTGGTTCAGTTTAATTTCGGATTTCTTGGTGTACTTTATGTTTTTTCGGTTTTGTGTCAGGTAACCACTAAAACGAAACCAAAATTGATTTGAGGGATAAATAGACGTTTAACTTTGGACTCAGGGACATTGGCGTGGAGGCAAACTATTGGACTCCATATATGTGTATGTCAAAATTGTCGTGGGGAAATAGACAGTTTTTCCGATTAGTTCATATGAACAAAGATAGTTTATGTTACAGTTCAGTTGTGTTCAAGCTTAGACAATTTCTTAAATATGATGATGAAATCTCCTTTATATAAAAGGGAAGGAATTGGAGTTCTCTAAGGGCCTCCACATCAGCAAAAAATGCTGAATTTTCTTACCCAATGAAACTGGCACGTCATATCAATCTCATTTATATGTTACGTTGCATTATATTGCATGTCATTATCAACCAATCCATTTGGTTTTCACCCCAAATATTATTGGATATTTTTAAAAATAAAATGCATTGTATACTAAACTAAATATGCAAAGCCCATCCAAAACCAAAACAAAATAAAACCAAATACTAGACCCATTAAAATAGCCCAAATCTCTATCATTAGCTCCCACCTTCGTCTTCCTCAACGATCGCCCTTCCCAGCAAAATCAGAAGCCGTTGCACAAAAATCTAATCTCCGTAGGTCACGATTCCACTTCCTTAGCCTCATACGGTGGAGCACCGTTACCCCTTCACCACTTCGTAATATTTACTGCCCTCTCATTCAATTGCTTCGATGGGTTTAATGGCTATTACCCAGTCCTCCATCACCTGCCACTCCCTTGCTTATAAAAAAAAGCGTTCACACAATTCTCTTCCAATCTACACCCACAGCAAACAGAAACTAAAAATACGTCCAAATCTCTTTCCCCTCCGGTCCAGCCAAGAAGTTTTAGCACTTGAAGGAGAATCTGTAATGAATGAAGAGATCTTATGCACTTTTGGGAAGCTAAAGAATTTCAAATTGGGGACCATACTCATGATGGCTTTTTACCTACTCCTCATCGACTCAGGTATATCCACCACAACTTTCGTATATACACTTTGCAAACACAATCACATATGGAACAAAAACGTTGCGGTAATTCAATACTCTCTCTCATTGTATAAAATATATTGCTATGTTCATTTCGTTTCTGCTTTCCAAAGCTACTAATCAATCTACCTGTTTCAACCATAAAATTATATAGTAAGCAAGTATCTAACGTACAGTAATGTGTTAGTACTATTATTTTTCTACCTTAAAGTCAAAATATCTTTTCACAACCTCCGTATATACACTTTGTAAAACACAAAGTTTCTATCATTACAGAGTAACACAATTCAAAGATTCTTCTCTGCAAACCTACTTACCATTCCGAGAAAGACTACATGGCGAACTCTGTTTACAAGGTCAAGAAGTTCATGATCAACCCGTCGAGAACACTTTATAAGATCCCTCAAGGGGCCGGCAATAATGGACCACCATAAGTTCAAACCCTGCCTCTTCGGTAAGCATGTCTCTGCGCTTTAATTTAAAATTAGATACTTCTCAATAAAGCAATTCATATTTAGTTGCCTAATATACTAAGTATAGTGTATGTATTTCCTGCAATCCTACTGTGTAAGTGTCCTACTGTGTAAGTGTAAAGCACTTAAACTAAATTACAGAAAATATTCCGCCTAATCCTCTTGAATATTGTAGATGTTCTTGGACACATTTATTACCTAAGTGGAGACAACCTCTGTATCCATACACCAGATAACAACCCGATTGAAGCTCTACGCAACCAAGTAAAAGACAGAGTTTTCTTGCACTTGCTTATGATAAGAGTAATATAATCAACATCTTTACTTTGACACTCCCAAACAGAGTTGAATATACTATCCATTGAACTATTTCTTTGTCTTTACAAAACAATGGCAAACTGTCCACGCCCATCTCTGGGAACATTGCTGAAACCTTCCAGGAACGATGCAACAAAAATTCATCCCAACCAGTTGCCCTATGCCAATTATATTGTTGGTTTATACTTTATATTGAGTTTGGTCGTATTTTATAAAGTCTTAACAACTGTGGAAAGTTTGGACATATCTCAAGAGATTGTCATTCAAAAGAAATTGAACAAGCAAGAATGATTCTTGAAGATGAAGATGATTCATTTAGCAAAAGAAGAAGAAGATGAAGATGATCGAGTTCACATGCTTTTTAGTGCATGTGATTCTTTTGATAAGTTTGGTTATTTTATTTCTTATCCAAAGGTTACAAAAAGACACATAGTTTCAGTTTGTATTTAAGGTCGTTGTTGTCTTAATAGAACAAGAGGTCTCCATGTTCGTACTTTGTTTTCTTTCTCACGTCCAAACTGTTTTTCAAGTTTCTCACAAACCCCAATTCATTCTAATCACCACTTTAAGTTGTTTCCGGTTTACTTTTCTTGGACATAAAGAAAATTTCATATTTATGCTTTGAACAAGAACAAGAAAATCCCATATTTAGTTCTACACATCTAATGAACATGTAAGTTTGGTCTCTACGTACTTATGTATCTTTGATGGAAATGCTTTATTATATCTACATGGGTCTAAGTCTACTATACTACAAATGCTTTGAAGATCCCAACGAAAAACATCCTCTGTGACAAGGATCAATGACAAAGGTAGATTATTTATACCAATAAATATCTATAATTTTAAGTATTTGGGAAAATATACGCACAATCCATTTTCCATGTTATATGCATTACATGAAGACTCTACGACCTTTCTTATTTGTCTTACAAACTGATGGTGGCAGGTTTGATCACTTGAATTGAAGTGGGTTTGTTGGAAAGCTTAATTCATTCTGATCACAAATTTAACTCAAGTGATCATCAGAGACTCACATAGAGTAAAAAATGATTTAGCAAAGATATTTGGTCCTCACAAGACAAGGACACTGTATATTTTGCTTTCAACATTTATAAAACTTATATTTCAGTTTATCACCAAACAATTAAGACTTCATCATTTTTAAGGTCTTCATAGAGACCTTAAAACAATTATCTGATGTAATGCAGTTAAAGTTGGAGAAAAAAATTGGAAAAATTTATTCTTTTCGTATACTTTTTCGAACAAACGGTTAAAAATCGGTATACAGTTGTGTGATACAAACATAAAATGATAGAAAAAAACAACATAAATAAATACATAAAAAAGGAAATTTTAACTTTTAAAGGTTTTGTTTTAAAACCAAAAAATTAACGTTTTCATACCATCAAATTCCAAACAATCATGAACTAAAAAGTATTTTGGAGAAACAATATGCATTAACATATGCAAACAATTATACTATATTAATTTTAAAATTATTGGTAATAGATGGGCTAAAAGATAACTAAAAAAATATATACCACCCAAAAATAAACTGTGTATTTATATTGTATATATTTTACATGAATAAATTCTAAATTTTAACGACCCACTTAAGTGATAGAGATTAGGTTATCATTTTATTTACTTCATATTTGGTAAAATATAAATTTAAAGAGAACCAAATTAGAACTATCATTCTTAGTTTAACAATTTTACAAGAATTACTTTAACTAGAGCGCACCAATCCACGATTTACATAATATAACTTTGATGAAAATATTCATGAGATCACATGAACCAAGAATATTAGAAACACAGTCCAAAATTATAGACACAAGGGTTGGACTCGCGCGTTGTGGAGTTTGGCTTCTTTTGATATTTTTGTGTTATTTTCCTATGTTTTCTATCGATATCGTGTATAACATGAATTAGTAAGTATTTTATGTTAGTATATATATTTTACATTTAATTACACATTATCATATCATATTTTCAATTATTTATTTGTTTTTAATTCCTTTTTTTTGAAATTCTTTCGATTTGGTATTTGATTTTAAATAAATAGCTGTTTAGTTTTTGAGAACTTATTATTTTATCAATTATCGCATAATAAATTCATCCAATCTTCAAACAAATTCTAAATATAATCAATATATTTACTTTTGTCATTTTTTCACAAAACACTAATATAATTATAGAAAGTTAATTTATACATAATTTTTTTTTACGTTTTCTTAAACATTTCGAAAATAGTTTTTGTTTCTCTAGATTTTTAAAATCATTGATTCAAATATTGAATTACAGAAGATCGCTGGGGAATGCCTTTTTGTACAACTACATACATTTTTACATAAAGATCACAAATTATTCTCGATATATTTTGCTGTACAATTTATGAATAATGTGACCATTAATTTTATACTATATATATCAAATTTAAGATTTATTTATTTATTTTAAATTACGATATTACAACGTTTTCAATTTTTTTCTTTTCTACTTCCAAAGATTGAAAATAACATTTTGAATAAAATATTATATTCTAAAGTTTCACCTTATTTTCTTATTTTAGTGAAATCGTTCAATATCGTTTAATGAAATCATACATCCTCTTTTTTTTTAAAGCGTTCAGTCTCTTAACAATCGACTAAAACTCTATGACGATACTTCAATAATTAACATCATTGAATCTATTTTTTCTTTGATTATTTTTTATTAACATTTCTATTCAACGCTCTTATATATAAATTTGTAATATTTAGATTATTTTCTAATGACCATATAAATAAAAGTAATTCATTATTGTAATTTTTAATTCAAAAACAAATACTCAAATAATCTAAAATATGGTTCGTATGATGCATTTATTAAACTTAACGACAAAAATTTGATTTAACTATTTACAATTTTATGTTACTTTGTTTATTTATTTTTAGTAGAACATAACTCAAGCAATGCGTGATTTGTTTGTCTTACACCAATTTATACCTTATATCTTTAAAATAATAGTATTATAACACTTTCATATTTTTCTTTCATACTTCCATAAAAATATATAACATTATAAATAAAATCGTATATCCTAAATTTTCATCTTATTATCTCATCTTTAATTAGATGGTTCAATATTCTTTTAGTGAAATAATATATATTCTTTATCTTTAGATCAACAACCTCTTATATTAACACGTTCATCCCTCATTGGTTCAAATATGCTCATGTATTTCTTTAACGAATATGTGTAAGTGCGTTCATGACAAAAAAAAACCAGTAGCCTCTTAACAATTTTTTGACACTCAAGATTCTTTTTATTTGAATCTTTGATGTCGCTAATATCTTTATTCACTTTTTCTTATATGTATATTCATTTTACATATTTCCAATTTTTGAAATTGAATATATAAACTTTTATCGTTATCATAAATTCATAGTAAATACTCAAATATTAATTTCTACTTTTAGTAATTTATTGACTTATTTTTCGCTATATAAACTTTTATCGTTATCATAAATTCATAGTAAATACTCAAATATTAATTTCTACTTTTAGTAATTTATTGACTTATTTTTCGCTTTTTAATTTAATTAAAAAATTAGTAGCTATAAGTAACAATAAATATACATAAACATGAACTAAATGAATTTAAAACTAAAATTAATTGCTTCAATTTTTTTTGCCTACGTGGACACCTTAGATGAAGAGAGGACTCCCTAATTATATGTATGATTATGAAGTGATATACAAGAACATGTTTCTCAAAAATAATGAAACTTTTCCAAAGACTAATCTAATTTAAATCATTTTTTAGAAAGAAAACATTAACACCACCTCCTCACGATATACTTCTCCTTCATATCCTTTTTAATTTGGCTAAGCAATTAGAAAAACGAGCATTCCTCGAGAATTTTTTTACAATAACACAAAAGAGTTATCGAGGTATGATCAAAGAGATATGAGAGAAAGTGAACATAACATTAAAAGGATTTCAATCCATGCCGAAAAAAATAATGGAGAAGCAAGGGAAGATAGTAATGGAAGCGTCGAAGATAAACGACGAATTGGGTGGTAGAGAGAAATCAAGAGAAACAAAAAATAAAGAAAAAGATAGAGAACAAAGAGAAAGAAGTAAAGAAGCTTGGACATAAAGTAAGAAGATATGTAAAAGAGAAAAAGATTATGAAAGAGACTTTGATTGGACTTGGTGATGAGAAAAGATAACCAATAACACAATTATGTGTCTGGATCATATCACCATAGAAATCGTCGTGAGTATCTTGAATAGATTTTGTCAAAGACCATCATGACTCGAGGCCAAAGACTTAAACTAGAAAGTCTTATTGAAGTAATATTACATAAAAACATCATATAAAGAATCTCAAATTTGAAAACATATTATTAAGTTATTAACCACAAAACCCGCACTACGTGCGGGAGAAGCCCCTGTAATTAAGAATCTATTTCTTAGACAAAAATAGTTTATGTTACGTACCCTAAAGCCTAAACCACATGTGGTTTTTATCCATCAAGAATCTATTTTTTCGAAACGACTTGATACCACACGTTTATTAATAAAAAAAATTCTTAAAATCTGAGCAAGAAGAAAATGTAAATTCAAATATAGCAATACATATGTGTATATATAACAACGTAAAACGAAAAAAATAAGATAAAAGCTAGAAAGAAATCCATAAAGGAAGAATAATGAAAAATATCTCAATCATTCTCTTTGTTTTTGCCCTTTGCATGATTGACAATGTATATGGTGATGTTTTTAGAGGAGTACATACCATAATTTTAGTCAGGAACAGTCTTAGTCACAATAAATGGCTCAAGGTACATTGTAATTCCATGAAAACCGATAAGGGTGTCCATTATCTGAAACCCCAAGAAAACTACAGTTTCGATTTCTACGATAACGTTGCATTGGGAAACACGCTTTATTGGTGTTCCGTAAGCAAAGGATCTGATTATAAAAAAACTATCAAGTTTGAGGCCTATAGAAAAGACGAAAGAAAACCTCACGGAGGCTCGTACAATTATCAAGTTAAAGAGGATGGGATATATCACAGTAATTTTGTGGATGTTAAACTTAAGAGAGTGTATGTGTGGAAGTAAGTTTTAAATAAAATCTCATATGTGTGTTATCCTCCCCAATGTAACAAATCATTGATTTTATATACTTGTCAATCTTATTCTTCTTTATATATTTGTTGACATTCAATTATAAGTTTAAAATTTCATTCGAAGATGATAGTTGCGGTTTTACGCACATTTACATCCCAATTGTCTATCTTTCTTCATATACACTTGATTAGTTGATATGCTTGTAGTTTAACAGAACAAGTGGCAGACATTTTTAACCTTGCGACCAACCTTATCGTAAAACCTTGCAGACGAAACATATTTCTAAACCCTAAACATGCCAATCGAAAGTATAGATCTCTAAATTTAAACATGCAAATAGAACAAATCTCTAAACACTTAAACATACGGAAGAAAACCTAGCTAGATCTTCAATGCAATTCGAACTCAAACTTCTAGACTTTTTACATTCAGAAAAATATGGAAAAAGTCCATTTTAACTAAGAGAAAAAAAAAAGAATTACATGAAAGTAGAGATGATAATAGTAGCAAACGTGGCGTGAGATATAATCTACTCATTATTTTCAATTTTGAGATCATTCTATATTTCTATGTCATTTCCTCGATGTATTCATGCATATACATTGTTGAAGCTTGAGACAGGCTTCTTGATTCACGCTGACATAATTTGAAATGTGACAAAATCTATGAACTTATGCTTCTTTGCAAAGATTCACTTATTTTGTTTTCATTTTTGTCGATCAAAATTTATCAAACACTCAAAAAAATACAAAGTTACAACTAGTGGGAGACCTTCTATAAATTACTGGCCTATCAAAATAAATAAACAGACGAGTTGTTACAAACAAATGCTTTACTTGTTTGTAATTAGGGTCGTCTCTCGTTGCAACCATCGGATTTAAAACTATAAAGTCTCTCTTCAAAGCAGTTATCACAACAGAACTAAAAGTATTGACTATATTAAAACCCAAAACAACAAACGAAACAAGAAAAACCTTGACTAACGAATCCTAATAATGGCCAAAGATGAGAATTATGACTCAAAAATTCAAGAACCCATGTACTATTTATACTAATTAAACAAAAATTAGTAAAACAAATTTCAATCAACAAAGAAAAACAATGAAGCTCTTTTGTTTAGTTTTTCACCTCTTCTTATTATTCGTCTCAACCACTTCTCTATCCGTCAATTCTTCGGACTCAGTTTACCAAAACTTTCTCAAATGTTTCACGAACCAAACTAGCCTCCCTCCTAACTCATTATCCGATGTTATTCTACCGCAAACCGCTGCCGCTTTCACCCCGACACTACATGCTTACATCCGAAATGCGCGTTTCAACACTACCGCAACGCCAAAACCAGCGATTGTAATCGCGGCGCGGTCCGAAGCTCACGTCCAAGCCGCAGTAGTATGCACTAAAACGTTAAACTTCCAACTAAAAACTCGAAGCGGAGGTCATGACTACGAAGGCGTTTCTTACCTCGCTCACGTTCCTTTCTTCGTCCTTGACATGTCAATCCTCCGTAACATCACGGTCGAAGGCGAGTTCGCTTGGGTTGGAGCTGGTGCCACGCTTGGTGAGGTTTATTACAGGATTTGGGAAAAATCCAAAAGCCACGGATTTCCAGCTGGAGTTTGTCCCACGGTTGGTGCCGGAGGTCACATTAGCGGTGGTGGTTATGGAAACATGATAAGAAAATACGGACTTTCCGTTGATTATGTTACCGACGCCAAAGTTGTAGATGTTAACGGACGGGTTCTTGATCGTAAATCAATGGGAGAAGATCTCTTTTGGGCGATTAGAGGCGGAGGTGGCGCGAGCTTTGGCGTCATCTTAGCTTTCAAGATCAAGCTCGTCCCCGTTCCACCAACTGTTACCGTCTTCAGAGTACAGAAAAACTTGGACGAAAACGCCATCGACATGGTCCATAAATGGCAGTTCGTCGCTCCCAAGACCGATCCAGGTCTGTTCATGAGGCTATTGTTACAGCCCGTGACTCAAAAAGGAAACCAGACCGTTCGAGCATCGGTGGTTGCTCTGTTTCTTGGGAATTCTAACGATGTCATGTCTCTGCTAACTAAAGATTTCCCAGAGCTTGGTCTGAAGAAGGAGAATTGTACAGAACTTACATGGATACAGTCAGCCTTGTGGTGGGCGAATAACGATAATGCAACACAGGTTAAACCCGAGATTCTACTGGATCGAAACCTGGATTCAGCTTCGTTCCTGAAACGAAAATCGGATTTCGTCGAGAAAGAGATCACTAAAGAGGGGTTAGATTTCTTGATAAAGAAAATGATCGAGGTTGGGAAAATCGGGTTAGTGTTTAATCCATACGGAGGGATAATGAACGAGGTGGCTACAACAGCAACTCCATTCCCACACAGGAAGAAGCTTTACAAGATCCAGCATTCTATGAACTGGAAAGATCCGGGAACAGAAGCAGAAAGCAGTTTCTTGCAACAGGCAAGAAGCTTCTATAGCTACATGGCTCCTTTTGTGACCAAGAACCCTAGACATGCATACATCAATTACAGAGATCTGGATATTGGAGTAAATAGCCATGGCCCCAATAGCTACAGAGAAGCCGAGGTTTACGGAAGGAAGTATTACGGAGAGAATTTTGATCGGCTAGTGAAAGTAAAAACTGCTGTGGATCCGCAAAACTTCTTCAGAGACGAACAGAGTATACCTACCTTGCCTAAAGCCACCTAAATATTAGTTTTTAGGCACCAAAATGGTTTTATGACTTCCAAAACTACACTATACGACATGTAATCTAAAAATTGATGTTTCCTTTTTGTACTTTTACAAAAAAAATCAACAACGGCCTAAAACCTCAAGTTTCAGCAGAGATTAATCTGCTATTGTATATAAATCTTACAGTTCCGGTAAATTCAATGGCCCTAAGAACATAAAAAAAACCATTGCTTCTCAACTCTTGTCCGCTGATGCTAATACAGATTCTTTCCTTTGAGAGCAGGAGAATTCAGACAAAACTCAGAAAACTTGCCTGATGTTAATATTGATCCTCGAAGTTTTGATGTAGTCTGCAAAAAAATGTCCACTTTGAAGAGACAATTCTGATGTAAGTGTGTCAATTTCCGCATTTTCTTCGTCCGTGAAGATACGGGGTACGCCTGCAACATCAACAGATATTATCTCAGACCAAGCTGTTTATTAACTGTTTCAATGAAAGACAGAAAACGGGCAACTTGGGATTCTTTATTCCATAGAGTAAATCTCCAATGCCGAGTAGAAAGACTATGCAAAGTGAAGTAGGTTACCGTGAAAGCATTCCCTGGCTTCTCCAGCCATTAATACAACATCCCCACTTCTAAGATACATAGCATGAGGAGGATCCTCTTTTGATTTTCCACCTAAGAGAAAAATAGCTTTACATCCAAGACTGCGTAAGAGAAAATATAGTTACTCTATCGCGCTTCAAAATATATACGGTATTTTTCTAAGTAAAAAGGTAAAGAGATATTACCTCATGCTTACTATGGGTTTACTCCAATCAGCTTCCATGTCATCAACGTGGCCTCCAAGGGTATCACCTAAAGAGTGAGTCAAAACGTTTTCAAAGTCCAACAACATCAACCTTTTCCAAAGCAAGAAAATACAAATTTAAGGTAAATCTACCTAAACCGAAATAGTTTACAATCGCAGCCTCTGGACGGAACTCCTCCCCGCCAGGCATTCCAATACCGGCGTGTGTCTTAGCTAGTTGACAAAGTGCATCAGGGATATTCTTATGAGGGAGAGAAACATCATAGTTACGCTGAAAAAAAAAGACGAAATAATCAGCACTCGTTTAGGTTGCAACCAGTGCTTATAATACTCATCAAAACAAGCTCCAAGATTCAACCTTAGACCAATCGAACTGTAAACCGAGTGTACTCCATCTAAGCTTCCTTAAAAGAACCGAAGCCAAAACCGATTTGCAACTTGTTCGTTTCGCATTCGCAATATCTTCTTCATCATCATTATCATAGAACTTCCATTTGGTTTCAGAAGTAGGATCTTCTTGAACCAATACTTTGTTTACTTTAGCAGAATCAATCAAATCAGCAATAGGACCATAAATCACATTGTGATTTGTTCTATTTGGTGGCTGTGGAAAACTCATCAAACTCTCTTTAATCCATTTACATTGCTCCTCTAAACTTAATGCACCAGGGATAAAGTAAAACCCTGTACCATCATAAAGTTTCAACATTTCAATCCAAACTGACAAAATCTGAGTGAGTCTATGGATTGAAAAGTTAACTAACCGGGTCGATTCTCGATGCAGAAAACAGGGGAATCAGCTTCTGTAACCCTAATTCCGTCAGGCAAAACACCGTTCTTGTTGAAATTTTGTGAGATTAGACTGAAATCAAGCAATTCTGACAAATCAATAGGTTTTGGTAGCTTTGTCTTCCTGTGAGAGATGAAGTGAATGATAAGTGGATTGATACATATACAAAAGACGCAGAGAGAAGAGGAGATTAGGAATTGGGCTTACTTTTTGGAGAACTTTGAGTTTTGTTCGTAGTAAAGTTTGTATTTTTTCTCTGCTCGTCGGAAAGCTGTAAGATCTACGTCGTCGGAGACGTTCGCCGTCTCGTACATGTTTCACTAGTCGACGATTAATGGAAATCAACGAAGCCGAGTTACATTTATCTTTTGTAATCGGGTTTTTAACTTTTTAATTTTTTTTGCATAATAAATTATTGCAATACTTCCATATTTTTATCTTTGACTATGAAGTATGGATTAGCTTTAATGAAAAATATTTGAGACTAATTATTTCTATCTTTCATTCATCATTTCTCAAAAAAAAAAAATTTGTATAAAACTAATTTCTAATTGATAATTTTTTTTTGAAAATACTATATTTTAAAATCATTCAAAGTCTACCGCCTCCGACTTCATATATATATCATCGATTTAGATATTTCTACCAAATTTGCGGTTTTGACTTAGATCTCTCCGCTATGTCTGCTTCCTTTTTGTCTTTCTCATCTCGCAGCCGTTTTTTCATTCTAGTTTTGGGATGATTTTCTGATGTTCGTTTATGTGTTCTCGAGCCTTTGATCCGGCGGTAAATGATGGTTTGCGATGAACCTCTTTCGTTTTTCCGCTGCATCGGCATATTTAGTTGGTAATCGACCATGTTTAATTGGGTTTATATGTAAGCATTGTGGACTATGGCTCAAGATCGTTTTTGGTACTTGCTCTTACGTTTAGGATTGATCTAAGTATGGTTATAGGCTTTTGTAGTTTTTGTGCTAAGTTTGGTATAATCTCTCCTTCGCATAGCAATAGTTGTTAAGTATGGTTATATTTTCGAGTTATGAATAAAAAAAACCATTCAAAAATACCACATTAATATTTCTTAAAAATGTTTATGAACCTCTTTAATAAAAATATGCATTGTATTTATAGTCTTTTCAAAATTAAAATAGATAAAGAATACAAACAAAAAACAAGACAGTAAATGATATTAAAATTGTTAAAAAAAAAATAGTATGCAAAAATTAAAAATACCATTTTTAATACGATTAATACAATTAAAAATACCACAACAATATAGAAGTAGAAAATCAAATCTAGAAAAGCTAAGATTATTTGTTAAAAACCTAAAAATACACATTCATTTTGTTTAAGGGAAAGAATCAGCATTTATAGTTGACACAAAGAAAAATCTATTTCCTTTTTGTCGGCTAATGAATATGTGTGTGTGAAATGTAAGTAACGTCTTTGCAAAGTGTGGACCTTTCCGTCTGAGTTTCCGAGTTTACTCATCTTTGAGCTAAAAATCCAAACTTTTTCTTCTGACTTTGATTTATCTCTTTCTTACCAAACCCATTGACACTTCTGTTGACCTAATTCCTCCCAATTCTCTCTCTCTCTCTCTCTCACAATCACATTGCCGAAAAATCTCTCAACAACTTTCTTCTTCTTCTATGGCTCTGAGGTGTTTTCCCATTTGGGTTTGTTGTCCCCAAACCACTCATCTTTCTCCTCTTGTGAGTCTCGATGCTAAACGTCGTCGTTTCTGCTTCTGGGAATGCTCAGCTTCTTCTTCTGAGAGAGCTGTCACTGCTATCGAAGGGGAGATTCGTCATGAGCTTAAAAAGCCCTCTGGTGAAATGGGTTTGACTCAGGAGTCAAAGTCTGTTACTTTTCATAAAGACTTGAGTATGCTTCCTAGTGAGTCATCTCGTTCCTTAACATGCTGTTTTATGGTGTGTTCAAGTGGAAATGTTGATTGATTGTTTGTGTTTATGAGATTATCAACTTGGGAATTGTAGATCTTTGGGGATTGTTTAGCTCAATTTTGAGTTTTGAGATCTTTTCTTTAAGCAAATGAGAGATCATTACAGGTATATATATATATAAGGCTCAGAAATGTTGTGGATCACTCATGAGTCTTTGTTTCACATTCTTATCAATGGCCTAGATTTTGTTAACAATGATCATGTCCTTGCATGTTTTACAGAAAGTATTTGAATTTAAGAGCTGAATACAGTTGTATTAAAGGACCCTGTTCTCTAGATTTTCTGAATTTAAGAGTTGTTGTAGCTGTTACAGATGAGCTGAAATGAGTATAGTAAGTTTGACATTACTAATGTTTGTTGCCTTTGTTGATTCTTGAATCCATGAATGGTTAGATTCCTTTATTTATCATATTAGTAGCTGCACTTAATGTTTAAGATTTGATCTTTCGTATTTTGTAGTCTTGTATATGGATCAATCATTGTCATTTGGATTGCGAGATGGGGATTTGCTACACATGAATCAATCTGTTTTGCATGAGACTATACTTGAATTTCAAACTTTGTTAATGAAAATGGAGATAGGTTTTGTTAATGCTAGATTCTTTGTTTTCCATATCAGTAGCTGCATTTGATGTTACAGATTCGATCTTTCTTGTCGTGTAGTCTCATAAATTGATCAATCATTGTCATTCGCATCGCGACATAGGGCTTGATACACGTGTATCGATCTGCATTGAAAGATGGAGAACTCGATAATATTTTGTTAATACTGGATTCTTTTTCCATATTAGTAGCTGCATTTGATGTTTCAGATTCAATCTTTCTTGTCATGTAGTCTCATAAATATATCAATCATTTCCCTTTGCATCGCGACATAGGGCTTGCTACACGTGTATCGATCTGTTCTGAAAATGGAGTATGCAATATGTTTTGTTAATACTGGATACTTTTTCCATATTAGTAGCTCATTTGATGTTTCAGATTCGATCTTTCTTGTCGTGTAGTCTCATAAATAGATGAATCATTGTCGTTTGCATCGTGCCCCTTAGGGCTTGCTACGTGTTATCGATCTACTTTGAGTGAGAGAATGCTCTCCTTTCCAAATGTTATTAATGAAGTAACGTACCAAGCCACAGAAATATGTTGAAACACATATGCATTGTCTGTCATTTCCTTGTTTATATCGATCTATTTCCTTTTTTTAATCTCTCCCCATTGCAAGTCCTAACATTGATAGTTGATTACAGAACCTCTAACTGCAAACAGCCTTTACTCTTCTGATGGCGATGATTCAAAAGTGCGAATTTCATTTCAGGTGAAATATAACTTTCCTCACCTAACTGCAAATTTGTGTTTCTCTTCTTTCATTTGTTGCTACTTACATACATTCTCCATTTGCAGGGCATACCGGGTGCATATAGCGAGACAGCAGCACTAAAAGCATATCCAAATTGTGAAACTGTGCCATGTGAACAGTTTGAAACTGCATTTCAGGTTTTGATTTATCAGTCACCTCTGATGTATTCATACCAACACATAAAAAGTATGATGCTTTACTATATAATTGTTTCTTCAGGCTGTTGAGCTGTGGTTGGTGGATAAAGCAGTATTACCGATTGAGAATTCAGTAGGTGGTAGTATCCACCGTAATTATGATTTGCTTCTTCGTCATAGGCTTCACATTGTCCAAGAAGTCCAGTTGCCTGTGAATCATTGTCTCTTGGGAGTGCCTGGTGTGATGAAAGAAGATATTAAATGCGTTCTAAGCCATCCTCAGGTTCTTCTGCTACCATTTCCTTTAGGCACTTCTAAGTTATTTGATTTGAGTACTTTTTTTTTCTCTGCAGGCGCTTGATCAATGTGTTAATTCACTTAACGATTTAGGCATACAGAGAATTTCTGCAAAAGACACTGCTACTGCTGCTCAGGTACAAGATAACGAGTTTTTTAGTTCATTTGACATAAAAGGTTTACTTTTCTCCCCTTTGAAATCATTGAATATACACAAGCGTTTATTCAGACTGTTTCTTCAAGCGGTAAGAGGGAAATAGGAGCAATCGCGAGTGTACGTGCTGCAAATTTATACGGTCTAGATATTCTTGCCGAGAACATACAAGTAAGTGGTCTCCATCCTTTACTTTACTGCTAAATTTGTTTCCTATAGAAATATGAATCATTGGGTTGAAACTTGAAAGTGGAAAGATTTATGACATAGAATGTGACTGAACATATCAGTTACCTGCAATATTTACATCGATGTTTTGTTCTTTCTACGGTTTTCAGGATGATGCTAACAATGTGACCCGCTTTCTGATACTTGCCAGAGAGCCTATGATTCCAAGAACAGATAGACCATATAAGGTAACAAAAATCACAGATTTAAATCGGCTGAAAATTATGATTCCCAATAGTAATGCTTCTGTATTTGTCAGACAAGTATCGTGTTCTCTCTAGAAGAAGGTCCTGGTGTCCTGTTCAAGGCCTTGGCTGTGTTTGCTTTAAGAAGCATTAGCTTATCCAAGGTAAGTTTTGAGGAAAAGCTGTGTACTATTATCAGTTGTTCGGTCGAAAAATACAAACACAAGACTTAACTTTTAGCTCTTTTTTAGATAGAAAGTCGTCCGCAGAGACGAAGACCGCTAAGAGTAGTTGATGGTTCTAACAATGGGAGTGCCAAGTAAGTAGTTCTCCAACACACAGTATGAACACATCTTTTTTTGAGAAGTAATTGAGTGGTTTTTTTGTGATGATGACAGGTACTTTGATTACTTATTCTACATTGATTTTGAAGCTTCCATGGCTGAAACATGTGCGCAGCACGCCCTCGGCCATCTACAGGTCCCAGTCCTTGCAACCCGAGAGTTTTATTTGCGGACTTAAGTCTTAATCGATTTCTAAAGATTTAGGCGTTTGGGTTTTTTGCAGGAATTTACAAGTTTCATCCGTGTCCTCGGGTGTTATCCAATGGAATTAGTCAGATAACCGAGATAAAAATCTCCAGTAGATGTTTCCATACCCTGCAGAACCTTGTGAATATACCCAAATAGAAGAACCAGGTTCGTGGCTTTGGTATACTGCAATACTCTTCTTTCACCATTTTCTCATCTTAGAGATCAGACTCTTCATTACTGAGACAAAAACAGTTTATTTAGCTTTTGTTAAGAACATGTTTTGTATATTAAACAGATTTTCGCTGTTCAGATCAGTGTTTGACTTAGTAATCGTCTGAAACCAAATCCTGATACTATATATATATCATGATCTCTATAAATTTCATGATCTTCATTACAAAAGATGGGCTTTGTTGATCTTTCAATTCGAATCAGGAAATGAGTACTTCCCAAAAACAAAAACTAAAAAACTCAAACCAAGATACCGATAATCAGTTCGATTTACCGACTGAGAAGCTCTACACACCAAATTTGGTGTTTCATACAGTTTTTATCCTAGCTTAAAAGTTCCACTGGGGAAAATGGAACTTCAAGCTCTGATTAGTTTGAACTCATTTTGGCGAAAGGGTCAAAAGCAGACCAAAATGATCGCTAGGCAACACTGGAAGTTCTAACTCCTTGATCGCACTCTTCACTCTCTTCTCTTTCACATACGATAAACCAGGAATCGCCTCTATCCCTACCATCTCGATCCTACCAAGCTTGTAATCATCCAGACGACAGAAAATCCGGTCCAATCGTTTCCGTAGTGATCGGTTACCGGACAACATTGGGTTTGCTTTTGTGTCGTATGTAAAACCTAAATCACCTGGTCTCAAAACCTCCCACACATCGACCCATTTGTCTGCCAAAGGAAACCTCCCATCTAGCTTGTCGTCCCAGTTCATGTCTCCCCCGAACACCACGTTGGTATTAGCTTTGAGAATCTCGATCGCCTCTTGAGCTTGTTGAACTCGTTCTCGGCTAAACATTTGGTCATATTTCGGAGGACCCGGACAGGGACTCTCAAGATGGCTTGTTGCAAAAACAAGTGGCTTTCTCCCCGGAACTTCAACCTCTGCAACAGATAATTCTCTTCCCATTATCGAGTTCCTAAAGCTTTTGCAGCTGAAAGATTTCACCCCCACCTTGCTCAACTGCAAATGACCGATAAGGGTCAGTTACCAAAATCACATGAACTCGCCAAATTCAGATTCAAACATAGAGTGTGCTTAATCTCCTTACCAGCATGCAGAAATAGGCTTTTGTATGTGCCACATCGACTGAGACAGAACAAGAATACGCTTTCCACCAATTCGTCTTGCTGAAAATATCATATATCTCAGGAGTGACTTCCTACAAGACCTCACAGAAACTGAGTTACTTGTAAACTTTACAGATAGAAATCAGTCAATGACAAATGTAGAAAAATGACCTGAAAACATATGAGATGAGGAGAATGAAGCTGAATAATGTTTCCAATAGCCTTCATCCTACAAATCAACTCAAGGTCTTCACGAAACCAAACATTGTAGCTCAATATCTTCAAGCTAGAGGAAGCTGTTCCTGCATCAGAAGAAGCTACACCTACAAAAACAAGAGTGACAAACAAAGTTATAAACTTCTGCATCTGAGGACCAAAAGTAACCAACCATCAACAATTCAATCTAATCAAGAACCTCATCAAAATTTAGTAACAATCAAAAACCAATATCAAGCCAAGTGTTGATGAAACACACGTTACACAGTAATAAACTCTAGATCACTTAACCCGAACATACCAAATAACCACAGACCCAAAAGACCTAAAAGAGAGTATAAAAACCCGACCTTTCGTTTCAATCTCTTTGTTCTTCTTCATGAAACCCATCGACTCAGACTTCACAACAGACCCACCATCAACCTCAACAACATCATCATCCATAGCCTTACGCTTACTACACCGCCTCAAAGGAAAGAAAACCGACCCAACAGAGGAATCAAGGTTACTACTTTCAGGACCCGAATCGGTCAATTCATCAAAACCCAGTAGAGAAGACGTCGGAGAACGTGTTCCACAGATATCACAGACTGAGTTCTTGTACGTGTTTAGAAAAGTGCAGCCTTTACACGCCCATTTAGGTTCATCGTTTGAGGAAACTGAGAGAGGAAGAGACGAAGAAGAAGGGGTTGGTACAGGAGCCAAGCAGATGATGCACTTGAGTTTCTGAGATGGAGAATTGAGAAAAGTACATTTGGTACATGACCAAGAAGGCGAAGAAGACGATGACGACATTGCTAGACTTGTGACGTCTCTGCGAAATCGATTCGTTGACATTTGACCTAATTTTTTACTTGGCGATTTTGACTTAAAAGAGGGAAAACTCAACAAACTAAACCGAATCCAAATCGAATTAAACCAAAACCAGACAAAACAGATGAATAACTAATCCTGGGACGTTTCGGTATTCGGTTCAGTTCGGTTGAGTTTTCGGTTTTCGGATATCTCGGATCTTATTATATAAAGGAGAGTTTGTCCAAATTGTAACTCACGGGATCGCGACATATGTCTATTATCGATCGAGATGATGACACTTATTAAAATACTCTATTTAAAATAAAGTAATTAGAAAAATAAAGATATCATTATGTTAAACTAATATAATAAAGACACATTAATATTTTTCTTATTGTTTCATTATCATATTTTTAAAAGCCAAAACAAATATTATGTAAGTTGTTAAAAAAAAAAATATAAACACCATTATGTTAAACAAAATAAATGTTACATCACAAAAATGAAACTTTATATTTAAAAACAAAATAAATGTTAAACCATAAATTATTTTAAAAGGAAAAGTAAACATACGTTCAATTTTATAAATGTTATAACCATAAATTATCATTAAGAAAAGTAAATATACATTCAACCTTCCAAAAATATTATTACTTCAGAAAAGGCAAATCCAAAAACTATATAATAACATACCTCCCACAATTTAACGTACATCCAAATCTTTAATTTTCTTTGCAAATCATGAATACTACCATCCCACAAATCAGTCAAAACTATTTAAATTTTCGTAACTAGATTTGTATTTAAAAACTATCAAATATGTAAGCAAACTCATTTTAAAAAATTACTTTTCTAAAAATAATTACTGTTTATTTTTAAAATAGATTCTGTTTCAAAGTATATAATATTTCAAATATGATTTAAAACCTTATCATTCATTTAGATTAATTATTTTTATAATTTTTGATATTTTTATAATTTTTTAAGATTTAAACTCATTATTGATTTTCTTACTCACTGTTAACAAAACGTAATTTACAACTATATTAACAGAGTTTTAATTTAGAATATAATTATACGGGTATAACTACACAAATTATCAATTTTATATCTAATACCCGAATAATATGCGGGTCCTAATCTAGTATAATATAAGAGGTTCTCGGTTCGGTTCGAAGAGTAAAGTTGAAAACCAATTAATAAACCGGGGAAAAAATCGGGTTCGATTTGATTTGGTTTGGTTTTTTTAATAATTCGGAAAAAATATCGAATAATTGGAAAGATTTTTTTAAAAAATCAGAAAATTAGAATAATTCGAGTAATTTCTTTGTTTTCCGGACTACTAAACTAATCGGAAAAATAACAAAGATAAATTATAAAATTTATCCGAACGTATTCGATTTATAATTGAATTGTTTTTAGATTAATTTATGCAACCCATTTAGTTTTCGGTTTGGTTTTGGCTTGGTTCGGGTACCCGAATTTTTAAAAGATGAAAACCATCCGGATAATTTGGCATTTTTGGTCCGGTTCGGTTCTTTCACTTCCATGTATTATGCCCAAGACTATGAATAACATTTTAGGAAGACACATTTTTACAACATATTTGCTTCAATAAAGATACAAGAGACTAAAATGGTCTACAAATGATACAACAACAACAACAACAAATTACAAAATTTTGATGAAATAGCAAAGTTTATTACCTAAGATTGTAACTCACCGTGGGAAAAATGAAAAATCACCAAAAGGGTAATAAAGTAGAAGTTACAAGAATCATGATACTGATACAGAAGCCTCTTGAAAGATTTCTTGGAGCTTCACTGGATACGACTTGAGTTGAATTCACCACCGTCTGTGTATGATTTCCGACTTTCTTGCTGCACAAAATGACGTAAATATAAGAAGATGCAGAATTTATAATGTTTTAAGAGATAAGAAAGGACTTTGCGACGCGAAAACTTGCATACCTTCCTGGGAAAATACAGCTTCCATGACCTGAAAACATACACATTTTCCCGATTTAGATACTTTTATGTCGAAAATGCGAAAAACAAGAAACTTTGAATCTATAGTTAACACAAAAAATTTGAACTTTTAAGAACATGTGACCATTAACACAACAAGGATGTGCTATTTTCTTGTTATAGCCTGCCTGTAACCAAAAGTAGTAACAAACATGAAGAAGAAAGAAGTTGAATATGAATCAGAAGGTACAAGCAAGGCTACTATATCGTACTAGATATTTTTGGATTCCCAACAACAAACATGCTTTTACTGAATATGATTCAAGATTTGATAGAGGTTCATTAACAAATCATATTTCAAAATTCGTGAACACGAGACCTCTCTTGTGAGAAACTAACTTCTATGTATGGCTGCAAAGATTCATTAATCATTGATCTACGACATATTATATGCTTCCATCGTATAGCAGCCGAACTTGGAATGGAAATGTTTTAAAGTCTACACAAGTTTTAGCATATAATTAACCACTAAGGGTCTGTTTTGGTACTTCGGATCTAAACTCTAACAAACTCAGATTGTGTTTCTTGATCGTCATGTCTTCTACTATAGATCTTCAAACTCTAAACCATAAAACACGCACACAAAGAAGAAGGCAAGAGCTTACTTGGGTCTGTAGTAGTGATCATTGCAACACCTTTGAAGTCACACGAACCAGAAGCTCTTCCTTCCTTCTGATAATAACTATTGAACGCAAACGAAGCATGTCCCTTCACATTATTTGGCTGATAACAACTCTCCCCAGGTTGAATCTCACTACAATTAGCTCTCCCAGGTCCACAAGCCCAATCCAACGCAGCTTGTAGCGTCTTCGCATCCACACCATCCATAACAATGCAGTACGTCTGGTTTGTTGTATCGTTCGCTAGAAACGTTCCACTTCCAGATACATGAAGCAAATAAACCGGCGTAGAGTTCCCATAGAATAATCCCCAGCTAGCTTCACTAACCGGAGGAGCCCTTAAATCCTCGTTAAACAGCTCATAAATATAGACACTTGATGTCATCTCAGGGTGCAAAGGAGTACCAGTTCTATCGAATATATGCTTGATCAAATTCGAGTTATACGTATCAGCATTATCGATAGTAGCATACGGCTCTTTTGTATCACCTTTCGATGGCCACCCGCTCTCAGTCACAAGCACAACCACATCAGAAACATTCAAGTTTTTCATCGAAACATAAGCAGCATCAACCATAGCATCAAGCACATTCGTATAATGCAACAAAGTATTAGGATCAACCATTTCTTTAGACGGTGTCAAAGGCTTGAACAAACAGTTATCTAACGGAACCACGCCTTTGTTCTGCATATAAACATAGTAAGGATAAAGATTCATCATCAAAGGAGACCCCGTTTTCGACAAAAACTGAAGCAACGGAACCAAAACCGAATGCCAAGTCTGGTTAAAGTAAGCTTGAGAAGGCGGAAACGTATCAAGCATAATCGAAGCAGCGTGAGGAGTAGAGACCTTGATTTGAGTATGAAGATTAGAAGCAATAAGAGCATTGTATAAAGACTCAATAGCAGGTAACAACAAAGGAGCTGAAGAAGGTACAGTAGTTAAAACCTCATCACCAACAGAGATTGCTGTGATTAACGTTTCAGGGTAATAAGCAACTACATTACGACCAATCCAAGAAGCAGCAGTACTGTTTGATGAACCTATAGCGAGAAGCTGATTGTTTGGTACACTGATAATGACACGTATCTTGGTTTTAGACAATGCTTTAAGCAAATCTGGATCAGCATCGTATAAACGGACATGGTTTACTTTCTGTGTTTGTAGGAATTTGATTAATTCCGTTGGTGTGAGTAGATTTGAGACATCGGTGCCAATGTTGAAACCAACGAAAGGATCTTTATCTTGTTCTTGAACCTTAATACCTTGCGAATTCGCTGCAACATAATAAGCAAGAAGCTAAGTAAAAGGGTTTTTATTTGGGGGAAATTAGGACTAAAATGTGGAACTGAGAAATGGGTTTTGTTCTTGGACTTACCAGAAATCAAAAGATTGAAGATTGCAATGAAGAAGAGGAGAAGAGGAATGTTGGAGAGCATGTTAGAGAGAGCCATTGAAGAGGAGCTTGAGCTTGTTCTGTAACTCTTCTCCTTCTGATTCAGAGTCAGATAGAGATTCTTGCATTATCTAGCTCCTCTACCGATTGTGTACTTGTTATGTGTTTGTGATAATCTTAGGAGAATCAGAGAAGAGAGATTAGTCATTTTGTTAAGGGGTTTTAGTGTGAAGATTTATGTCTCTGTGCTTCCACGTGAAATTTACTCTGCTCGCTTCTCCCCACACAACTGGTCGATTTTCAGACAGGAGGATGTGAAATTACAATAACGCCCTTGAATACTGATACCTAGACAAATCTCAATCTTTAGTAGATTTTGGATAACAGGAAGAAAAAACGATGAATTGTTCTTTGTTTTGGTACACGAAAAGATTCCTTTTTTTTTGTCAGCAGATTCCTAATTGGGAAATTGGGTTACATATACATGCGATAAAATTAAAAATGTGGATGTTGCGCTATTACATTTTTTATAAATTCAGCATTGCCTCTATGTATATGTATATTAAACATATACAGACACCATATTCTCATCTTTTTTTTTTCTTCATGTTTTCTTCTCCTTCCTCCTCCCGTCACCACCGTCAATCACCCTCCGGTAAACCTCTGATGGTTATCACTGTAACGACTAGGGTTAACTATGGCGACTACGGTCAAGCAAATCGATGGTCACTGTGGCGGCTACGGTTAATCGAGATTTGTCGGCTACGGTCAAGCAAATAGATGGTTATCACTGTGGCGGCTATGGTTAATCGAGATTTGTTGCTCTTTTTCCGGTGACTATAGCTAACTGTGGCGGGTACGGACAAGCACCGAAAGCAAATCGATGGTTATCACTGTGGCGGCTAGGGTTAATCGAGATCTGTCGCTCTTTTCCGGACTGCTACACACCACCGTAGCGGCTAGGATTAATTGTGGCGGCTAATTGGATATGTTGCTCCTTCTTCAGATTGCTACATACCACCGAAATGTGGATGTTGCAAATAGGGAAATAATAAACCGATAGGGGATGTTTCGTCTGTTCAAGGGAAATTACTTTCTGATTGGTAAAAAGATTTTTGATTTTTCCACTCACCCAATTGTTGGTAAATTTTTTATTTTTCCCCTAAAAAGCCCTTCCTAATTTCCTACTAAAATACCTCTAAAAAAAAATTAATAAAGAAATTATTTTGGTTCTTGCTTTTTTGGCTTGGAATGTTGGGGTTGACCGCATGTGAAAAAAGTGGACAAATAATAATGTCCTTTAGTGGAATTCTACTGTTATGTGTAGAAGGTTTCTATACGTATGTATTTATTTTTCGGTTCTTGAAATATCCGTATAAGAAATATTGAAATACAAGTTGAGAAAAAAGGAAAAGAATACGACATATACTTTTCTATCTTGAGTAGCTAGCTAGAAGTCTTGCACATTTACTACAAGTGGCCCATTTTATTTATGTGTTGTAACACATTTCCTCATCTCAACCAACAAAATCATAAATAAATGTTTCAATAGAAAACTAAACAAGTAGTAACAAAAGGTTGGCAAAATGTTATATTATACAAATATAGTGGTGCATATGAGTTGCTTGTGCGTTGCGCATTATACTAAAAATAACAACTTCAAATGAAAACCCATAACCAAATCGAGGGAATCAGGGGGGGAAAAACAGCAACCCGACAAAACTTATTTGTTCGTACAACATAGAGATCCATTTGTAACTCTTGATATAATAGAACCAAAATAAAAACTCAAAAAAAGAGGAAGCTCTATCGGAAAGAATCATTTTTTCCATCTAATTACACTAAAACCAAATTAAACATCAAAATATTTTTGAAACAATTAAGTAATTGCATGCTATTGAATAACGTACTCATAATAATTGTTGAAATATCTTTATCAAAACAAAATTGTTCAAAAAATGGAGCTTATAATAATGATTAATAAATTGGATGAAGACTATATGAAACAAAAATATCAAATATTATAATCAGCTTCTAAAAACGATGAACCGTGACACTTTTCTTTTGTCCGTTTCTCGCAATTATTTATTCTGCTGTACATATTTCTTTAGAAATAAAAGACACAAAATACTTGTACATTTTACTATTTTAGCCATAGAAAAATAAAGCTTACCTCCAAGTGTTAAGAAGAAAACAAAATTGTTGGGCCCAAATCCAAAACTCAACCGGCATATTTTACACACAACAAAAAAAGGAAAAATAAAATCGGTAAAGAAAAAGGCAAAACAAGAGAAAACCATAGGCTATTAATACAAGAGCGATTTTACATTGGAGAGATCAATAATGATATTTCAGTTCGTTTACCTATTATATGGAAAATGATTCTATTCTAAAACTAAACATATCTATGAAGTCTATGATATGTCGTTGATAAGAGATCAATCAAATTTCAGAATGAATTTTTTTATTAACTTGTAATCATCAATTTTGTCTATCTAAACTCTAAATCAGAAAGAGTAGCCCATAATCGTTGATAAGTGTTTTTTTTGGTATTTAAGAAATTAGGATACATACATTATATCTAGAGAAGTTGACTAAAACAACTTTTTTACATTTTGGGTTGACTTAAACAACTTTTTTAAATTTTAATTACTGAGGTTATTTTTGAGTCCGTTTTACCTTTTTTATTTGATAACAAAAAACGTATTTACGAAAATGTCATTAATGCCATTAGCGAAGGTAGACTTATTATCGATCATATAGACTTATTTTTTAGTCCGTAGACTTATTTGATGAGCGGTAGACTTATTTTTGAACGGTAGACTTATTGTGTCACTTCGGTGGTTGATTTGTATCCGAACGGTAGACTTATTTTTTGAGCCGTAGACTTAAATTCACCCAATGGTAAACTTATTTTGAGCGGTAGACTAATTAGTCGAATGGTAGATTTATTTTCGTAGACTTATTTTGAACGGTAGTTTTATTTTTCTTCGATGGTAGATTTTATTTTAACTGGTAGATTTGTCTTCTTTGGTGGTAGATTTTTAGTCATAGCAGCGGTATATTTATAATTATGGATAGTGACGGTAGACTTATTTTAGTAGCGGTAGAGTTATAGTTAGCGGTAGACTTATTTATGGCGGTGGTACATTTATTTTGTGTATAGGTGTGGTAGACTTATTGTAGTAGTGGTAGAGTTATAATGAGCGGTAGACTTATTCAGTATTTTCGGTCAACGAAACCAACCTTTGACTGGTAGACTTATTTTTTTAGGACCAACAGAGGTAGACTTATGTGTTGGTAGCGATTGCAGTGGTAGATTTGTTTTTACCTAGGTCGAGTGATGGTAGACTTTTTATTCAACCTAGTTACGGTAGACTTTTTTTCACATTAGATAATTGGTAGACTTATTGTGATAGCGGTAGACTTGTAGTCCTTGGTGGTAGACTTGTTTCATGTTTAGGAAACTATAGTTGAAACGACCCGACCCGTTTTTTGTTTTAAACAGTAAACCCTTGGTCTCGGACTAGAATTCCCATAAATCTTATCCTCAACAACCAAGCAAGCACACAGATTACACTACAACGGAAAACAATAAATCAAATAACCAATTCCATTAAACTTATTAAACCGGTTCAACACAAATCCAATCAAGTTCCAGAACTAACCAACAACCTAGCCAATTCTAAAGAAAGCAACAACTGAAACACAACACAAGCACGAAACCGAGACCCTAGATCATCTCTCTCTTCGTAGCCATGATTCCACGATCACAAATTTGCCTTTACCTGCATCACATGGGAAAAAGAGACGCGTGAGTATTATCATAAATACTCAGTGAGACGGTCATCCCATCTACGACTGCGCACTCAGGCACGATGGAACCGCTCAGGCAAACATACAACAACAGCACACAAACACAAGAAAACGGCTCAACCACAACCAAACAGACAGGCCTGTCGATCGACACTACCACTAGGTGTCGATCGACACCCCCTGTATGTGCCTGTCGATCGAACACCCTCTAGGTGTCGATCGACAGCACCTCAACATACCCATCGATCGACACACCCTCTAGGTGTCGATCGACAGGCCTGCGCAGACTCATAGGAAATCGATCATAATCCTCTCGGATCGATTCCTCCTCTTCGTGAACACAAAACCTGCACGAAAACAACAAACCAAACCACACAACAACAATCACAGCCACAATCAATCAATACAAGATCAAACAATTCATTCCAAACATATCACCAAGCAACCCTAACGAATCCACCGGCCCAGAAGCCATGGTCACGCACTCACCTTGAATCAATCGGATAGAAACTGATAGAATTGAGGCTAGACACGAAATCCATGATAATCACCACGAAATTCCAATCCAAATCGCTCAAGATTCGAACCCTAATCCACAAAGACTCAGAGGAACAAGAGAACTCCTCACAAACTCTTTTCTGCTGATTTTTGGGACTTTGGTTCGCTCAAATGCGGCCAAAAAGCCTTAAATACGAAGCCCTAGGGTTTCCTCAAACCAGCCCGGTCCAACTGAACGACTAAAATCGAACCAGAAAACCGACCCAATTAAGGACCTGTCGATCGACAGACACGAGGTGTGTCGAACGACAGCCCTTAAGAGCCTTGTCGATCGACAGACACTACGTGTGTCGATCAACAGTCCCACAATTTTTCTCAAAAATGGTTCACGGGCGTCACAATTCTCCCCCAATAAAACTGGATTCGTCCTCAAATCCTCAAAACAACCCACCAAGCTAACCCCATGGCCAACAGGCCAGTAACACCAGAGACTACATCTCCGAGACCCTCTCGAGGCTCGCATCCATCCTATGCATATAGACTCGTCTCAGACATTGATTGCCCATAGCTCATAACTCATAACCACCATCTAGCTCTCGGGATCGTCACCCCTCAGCTCTCGGTGTCTAGTACCAACCCACCTCAGTCCGCGCAGTTCTAACGGTGTTTGGTACTCAACCATCTCCACACCTCAACCCATCAAGACACACAGTCTAGCAAGCTCTCGGTATGCAGGGATCTCACTATCCCTAGAGAGACGCATCTCTCAAAGATCTGCCAGAGGTCGCAACCTCCCCAAACTATCTCCATACCCTCACGCTCTCAGTCCTCGCAGTCCTGACGAATTATCGGTATGCAGGGAACCCACTATTCCCCGGAGAGACGCATCTCTCAAGAACTGCCGGAGACTCATCTCCAAGAAAGAACCAATGTCTATCTCTGAGCTATGCAATCAATTCCTAACGTCTATAATGCACCTCTTACCGGAACTACCTCCCAAGGTTTCACATGATATTCCCAACCCGGAATACCATCACAATCGTGATCATCACAAATCACCCGGACCATCCATCACCCCGGATGTCCCCGTAGAGTCTCTTTGGAACTAGACAGTTCTAACCACCATAAAACTTATATTCGGAGACTCTCTCACACACACACACAAACCCGTTAGAGTTCCTCCGAAACTGGCAAATTATATTCGCAATAAAACTTCCATTTCGAGGTTCTCTAACCACAACCACACGCAACCCGTTAGAGTTCCTCCGAAACTGGCAAGTTTCACTCACTATAAAACTTACATTTCAAGGCCCCCTAACCACACACGCATGACCATACCTAGGTCATCTAGAAAACCCATCACACAGGGTGCCCCTGTTAGAGTCTCTCCGAAATAGACAAGTTCTAACCACTATAACACTTCTATTCCGAGATCCTCCAACCACCTACTCCAGGCTACCAAAGCCAAAACACAAGAACCTCATGGCTACACAGCCATTCATCCGCACGCATGGCTACCACAGCCACCACACTCACATCATAAGAACTACATATCTTATGAAATCGGAAGAATGTCATAATCGTTTCGACTCCAACAAAAATACATAATTCCAACCACATCACCACACCTGGTGATCACCACCAAACCAGACATTGGAACCCATGAGACCCAGTTCACTTTCCGGCTTGCTTCACAAACCATAATCGAACCTTGTGTCATCTTAACCTCTGGTTCCCAAGTTTCTTCCCGGACACCGTCACAGTCCCACAAGACTCTCGACAACGGCACCCTTTTCTGGCGCAAGATCTTGACACTTCTCTCAAGGATCCTTACCGGCCTCAACTCTACCGCCAACAACTAAAGATGTGCAGGAGTCCTCACCACTACCTCCCAAGACCCATGTAGACAGTTCCTAAGCTTCGCCACATGAAACACTCAAGAAAGTTATGCATGATCTATGGTAGCTCCACCCGATAAGCAACTGGCCCCACCCGCTTCAACACCCAGAACGAGCCCACAAAACCACCGCTTAAGCTTATCCTCTACAATGGATCCGTTAGAACCCTGCAACATCTCCACTATGAGATACGCTCTATCTCCCACCTTAAACTCTAACTCATTCCTCCTCTCATCGGCACAACTCATCGGCCAATCAAGAGCCTCTTTCATGTTTAGTTCACAACACGGATCTTCTCCGTCGTCTTTTGAACAGGATCTGCACCATATATGCTTCTCTCCTCCCCTTAGATTTAACATAAAATGTGCGACATGGCCTCCCATATAATACCTCGAAAGAAGTCATACCCCTACTAGCCAGAAAGCACTCACAACTCAGAAGTGCACCTCGAATCTTTGTCTTCCACAAAACTTGCTAGCACTTCAAGCCACCGCACTAACTCACTCACATATTCCATAACCCAAACCTCTGTTCCCTCGGTTATCTTAATGGTCAGAAAATGTGCTGACGTAGACAGACGATCCGCAATCACTCAAATAACAACATGAGTCCAGGAAACCGGCAATCCTGCCGCAATATCCAAGGAAAACATGCCCCACTTCCCCTCTGGAATGGGTAAACAACCCTCACCAACTAGCAACTTACCGCAAGCTGCGACCTAGTTAGCCACGTCCTTCTTTATCCCGACTCAGAGATGGTACCGTTTCCGATCACTATGCCTCTTGTCGCTTCCGGATGAATAGAGAAAAACATGCTCACATGAGCCTCTCCCAGAAATCTCCTGCCTCAAACCTCATCCTGAGGCACACAGACTCATCTGTGCCCTAAGATAGTTCCAATCGCCGAGACCCTATAACCAGAAGCTTCAACCTTAGAAGAATCCACAAACCCCGATCCTTCTCTTGAGCTACTCGAAGCCTGCTCAAAAGGTTTGCCTCATTAACGGTCTCCAACCCCAACGGCTCTCGTGAGATAACACACACAACCTCAACGTATAAATCTCACTCACCATACCTTCACATCTTGCTCCTCAACCAAGCATACCGCCTCCGACTAAGAGTACCCACCTCCAGCTAAGTTCACCACGATGGTAAACTATAACATACCCCAATCTATTACAACTTCACCCATCACTTCCGCCTCAAATTCCAAGACCACACAAAAGAACCTACTCCTCTAACCGCTTGGTCATAGATTGAGCCACACTCGCAAAACCTATTGATGCAACTCCTGAAATAACCTGCCAACCCGAGAAAACTACTAATCTTAGTTGCAATCCTCGGTCTAGGCTAAATCTCATATATATTACATCTTAACGGGATCCACAGAAACTCCATCTGCTGAACAGTAAGACCCTGAGAAACCCATTTCCCTTGCCAGAAACTGCACCTGCTCATCTTATCAAACCGCTTCTGCTCTTGCAACTTCCCCAAAACTGGCCTCTCCTTGCTCATACTCCTCAGAACTCTTCGAATACACCCAGATGTCATCGAAGAAGTTACGAACTGATTCAGATACTCCTGAAAGGCTTCCCTCATCAACCTCATAAACGCAGCTGGTGCACTCTTCAACCAGAAAAGCATCACCACCAACTCAAAATGCCCATACCAAGTCCTGGAGGCCGTCTTCGTGACATCTGCCTCATCGATAAGAACCTCGTGGTAACCGGATGCCAAGTCAATCATTGAAGAACCAAGTAGCCCCTCACAGTTGATCCCACAACTTAACAATTCTCGGAAGAGGAAACTTGTTCTTCGCAGTGACTCGGTTAAGCCCTCGATAAGCGAACCACAACCGGAAATTATCACAATTCCTCATCACAAAAAACACCGGTTCTCCCCACGGTTAAGTACTCGACCGAAGGAAACCTTACTCCAATAAATCCTCTAGCTGCCTCATCAGCTCCTCCAACTCTGCTGGAGCCATCCTGTAAGATGCCTTAGATAAAGGCGTCATCCCAGTCTCTAACTTAGTCGTGAAAGGATCTGACCGCGACGACGGCAATCCCTGCAACTACTAAAAGACATCCTCACAGTCCTGGACAACCCGAATATCCATCACTGTAACCTCACCCACAGACTCCGATAGCACAATAATCTCCAAGTAAGCATCGCAACCCCTGAGTCATAGCCTCAGCCTACACCCGAGAGGTCACGAGACTCTCTGAAGTCGGTCTCACTCCCTCATAAACCAACCTCCCCCTATCACGTTCAAACACCACTCGACCCCGGTGACAATCCGGATGGACTTTGTACCAATTCAACGAATCCACACCCAGGATAACATCGTACAACTCCACCGGACTGATCACAAAGTCTGCTGGCATCAACTCGCCTGCTACCAAACTTCCACATCTTTCGCCCGGCCATGAGTATCTAGAAACTTCCCTCCAGCAACCATAACCGGTCCATCCCGCTCACCAGCGTCACTCCGGATACCACTCCACTCAGCACGCTCCGGAGTGATTAAGCAGTGATGCTCCAGACTCAAATCACACGTGGGACTCAGTACTGCCCACAACCAAGGTCTCAACACAACTCTCATGTGCTAAGAACCCGAACAAGTTCACCAACCACGACCCATGCTTCCACACCCGAAGCATCCTTGGCCACTCCAACTCAACCCGAAAGTATCCTCCCACTTTCTCTTATGTCCCTGTGCATGCTTACCGCCATGCCAGGTATCACCTTCTACCGAGACTTAATAGACCGAGCAGTAGGGTTAACCACCACATCCTTCTCCCTCGAATCCTCGACGATACCTCCAACAGCCTCAACAACCTATGCTCTCGCAGTATACATGGACACTCTGCACCGTGTCCCCAATCTGATCAAAGTCCTCTCAAGAACCTCCTATCCTGGGCCTCCTTGCCGTCCATGCTCCTACCAACATGAACCAACATAAACCAGGAGTCGGTTAAACTCCAAATCATACCCACGAACTGATCTCTCTCACAAATCCAGTTCTAAACACCTCGTCTCTAAACAATTTGTAGCCTCTCGAGGAAACAACTTGGCATCACACTATGCCCAAAAGTCCGCCCAAGCCAACTCTGCCTGAACCCTCCTAGATGCAACACACCACTCGCAAAGAATCCAACACCAATTCTCTGCACCTGTTCCCTTATCCGTAGATAAGACGGAACCCTACTAACAAATGCAGCCCTCAGCCGCACTTCTGCCACTCGTGGCATCATCGGAGCCTAACCGGCACCGCACTCAGTAACCGCTCCCAAAACTACTGAAGCTTATCCGCCAGACGATCATCTCGACCCTAAGCCCACCGCGGGCGCCCCCGCACTACCAACCTCATGAGGATCAACACCGGCCCCCGACAGCCAACCTAGGACCACACTATCCCCACCAGCCCTCACACTGGCGCTCACACTTTGCTGCATGCTGGCAGTCTAAATGGCGCTCAAGCCGTCTTGAAGCATTTACGGATCACTCTAAGCCACATTCGTAACACTCGAGCCGCACCCCCGACAAACTCACTCACTAGTGCCTGCCACAACAACTAATGCAACAGATATGTCAAACGATCATTTCGTCACCTGGACCCCTCCTGCGGGCGCACCCGAACAGCGAGCCAATCCAGCACTAGCTCGAGTACCAGCCCTAGCCCCACAGCCCTCACACCGACTCTCACACATGCACTCCCACTGGCACTCGCACTAATACCCAGACCCTCGTGATACGTCTACGGATATGTCACAGTCTCAAACGTGGAACCCTGAGCCGGATCTCGAGCCGACTCACTCACTGGTCCCCGACCACCAACTTGACCTCCACAGTCACCCCGGCCCCCATGGCCACATTCTCTAGTGCCTCTAACCCACACCATGCACTACCACAGTACACAAGCTACACAGTAGAGAACAACAAACAAAACACACATCACACTTACTGTGGAGTCTCTTTGAAGGCTCGAAGGAAGATGATCTAGAACCCCCAAACCCATAGAATTGCAAATTCACAAATTTCAATCCTAGCAGTTCTAGCCCGTCCTAAACCCGTAAGGGCTCTGATACCAAACTGAAACGACCTGACCCGTTTTTTTTTAAAACAGTAAACCCTTGGTCTCGGATTAGCATTCTCATAAATGATATCCTCAACAACCAAGCAAGCACACAAATTACACTACAGCGGAAAACAATAAATCAAATAACCAATTCCATTAAACTTATTAAACCGGTTCAACACAAATCCAATCAAGTTCCAGAACTAACCAACAACCTAGCAAATTCTAAAGAAAGCAACAACTGAAACACAACACAAGCACGAAACCGAGACCCTATATCATCTCCCTCTTCGTAGCCATGATTCCACGATCACAAATTGCCTTTACCTGCATCATATGGGAAAAAGAGACGCGTGAGTATTATCATAAATACTCAGTGAGACGGCATCCCATCTACGACTGCGCACTCAGGCACGATGGAACCGCTCAGGCAAACATACAATAAACAGCACACAAACACAAGAAAACGGCTCAACCACAACCAAACAGACAAGCCTGTCGATCGACACCCCCTGTATGTGCATGTCGATCGACACACCCTCTAGGTGTCGATCGACAGCACCTCAACATACATGTCGATCGACACACCCTCTAGGTGTCGATCGACAGCCTTCATGCTGGCCTGTCGATCGACACACCTCGTGGTTATCGATCGACAAGCCTGCGCAGACTCATAGGAAATCGATCATAATCCTCTCAGATCGATTCCTCCTCCCTGCACGAAAACAACAATCCAAACCAGACAACAACAATCACAGCCACAATCAATCAATACAAGATCAAACAATTCATTCCAAACTTATCACCAAGCAACCCTAACGAATCCAGCGGCCCAGAAGCCATGGTCACGCACTCACCTTGAATCAATCGGATAGAAACTGATAGAATTGAGACTAGACACGAAATCCACGACAATCACCACGAAATTCCAATCCAAATCGCTCAAGATTCGAACCCTAATCCACAAAGACTCAGAGGAACAAGAGAACTCCTCACAAACTCTTTTCTGTTGATTTTTGGGACTTTGATTCGCTCAAATGCGGCCAAAAAGCCTTAAATACGAAGCCCTAGGGTTTCCTCAAACCGGCCCGGTCCAACTGAACGACTAAAATCGAACCAGAAAACCGACCCAATTAAGGACCTGTCGATCGACAGACACTAGGTGTGTCGAACGACAGCCCTTAAGAGTCCTGTCGACAGACACTACGTGTGTCGATCGACAGCCCCTCCATTTTTCTCAAAAATGGTTCACGGGCGTCACAATAGTGGTGGTAGACTTATTTGGTAGGTGGTAGAGTTATTTGCAAGGAACGCGAAATGTTGATTTTACCCTTAAAAAAATAGACAAAATTGCACGAAAAAACCTGCAACAATGGTGAAGAACTAGAGTTGCAGCCGCATAGCTCGGATCCGTGATTGATATTTCTTTGTGTTCTCTAGTGATTTTTGAACAAAATGAGGTAAATTGGGAACAAAACAAATCATTCTTATTTGTGGTCGTCAGAGTTTTGAGAAGAATTGATGGGTGTTCTTTGTTGACAATTCAAAAGGTGGTACAGTTCTAGGGGCATATCATGCAAGTGATGGTAGATTTATATACACGTGATGGTAGATTTAATATGTACTATATATTTTCATATATTTTCTATCTTTTCGTATGAACTCGTACTCGTGTTTTAAGGATATTGTAATGGTTACAAAGACATTTCAGAAGCCATGTTTTAACCATACATAAATGTTGTCAATTCATTCATACACTACAAAAAAATGTTCATAAAAGTATACCATAATGTTTGAATTTCTTTGGAAAAAGTCTACTATAACAATTGTATGTTATAGAAATAAATCTACCATAACGTATATTACAAATCAGAACGTCTGTGTCTCATAAAAATAAATCTACCATCAAACAAAAATACATCTCAATCGAATCACGAAGGATAACTGAACAATCATTGGATCCATCACAATGGTTGGACTCTGATAACTAAACAATCTTATCACGTGGTAACTCATCCATGATATCAGATTCACATTTGAGGCGAATAACATGCATATTGGAATCACAGAAGTCTTTTATACTATGCCAAAAAATATCTTATTCATTAGCAGCTTCATAGTCAAAAATCTACCATTGAATAGAATAAATTTACTATTATACAAAAACAAATCTACCACTAAAAACTTACCTGCCATATATACGGATGAGGTTGAGGATTTGATGCTACACTTTCTTTGATTTTTACTTTTTAGGAATTAGGATACACTATTATGACAAGATACGTCGGTAAAATAAGACATGATTGATGTTACATTTGTTTCATTCTAAACTTTATGCAAAACAATCTTTTCAAAAGTGTGACAAAAAAAAAAAGATCTGTTCAAAAGTAGGCCACGTTTCATAAAAAGTAATATAAAAAACGCCACGTTTTAAAAACAAAAATCTCAATGATTCAATACCTTTATCTCCCATAATTAAAGTTTTCATCCACGTGTCATATCATCACTTGTCTGTTATTTGTTTCAGTAACTGCCACTCACCATCGTTCACACAATAAACTCATCCAACGGTTAAAAATACGTCTGTGACAATCAAACTATATCACAGGCAGTAGCCGAAAACTAGTCGGCCACTTTGTAACTATTTTTGAAGTGACGATCTTTGCTTTCACCGAAAATCATCCAGTAGTCCCCAGTGGTGTGGTGTATCTTCTTCTTCTTCTTCTCTCAGGTGAGTTTACTGTTGTAGATGATGATGATGATCTAGCTTTTTAACATTCCGATTACAATGTCCTCGAATCGCAATCTGATTCGTTTGATTTTGAATCTGGTGTTTCTCGGATCTCGGTTTTTGTCTTGTGGATCATTACTCGATAATCGCATGGGTTTCATGTAATCTATGTTTTCCCTTGATGATCCGTGTTCACTAAAAGTATTGAATTTGGGTTTGTTCTTGTTGATCGTTTTTGTGATTAGTGCTTGTTTAATTCATATGGGTTCATGTGACGTTTAGACCTTTGGTTTGATTGGTTGAAAAATGCATATGGGGTTGAGTAAAATGATATTTTTAGGGTTTTTATGGTAAATTAGAGTAGACAGTGTTCATTTAGGGGAAATGAATGAGATTACTTGTTGATGTTGAGGCTGTTTCATTGTTCTTATGTCAAAATGTAGAGTTTCTTTCACTGAAAATGGAAGCAGCTGACTCACACAAGTTTGTTTTTTGTTTTGTTGTAGAAAAATGGCTGAGGCTTCTGTTGTTGCTCAAAATGCTGATTTGTTGGAATGGCCAAAGAAGGATAAGCGTCGTTTTCTCCATGCTGTTTACCGTGTTGGTGATCTTGATCGTACCATTGAGTAAGTATGCCATTTTGTTGTCTCATTTAGTGATGCCTTCTTCTTCGTTTTGTGTAATTTGGGTTGTTTATTCTTTGTTTCTTTCTTAACAGTTTTTACACTGAGTGCTTTGGTATGAAGCTGACGAGGAAAAGAGATGTTCCAGAGGAGAAGTATTCTAATGCTTTTCTCTCTTTTGGATCTGAAGACTCTAATTTCGCCGTCGAGCTGACATATAGTATGCACTCTTCACTCTCCTCTTCTCTTGGCATTTTCAGATCGTTCTAATGTTTTATGTCGCAAATATTTTTATAGATTATGGTGTTAGCTCATATGATATTGGAACTGGATTTGGGCATTTTGCCATTTGTACTCAAGATGTAAGTCGTCCTTTGATTTTAGATTTCAAGAATCAATGTATATGCATGTGATGCTTTGAATAGAGAGATGGAATAACGTCCCTTTATTAGGTTTCCAAAATGGTTGAGACAGTCCGTGCCAAGGGTGGAAATGTGACAAGGGAACCTGGTCCAGTCAAAGGCGGAGGCAGCATCATTGCGTTTGTGAAGGACCCTGATGGCTACACTTTTGAGCTCATCCAGAGAGGTCCAACTCCTGAACCATTCTGTCAAGTCATGCTTCGTGTTGGTGATCTTGACCGCTCCATCAAATTCTATGAAAAGGTAATGCAGTGAAAAAGCTTTGTCTTTATGTTTTGGAGAAGTCATTATTAACATTGCTCTGTTCTGGAAAGCTTCTTCACCTCACTTTTTGAATTCCCTTTAGGCCCTTGGGATGAGACTCTTGCGAAAGATTGAGAGACCTGAATACAAGGTGAAGTAATCAGTGATACACTTTCAGACCTCTTTTGAGCTACACCATCACTTACCGAGTTTTTGTTGTTGTTGTTGGATGAAACAGTACACCATAGGCATGCTGGGATATGCTGATGAATACGAGACCATAGTTTTGGAGCTGACCTATAACTATGGCGTGACTGAGTACACAAAGGGCAATGCATATGCACAGGTCTGGGCTTAATACATGTCTCTGTTGCTACTGTTTCTTTTTGTCTTTCAACAGGTTTGTGTTCATTCCTTTGATGATTAAATGTAATAAACAGGTTGCAATAGGCACCAATGATGTGTACAAAAGCGCTGAAGTTGTGAAGATAGCCAACCAAGAGCTAGGAGGAAAGATCACTAGAGAAGCCGGAGCTCTTCCTGGAATCGGCACCAAGATTGTCTCGTTCCTCGATCCAGATGGCTGGAAAACGGTTAGTAATCGATAAACAAATCTGGTCTGGTACTATTACATTAGAACTAAATTGGTATCGAAGATTCCATTTCTAGCATTGAAAGTTTAGAGTTGTTTAAAGGTTTGGTTGTTAAAATGACAGATTCTGGTAGACAATGAAGATTTTCTGAAGGAACTGAAATGAGGAGAGCAATGATGATGGTCGAGATCACGAGGCTAAGAAGAAGTATAATAATAATAATAAAAATGTGATCATTAAATAAAGGAAGACTTGTTAGTTAAAATAAGTAGATGTGCTCGTTACTTTTGTTTATCAACTAAAACTCTATCGGCCTGAATAAAAGTATGTACTTCCACCACCTGGTTTCGGTGTCTTTCGGTTATGGATGGTTTAGTAGAATTTCTTATTTCTGTACTGAATCGGTTTTCTCAGATTGGAGATGGATTGAATTGGGTGTCTTAACTCTGGTTTCGTTTCCCCTGGACTTGAAGACATGCTAAGAGTTACTTCTTACTACGTAGAGCATTCCGAGGTGTGACATAAACCGAATCTAGATAACAGAAATTACGAATCGAGATTCGATTATGGAAAATGTTAAAACATAGCGTCGTATTTAAATTTTGATCCTAGTCGAGATTCGATTATGGAAATATGTTCTAACTGATCATGTAATCTCCAAGATCTCTTAACATAGCGTCATATTAAAATTTTGATCCTATAAAGCCTAGAAATTTTTCTCTTATATCCAAATGAGCCAACTACACTCCATTAAATTATCAGTCTTTAGTGTAGTTGTTGGTCTTTTTATGTTCTTATCCAAATGAGCCAACTACACTTGTACTAGTATGAAGTAAAACAGAATTTTGGATACATGGTCTTTAGTGTTCAAAACTAACTAGTACATCTTCAGTATATGCAGTCACATGAAAACTCAGGCACTACCGCAAAAAAAGGGAAATCAAATTAGTTGGTTATTATCCCTATTATTAATGGATCCAGCTACTCACTACAACTATCATACGAAAGCCATTTACACATTTATAGAATATATACACATTCATGTGACTAAAAAAAAAAGAATATATACACATTCCATGTTAAGTCCTCCTACCCATTACGTAACCGGTTCTAAAAGTTTCAACCCTAAACCATCTCGATGAATTGTTTAATGGATCAAATTGGATAGAAGAGCTAGAATTGATTATTGGTTTGGTTAGACATCCTGTCTTAGGTCTCAAGGATCATGTGTGTATGTCTTTGGCTCTCAATTAATATATATCTATAGAAATGCGGTGGAGTTGTTGGTCTTTTTATGTTCTTATTTACCTAACCATCACGGCATCTCTATTCACTAACGTGATTAGGAATAATTCTATTCTTAACAACAGTGTTTTAAGCGTCAAAATTGAATCTAATAATCTAGTATAACATGTTTCTACCACGTGAATATACGTTGTAATTTAAATGTGTGTATCTTCCCATTCCAAAAAAAGATTTCTGGTTTGGACAACAATAACCGAATCACGTGTTTAAGAATGTTAAACCAAAAAGATGTTTACGAACTAAGAATGTATGTTTTGTATTACCATATGAAGGCTGATGATTGTGTTATCATATTTCAAAGTTTTACGTTCCACTGCGAAAGTGAAAAAATACTATGAAGTTGAAACCCATAATTCTGTAAAATATTACATTCAATTGAAAAATTGATAAGATCTACGCAAATTAACCTTATAAATTGTGAGTTACAAATAACATTTCGTGTCTAAATTGCTCAACATTATAATATAAGTTACATAACATTTCCATCCATTACAACGTCTCACTTTTCAAGTTCTAGAAAATCGATTCATGATATGTTTAACCTTTTTTGAATAAAATTAAATTTCTTTTGACATGTTCATTGACACAAATTTACATAAGCTACATTGTACTCATACATATGGTCCTAAATTGAAATCTATTCGCATTTATTTCACACCTACATTAGATATGTTTGTGTAAATATATACCTTGCATATGGTCTTGTAACTTCATGCACTAACCATAAAGAAAAGAATCTCTCTACCAACAAAGCAAAACATGAAACCCACTTACGCTAGCTTGCTCGTGCTTCTCCTCATTGCACTTGTTTGTGTCAATGTCGGTGCTAGGAAACTTATCACCGGAGATACCCAATTCAAGGATGAAAAATCACTCCTTGGCGGTGGCGGAAGCGGTGGTGGCCTAGGGCTTAACATTGGTGGAGGAGCTGGTCTTGGTGGACTTGGGATTGGAGCTGGGATCGGTGCCGGAGCTGGACTAGGGTTAGGTGGAGGCGGTGCAGGTGGTGGTGGACTTGGCGGAGGCGGTGGTGGACTCCTCGGCGGAGGCGGCTTTGGAGGAGGAGCCGGTGACGGATTTAATGGTGGTGCTGGTCTTCCTTGATAATCAAGTGTTTGTGTGTGTGTTATGAGCTCATTCTCAGCTTATTTTACTACTTGAGTCATTTTCATTGTCATAATAAATTTAGAGATTTCATTAATCACATTTCAGCTTTTATTTAAACTTCATTATTTCAGCTTCGTATTATGTGTTTTGGTTCAGATATTGTATTTTGATTAACTAGTACAACCTTCCTCATTTCTTTTCGTTACTTTTGTTTTTGTTGCTTATTTAATTGTGTGAATTGGAAGAATAACCAACAAAAAAATTAATAATCAATCAAGTAACCAAAACTAGCTTATTTTTTTTGGTAGAAACCAAAACTAGCTTATGTACCTTAATCTAATTCACTAAAATTAGGGTAAATGGCTAGATTTTAAATTATAATTTTTTTTGGTGTTATTGAGCCAAATTTTCCTATTTAATTCAACACGAAATCGTAGAAAAAATACCATACTATCGAGAAATTAATAAAATATGGTCACACTTACTACAACAGTGAAAACATTTGTTTGACATATGGCTACTAGAGTATTGGCCAAATAAGAATTGCAAGAACCAAATCAAGCTATAAAAACTATCCAAGTTCCATACGCTTTTCACTCAAAATTAACTAGATCTTAATACATTAGTCTATCTCACTTATATATCGATTTATGTTTCAATTTCATATGTATGGATCTTAATAAACTAGTCTATGTTGTCATTTATATATCGATTTTATGTTTCAGTTTCATATGTAAGATTACTACCGAAACCGTGAGGTCCATAACAACAAAAAAATATGTGCGGGCTACTAGTACTGTCTACATGCCCGGAATGCCGATTATCGCATGTTTGCTGGTTGCAAAAGAATACAAGATCTTGAGTGAGTATAATGCAATGTCACACATAACCAAACAACAAGATGTATAAAGCATGTATGGTTGTATCATATTTCCAGAGTAAATGATTCTAAAGTTAATTCAACTATCCCTTTTGTAAATGGTACAAGCATATAATCAAAACATGACAATAGAAAGTGTTATTTTGAAATAATCCATATAAAACTTACAAAGAAAGGATTTGCATTATTCATTCATATATCCAAAGAAGTCAAGGTCGTAAATTCAATAGATAAATTGCTAACATAAAGAATGTTCACTCACTAGTCACTACTAGTAAAATTTAAGCTAGAAAGTTGTATACTAAAATAGTAAAGAGATCAAACATGTTCTTTTTTTGTGTGATTGTAATAGTAATACTTATAAAATGTATAATATATGTTGTATTTTTAATATTACAAATCATTTTGAAAAGAAAGAAGATAAAGAGAGAACAATTACTTACCACTCAATGGGGATGTGGTTGCTTTGGCCTTTCCTTTCGTTTGGCTCATGATTCCTCTTCCATCACCAACCCCATCTCTTTTTTTCCTCATTTTTAATTCACATATCTCTAATTTTAATTCAATATTAAATAATTTATAATCCCTAGAAATTATATAAAGTCCCTTTTGCCATTGATACGATAATATTTATTTATTTAATTGCAATTTCCATCATCAGTTAAATTGCTAAAAACACTACAAACTCCAGTATCAGGAATCTGACAGAAGAAACTCCAGAGGCACAAAGTCTCGATCTTTGTAAGATTTCTATTAACATTTCACTATTCTCTTTTCTGGGTTTATGTTCCTTTCACTGAATCTCGGATTATATTTGGATTTTCTTCTTCTTCTTCTTTGTGAAAAATGAAAGTTCGATCTCATTGCGATTATTGAGTTTCCTTGATTGGTTTCAGATGTTTATATAATGAATCCGAATCTTATAGTTGAATAATGGATTACAAATGTTCTCTTTTTGTCTATAGATTGTATATATGAATCTCTTTTCATCATTCATAGCTCAAGAGTTTGTTTTTATCAGTTTTGGATTGGCTTCGAGTAATTTATCAATGTCAATCCACTGAATACTACTTTGGATGAAGAATGTTTGATTTAAAGATGCCATTTGTGGTTTAATGATGTTGAGTGTTGACTATTGTTGTATAGTTTGAGGAGAAGATGAGAGGTGGGAGTCTATGGCAGCTAGGTCAATCCATTACACGTCGTCTTGCTCAATCTGATAAGAAAGCTGTGTCACGTCGCTACTTCGCCTCTGAAGCTGACTTGAAGAAAACCGCTCTTTACGACTTCCATGTCGAAAATGGAGGAAAGATGGTTCCTTTTGCTGGTTGGAGTATGCCAATTCAGTACAAAGATTCAATCATGGACTCAACTGTTAACTGCAGGCAAAATGGGAGTTTGTTTGATGTTGCACATATGTGTGGTTTGAGTCTTAAGGGTAAAGATTGTGTTTCTTTTCTCGAGACACTCGTTGTTGCTGATGTTGCTGGTTTGGCTCCTGGAACTGGGAGCTTGACTGTGTTCACTAATGAGAAAGGAGGCGCCATTGATGACTCGGTGATTACCAAAGTGACGGATGAACATATCTATTTGGTGGTCAATGCTGGTTGTAGGGATAAGGATTTGGCTCATATTGAAGAGCACATGAAAGCTTTCAAATCCAAAGGCGGTGATGTCTCGTGGCATATTCACGATGAGAGATCTCTTCTCGCTCTTCAGGTTTGGCTATTTAAGTTGAACCGAATGATTGTTCATTTTGTTGGTTCTGTTATTGTTGTATACTTGTACTTATAGTACATTGCGATATTGAACTTTGGGATGTAGGGTCCTTTGGCTGCTCCGGTGCTGCAACACCTGACTAAAGAAGACTTGAGCAAGCTTTACTTTGGACAATTCCAGATTCTGGACATTAATGGTTCCACATGCTTCCTTACCAGGACCGGGTAAAATCTCCTATTTCACTGTCCTCTTCGATCTTCGAGTCAGATGCTATATTATCTTCTTGTTTCTTCGTTCTGCATCTCGAGAGTTGTTTTGGTTGAAGTGGAAAATAGCTCGAGAGGAACAGTTCTGTTAATGGAATGTGTCTGTTTTGATTTTCAGATATACCGGAGAAGATGGCTTTGAGATCTCAGTTCCAGATGAGCACGCAGTGGATCTAGCGAAAGCAATCTTGGAGAAGTCCGAGGGTAAGGTAAGGCTTACGGGTCTAGGTGCAAGAGACAGTCTCAGGCTAGAAGCAGGGCTTTGTCTATATGGAAACGACATGGAGCAACACATTTCTCCCGTTGAAGCTGGACTCACATGGGCCATTGGGAAACGTAGAAGAGCCGAAGGTGGGTTTCTTGGCGCGGATGTGATCCTCAAGCAGCTTCAGGACGGACCTACGATCAGAAGAGTCGGGTTTTTCTCCTCGGGACCACCAGCAAGGTCGCATAGTGAGGTCCATGATGAGAGTGGTAACAAGATTGGAGAGATCACGAGTGGCGGGTTTAGCCCGAACTTGAAGAAGAACATAGCCATGGGGTATGTAAAGTCCGGTCAGCACAAGACTGGGACTAAAGTCAAGATCCTGGTCCGTGGGAAGCCTTACGAAGGCAACATCACCAAGATGCCATTCGTGGCCACCAAATACTACAAGCCAACATGATATTTGCGTTTTCTTCGTCTTATGACTTGTCTCTTGTTTTTGTTAAATGACTTGTGTTTTTCTCTTGTTCTGATTTGGCCTGAAAATGTACAATCTTTGGCAAGAGAGCATGGCTTATTTCATTGTTATTGAAATGATTTTTAACACTTCTCAGACCAAACTATTAAGTTGTTCACATAATTGAACATCTAAAAGTTCTTGTTTGATCAAGGAAGGAATTCATTTCAAATGGTTTATTATTAGTTTACGAAAATTCAAAGTTATTTAGTTTTGAATAAACACTAAATTTTAATTAAACGTTTGAATCTTCCAAATTTATACTTATAATTTTTGTAGTTTCATGTGCATCGATTCACCGCACAACCTGATTTTTGAAATTAAATTAATTGAAACCACTATACCTTTAAGTAGAGTAATTTTAATATTCATTTCAATTTTATGATTTATTATATGACTTCATATGAGTTTTACTATACAACCTTTTAAATTTGTTTAATTATCAATTTCAATTTAAACCTCCAATTCATCTTTTAAACCAAATTTATACAAAATATAAAAATTTGGTCAGCTAGATATTAGTTATTGCCTCATTTTTCTCACCAAACATGTGAGTCTTTCTACATCATCAAAGTAACTAATATCTAGCTGAAAATAGTCGATGATTCATTTGCAGTAGATGGTCTCAGAATTTCTATTTCTCAAACATCTTTTGTAAAAATTTGAAAAATTTACGGGATTACGCCATGGAAACAAAAAAACTTTTTGAAAGGAAAGTCGATTCACAGAGTTTCCTGACCGTAGACAAGTTGAATATTTTTTCCTTGGAAATCTCACAAACCAAACCTTGCAATTTTTAACCAAACCTTGTTATTTGAACTTTTATTGCACTTTAACTATGAGTTTTATTGATGTATTCCCTATAACTAACCTATGGTACTTTTAACTATGAAAGCAAGGCTACAAACTAAAAAAAACATGACACGAAATTGAACAAGTAATCCACTTCACCAGCCAATTAACTTAGTTTCCACCAGTATTAAGATTTTTTTATTTCATATACTCAAAAGTATTATGTCTCATTTCTTTATAGAATAATGCTCATGACAAGTGCTTCTCATGTAACTCACGAAACTAAAACATCTCAGACAGTTCCTCTGACATAAACTAATTTTGATTCTATTCATGTATATATCGAATTTGGAGCTATATCAATGTTATCTTAAAGAGATAATTGAAGATGCAAACTTTAGCTCTAATGCGTATACAAATTGGTCTGATTGGTAACATAAGGTGGTACAAAAAATTTGAAGATAAAAATAGGAGTATAAATATGATAGTACAATTAATAGCAGTACGTAATGATTAGATATGAGAGTACAATAAAAAAAATAGTGGTAATATTTTGTGTAATGTCACTTTACTGATTGGTTACATAAGTGATAGTAAAGATTTTTAATGGAGGAGTACAATATTTAAAATGTCACCAATCAGAGCCAATGTATTTTTTGTTAAGGTTGGAAAACAAACTAAGATACTGCAATAAATATACACCTTAAAGATACAAATGTATCATGATGTCTAAGCAATAGTAAGCATAAGCTAGAAACATGCATTAATAACAAATTTAGTACTGATAAAAAAGTAAAAATGTACCATGACGTCTAAGCATAAGCCAAGAAACAGGCATTAACGACATGTTTAAAATTGATAGCCCATGAACTCAAACGGGTGGCTAACAAGTGCGAGATACTACACAAGAGGAAGTTTAACACACTTCTCAGAATATTTCCAGTTGACTACTAAAACATTTCATAGCCTTGTTCCCATTTTATCATCATAGGCCCTATATTTTTTGTTTAACGCTGAATTTTTTGTTTTTCATATTTCAGTATCAATCCACATTACCATTTACCAAAAGGTATTAATGGATAAGGAGAAGCGAAACAATTCCACGCACATCAATAGAGGCTATGGTAATGAATCAATAACCAAATGACTGTGAAAGAAACATAAATACACAACTAAAACTTAATTAAAAACATAACACAATCCAAAAAAATATAGAATATACTTGATCGTCTTCATAGTCCTATATGTCTAATAGTATAAGCTCTCCAAATTTTTAACTAATAGTTCATTTTCTCTAACGTAAGCATGACCCTGAGACCAAGGCATCTAATTTTCTAACAAGAGTGTCTAACAAGAGTGGGTTCAACTAGTAACAAGGCCCATTCTTTTTAACCAAACCAAATAGCTAATACTAATTTCTTCTTCAGTCAACGTTCTTTTTGGTCAATGTCAACGCTCACTTATTATGTTTTTCAGTCAACCTTTCCTTTTAAACTTGGATCTGAGAAGGTGTGAGTCTGATATGCTCAAATTTACCCTGAGCTACTCTCTCAAATTAAGAGGTCGTCGTAGTAGGGGTCGAATCACTGGGAGTCAAATCAAACGATAGGAATATTGACTTCAAATTCGGCTAAGTAAAATAAAGTAAAATAAAGACAAAAACAAATTGAAACAGAGAAGGATTGTTGATTTAAAATTCAATTAAACAAAGTGCTAGGCTTTTGGGTAATTCTCAGGATGAATCAGAATTGCAGGTTTAAACAAAATCAGGATTTAATTAAGAACCGTTCTAGAACTTGGAACACTAACGTATAATTAACCAACTGTCGTTGCGAAAACTAACTATGTCTAAACCCTAGAAAACCAAATTTCTTTGCGAATTCAATCAATTTAAACAAGCTTTAAATTCAAGTCCAATTTGTTCACAAAATCCCTAAACCAAATTTCTTTGCGAATAAGTAATTTTGCTCACCTAAGATCTAGTTCTGGCTAATCAATTACACTTTCGTGTCAATCTATCAACCTAAGATAGCTAATTTAGAGTGATCAATTCTAAATCAGAGTTAAAGCAATCTAGGTGAAGAACCTAACAGATAATCCTAACAAGTGAGTTTACCCTAACAATTCATCATCATTCCTTTCGAATCACCCTAAACCTAACAAGCAAACTACTCAGACATGGCAGCAAAGCAAATCATAGCTGAATAATACTGCATAAAGAAAGAGTAAAAGAAGAATTACAATAGGGTTCGAAGAATCTCAAAGTAATGAAGTAAACTTGTCTCCCTAAAAACCCTAAAAATCTCTCTCTAAACTTTGTTAAGTAAAATCTAAGTTCTGATCTAAAAACCTAAAATAAACTATTTATAGAGGTAAAACTCGTGGTGGGCTTCTATGACGGTCTATTGTAGCTCTCGGCCCATTAACTGGCGAATTTCCTTCTTTAAAACGTATTTAAGTTGGTTTCAGCGCTGGCCTGTCGATCGATCGTCTATGTGTCTGTCGATCGATAGGCTGGCGTGTGGCTGTCGATCGATCGTCCTTCTTTGGGCTGTCGATCGACAGGCTGCTTCATTTCAGCTTCTTTTCTTGCAAAATCCGGCTCCAACCTTGTTTACGTTCCAAAATGCACCGTATTCGCCATATAAGCTCCTCACGTGTACTAACCTGTTAAGACACTAAAAAGACTCGAAATACAACGAAAAGACTCGATAAAAGGACTTATATCATGGTCGAAAACCGGTAAAAACCATGATATATCAACTCCCCCAGACTTAGCTTTTGCTTGCCCTCAAGCAAACTAGAGACTAAAACTGAAGTTGAGGTTTGAAAATCGCGAGAACTTACTTATCTTCGGGAACATTGCTTTCGCTTTCTCGACTCTTTCGCTGCATGTAAACAAAGTACCTTTGGCGGTCACGAATCTCAACCATCATAGGTTGGGCCTCAAATCTTAACCTGCTAACCCATCAGTTTCACATCCTCCAAACTGTCGCACACTTAATCGAAGTGATGATGGAATTCTCTCCAATGATATCAACCAAGTAAAAGGGCTAGGTGTGATGTAAAAGGCTTTTGTGTTTAAGTGGAGCTAAAGAGTGTTTAGGGTTACCTGATTTTATTTGGTGGATGCAGACATTATGCATAATCACAAGAGAGAGTCGGGTCCAGTTGATGCCCACAGTTTCTCATTCACATTGCACTCTCTCCTCCAAAACGTTATCAGGAACCAAAGATCTTCATTTAATAACATGTTCCACTTTCCACATCCAACCTTCTCATTCCTTGGGATTTTCTTTTGAAGCTAGAGACTTATAATCATTTCCCTTTCCCTTACTTATTTTTCGAAATAAAAGATTTTTTTTTGTTTTTTTTTTTGTTTTTTTTTGTTTTTTTGTTTTTTTTTTTTTTGACTCTAAGGGGGGAAATGATTTTACAAAGATATTAGTCTCGAAAATTACCATTGTTGTGTATTAAATCCCAAGGAATGCTTAGCATTGCTGCTCTTTTTCAAGTACTCCTACCAAATCCTTTTCCTGTGCAATTTTTGTGAATGAAAAACTGCGTCGGACCTCTTTCTCTCTGGAGTTTATACACATGCCTGCACATAAAACAAAAGGAGAAAGATCGCATGAGGTTTGAACAAAAGGTTAAGGTTAGGGGTTGGGTACCAACTAAAAGTGAGCTGGCCATTCAGGATCAACAAAGAGTGGTAAAGAGAATAAGGAGTCCTGAATGTTTTACTGTCGTGATATCATCAAAGAGAATATAGCGAAATGGAGATCAAGTGTGCTAGTCTGGAGTTTGATCTACTTCGTTCTGCAAATTGCGATAAGAGGGGAACCTGTACTATCATCTGATTTCGAATTCGTTCCATCCAAAGGCTTCATCGCAACAGCTAAAAGTTTCAAAAACTAAGCTTTATTCCTAAGAAAGATCATTATTCCCTACATTTTGACTCAATAAAAACAAATTTTTGACTCCAAAATAGAAAACAATGTTAGTAACTACCTCCCCCAGACTTAAACAACACTGTCCCCAGTGTTATTAAATCTGAGATTGGTGAAAAGGAAAAGAAAAAGTCAGAAAATTTGTGAAAAGAATGAAATTCGGACCTGTTCTGCTGGCCTGTCGATCGATCAACACAAGGTGTGTCGATCGACAGGGCTTCATGGGGCTGTCGATCGACAACCAACAGGTGTGTCGATCGACAGGCTCGTCGAAATTCTGAAACACTGGCTTTGACGATTGATGTTGTTGGAGAAATCTAAAGAAAAACCGAAGATCACTGAAACAAAATACCATCAAATACCACAGCAAAAAGTCGCAAACAACAAGGTTCACAAATCCTAAAAATCAAAAAGAGACAAAGAACAAACTGACTTAAAGAAAAGAAAAATGACTCAAATGAAAAGAAAAAGAAAGAAAAATTAAACCCGGATAAACGGAGACGATCTAATCAGCGTTATACGCGTCGATCTCTGTTAAGTCATCATCTGGAGCTGGGGAACTAGCAGGCGGAGGAGTCGGTGAACGCGGATGAACACAGCCACAACGGGACAAATCAGCAAACGCATCCCAAAGAGTCTGAATGCTCGTCACGATCCATCTCTGAACTGGATCCATGTCAACCTGAGGAGGAGGTGCTAAACGGCGAGCGGAGGAAAAAGAACCAGCAGCAGCTGAAGCTGAGGAAGAACCCCTGTGGCTTGCAGAAACTCGGCGAGTGGTGCGTCTACTAACAACAGCGCGTCGCCCGTCAGGTAGGAAGTAAAGTGCATTGGTGCCAACCCTGATATCTGTCAACTCTGGAAGCGGCAGAAGGACCTGAAACTGCTTCCTAGAATCATCGCGGATGAGCCACTGTTGATCCCCCCCAATCCAAGTGGCACTCACCATGTGCCTGCTGTCCATAGAGCACGGTGTACGAATCGAACTGTAACGCGCCAAGTCAATGCCACAAAACCGCAAGATAGGAGTAATGAGGCTACCAGCTCGAAACGAGTTACCCGTCTTCAGAGTAAACGGGGTGTTCTTCTGTTCCAACAAACGGTCAGCTAAAACGGCTCCCCAGTTGAGATCCCGGAGGAGATCACCATAAGACTGCCAGGTAATGTCCTCTGAGATGAGATAGTAGAGTGCCAGAAGCTCCTCATGGCGAACTTTACCAGGCTCGTTCCGGTATAAAACGGTGTTGGAGAGAAGGCGAATTATGTAACGGAGAATAGGGTGTCGAATGTCAGTATGAGAAACTTTGTTCCCGGAGAACTCGCCTGCACCAAACAAACGCCAGAAACCTTTCATTTCGGAAAATGCGGGAGGTATGATGACGTTGTCCCTCTCCGATGGAAATCCGTAGATATCACAAACATCCTTAATGCGCAGCCTGTATCTGACCCCTTCGATCAAAAAGGTGAGGGTCCCATTGCTACCGGTATGCTCAGCATCTGTGGGGAAAAAGACCCGAAGCGTGGCGAAAAACTGACAAACCAAATCAGGGTACAGGTCGTGATGTGTGGTAGTGATGCGACCTAAACCGCTGCGTTCCAGCAAACGCGTAACCTCATCAAAAATCCCTAACTCCGTCAAAGCATGTCTATCTGCGATTCGCGTAGGCTGCATGTTCACGCTCAACCATTGGTTGTAGAAGAGGGAGTCATAGTCATCCCAAGTCTCCTTAATCCGCCTGTCAACGACTTCAGGTCTGCCAAGAGCGACTTCTGGACAATCTCTCCATTGTCGACCAATGCGAATCCTCTGCCCTTCTGGTTTAGGCCACGGGCTATTGCCACTGGTCCTTGATCGTTTAGCCATCTTTGCAGGATCGAGAGAATAAGTGATAGAATTGGATAGAGGAAGAAATTTAGAACAAATGAGAACCAAAAATCAATGAAAACTATGAAGATTTGAAGAAGTTATGAAGATTTGAGAGAAGGATTTGTGTTTTGTGGCTGTCGACCCTTTTATCAGCTTACCTCGATTCCACCGCTGGGCCTGTCGATCGATCGTCCTTCTTTGGGCTGTCGATCGACAGGCTTCCCGTTTTTTTGGTTTTTTTTTTTTTTTTTTTTTTTTTTACTGAAACAAAACGCAACAAAAGTTAGTAGAAAATGAAAATAAAAACTAATTTAGTACATAAACTTACAAGTGGGTTGCCTCCCACTAAGCGCTTGTTTTCAGTCTTTAGCTTGACTGTGTCTGAAATTAGACAGCGGGTGCTTCATCCAGTGACACAAGGTGTCCATCTGGAATTTCGGCTTTCGCCCAATAATGTTTCACCCTTTGGCCATTAACAGTGAATTCTTGGCCTTCCTGACTTATAAGCACAACAGCTCCATGTGGTCGAACTTCCTTAATAGTGAATGGACCTGACCAACGAGAACGCAGCTTTCCAGGAAACAAAGTTAGACGAGAGTTATACAGGAGTACCTGATCATTTGGTTCGAAAGTTCGGGACACGATCTTCCTGTCATGATATGCCTTAGTCCGCTCTTTGTATAACTTGGAGTTTTCATAAGCACGATGTCTAATCTCATCCAACTCGTTCAACTGAATCAGACGTCTTTCTGCAGCGGGTTTGATGTTGAAATTGTATTGCTTTACTGCCCAAGCTGCTCGGTGTTCAAGTTCCACTGGAAGATGACAAGCTTTCCCATAAAGTAGATGAAAAGGAGTAGTGCCAAGTGGTGTTTTGAACGCAGTGCGATAGGCCCAGAGAGCATCATCCAGCTTTGCAGACCAATCCTTCCTTGTAGCATTGACAGTCTTCTCCAAAATTTCCTTAATCTGACGATTAGAAACTTCAACTTGTCCACTTGTTTGAGGATGATAAGGACTAGCTACACGATGTTGAACTCCATACTTAGCCAATAAACGATCAAAAGCTCTGTTGATAAAATGCGTTCCTCCATCACTAATGACAACTCGAGGCACTCCGAATCGTGGAAAGATGATAGTTTTAAACAGCTTAATAACCACCCCTGAGTTGTTCTTTGGACTAGCAACAGCCTCTACCCATTTGGATACATAGTCCACAGCAACCAAGATGTAAGAGTTTCCATAAGATGAAGGAAAAGGTCCCATGAAATCTATTCCCCAACAATCAAAAACTTCAACCTCGAGGATGAAGTTCTGAGGCATTTCATGCCTCCTGCTGATCTTCCCTCTTCGTTGACAAGCATCGCATTGTTTGACAAAGGCGTGAGCATCTTTGAACAACGTAGGCCACCAGAAACCCGCTTGAAGAACTTTGGAGGCTGTCTTGAATGAAGCGAAGTGTCCTGCATAATCAGACCCGTGACAATGGAACAACACGTCTTGAGTTTCAGGCTCAGCAATACACCTTCTGTAAATACCATCAGAACAAAACTTGTAGAGATAAGGTTCATCCCAATAGTATCTACGAAGTTCTCGGATGAACCTCTTCCTCTCATAACCTTTAAGATCACTTGGCATATCTTCTGCAGCTAGATAATTGGCAATATCAGCATACCAAGGACGAATAGAAGCAGAAACGGTGAAAACATGGGCCTGCACTGCGTCGGAGATGATTTGTGGAAGGCGTTCTATTGCTCGGTACAGAGGCTGTCGATCGACAACCACAGTGTCGATCGATCGACAGCTCAGTTCTGCACCTGTCGATCGACATACCATGTGTCGATCGATCGACAGGGCTTCTGGTTTTCTGAAAGTCTGCGGATTTTCAGCTTGAAGACCACTTTCAACGTAATTGCATCCCTCTGCTGGAAAGAAATCATCAATAGGAACGTGATCCTCGATTCGAATCCTCGAAAGATGATCTGCAACTCCATTTTCAACACCTTTCTTATCCTTAACTTCAACGTCAAACTCTTGAAGGAGAAGAATCCATCTCAACAACCGCGGCTTAGCATCCCTTTTCTGCATCAAGTACTTAAGTGCTGAATGATCCGTGTGCACAATTACCTTAGAACCAATCAGATACGGACGGAATTTTTCAAACGCAAACACCACTGCTAGCAACTCTTTCTCTGTAGTTGCATAATTCTTCTGCGCATCATCAAGAGTCCGGCTAGCATAGTAAATGGCATGAAGTTTCTTGTCCTTTTTCTGACCCAAAACAGCCCCTACTGCAAAATCACTAGCATCACACATCACTTCAAAGGGAAGTGTCCAATCTGGCGGTTGCACAATTGGAGCACTCACTAAAGCCTGCTTAATCTGTTCAAAAGCAGCTAGACAATCAGCATCAAACATAAATTTGATATCCTTACAAAGCAGGGAGGTAAGTGGGCGTGCAATCTTGGAAAAATCCTTAATGAATCTCCTGTAGAAACCAGCATGACCAAGGAAACTCCTAACAGATTTCACACAAGTAGGTGGCTGCAAACTTGTCATAACTTCAATCTTGGCACGATCTACCTCAATTCCAGCTTCTGACACTTTATGTCCAAGAACAATGCCACTGTTTACCATGAAGTGACATTTCTCCCAATTCAGCACTAAGTGTTTCTCTTCACATCTAGCAAGCACCTTCTCTAAATTACCTAAACAATCCTTGAAGGAAGACCCGTAGACTGAGAAATCATCCATGAAGACTTCCATGTAATCCTCGATCATATCCGTGAAAATTGACATCATACATCTTTGAAAAGTAGCTGGAGCATTACATAATCCGAATGGCATTCTGCGATATGCAAAAGTACCATAAGGACATGTAAAAGTTGTCTTTTCTTGATCATCCGGATGAATCGGAATCTGAAAGAACCCTGAATACCCATCCAAAAAGCAGTAGTATGGATGATTCGCAAGCCTTTCCAGCATCTGATCAATGAAAGGCAAAGGGAAATGGTCTTTCCTAGTAGCAGCGTTGAGCTTCCTGTAATCAATACACATTCTGTGCCCTGTCACAGTTCTTGTAGGAATAAGCTCATTCCTCTCGTTCTTAACCACTGTAACTCCACCTTTCTTAGGAACCACATGAACCGGACTAACCCAAGGACTATCTGAAATGGGATAGATGATCCCAGCTTCCAATAGTTTCAGAATCTCCTTTTTTACCACTTCTTGAAGGTTCGGGTTCAGCCGTCTTTGATGCTCAACATATGTCTTTGCCCCTTCTTCAAGGTGAATCCTGTGCATGCATAAATCTGGAGAAATCCCTGCAATATCATCAAGAGAATACCCAACAGCTTTGCGATATTTGCGCAGCTTGCTTAGTAATAAGGTTTGCTCAATATTGTTCAAAGTTGAACTAACAATAACAGGATAAGTGGAATTAGGACCAAGAAAAGCGTACTTGAGTCCTGCTGGCAGTTGTTTGAGTTCGATCTTTGGAGCTTTTTCTTCACTCCAGTCACTTACTTTTTCTGATTTCTCAGAAGCCCCAACCAGTTCCACATTCGCAACCACTTGCTTCACTAACTCACTGTCATTCATCAACTTAGCATACCCCTTCGAAGCTTCGTCAAGCTGCCCAGTTTCAACCACAGAATTTACCAAAGTCTTTTCCAAAGGGTCAGCTGGATAGTCTTCATTAAAGACTTCCTGAGTGATTTCATCCAATGTATCCACATAGAATGTCTGGCCATCAATGGTAGGTTTCTGAATTACTTGGTCCATATCGAACTTCATCTCCAAATCTCCAACACTTAGAGTAATTCTGCCTCCTCTCACATCAATCATAGCACCAGCTGTAGCTAAGAATGGCCGTCCAAGAATGAGAGGGTCCTTAGGTTCCTCACAATACTGCAAAACTACGAAATCAGCAGGAATCAAACAATCTCCAACCTTGATTGGAACATCTTCAAGTACCCCTTCTGGAACCCTAACTGATCTGTCAGCAAGAATAAGTGAAATCCTTGTAGGCTGGAAATCCGTCATTCCGAGACTTAAAGCAACTGAAAGAGGCATCAAGTTGATGCTAGAACCCAAATCACACAAAGACCGTGGAAACCTATCCGAGAAAATGAGACAATCCAACACAAAGCTTCCCGGATCAGCTAGCTTCTTTGGAACCTTGTTCAAAATCATAGCGCTCACTTGCTCCGTGATCATAGCAACCCCTTCTTCAACGCACAAGTTCTTAGTGACCAACTTCTTCACATAACGGCGAATAACAGGAGAAGTTCTAATTGCCTCAACCAATGGCATCTCAACTGTGATTTTGTCAATGATTTCCTTACACTTAGCTTCCTCAAGCTCCTGTCTAGACTTCTTAAGACCCCTAGGATAAGGTATCTTTGGTTTGTACACCCTTTCAGTAGGCAGAATCTGGTTTTGGTCCGTTTCGGGTCCCTGTCGATCGACAACCACAGGGTCTGTCGATCGACAGCTCGGTTCTACCTCTGTCGATCGACAACCACTGGGTCTGTCGATCGATAGGTGTTCCGGATTTGCTATCTCCTTAGCATTTTCTGCGCCTGTCGATCGACAGGTCTTATGTCGATCGATCGACAGGTCATCCGGGACAAAAATTTCCTGATCCTCAACCTCTTCAAGCTCGTCCAATTGTTCGATTGAGAGTCGTTTCTTGAGCACTGGCTCAATAACCTTACCACTTCTGGTTGTGATAGCTGCTACACCATGCTGCTTAGGATTTGTATCAGTTCTGGCAGGAAGAAAACCCTCTTGTCTTCTGACATTCTCTGCAGTTTGAGCTACCTGAGTGTCCAATTTCTTCATGTGAGTATTGAGAGCATCTATCTTCCCATTGAGATCAGTGTAAAGCTCGTCAATCTTCCCATTGAGTTTTACTGTCAGGCTCTGCTGCCCCTCAAGCAGTTGTTCGAACATCCCCTTTACGTCATTTTCAGAAGATTTAGAGGGAAGTGGCTGGTACGACGAAGATCCATAAGTCCTTTGATTGCTGCTGCTACCAAAAGGTTTTTGAAAGTTCGATTTCTGCGCATAGCTTGGAGAACCTGGAGTCCCAGAGAATGAGCTCCTCTGATTGTAATTGTTATATCCTTTGTTCTCTGACTGATTCCCATAACGCTGATTCTGGTAGCCATTTTGATTGATGTAGTTAACATCTTCCTGCTCTCCATCTTCATCGTGATAGAAAGTGTCAACTTCCTGTGCAAAATGAACTGATTTCTTGTTCACCAGAAGGTTATGCACAGAATCTATCTTTGCCTTAACCTCAGCTATCTCGGCTCCACCTGATTTACCAACTTCCCTTCTCCTTTCCTCATCGATCTTCTTCGTACTGTTGCTAGTAGACACGTTCTTGATGAGCTCCAGACAATCAGCAGGAAACCTGGTTTTGAAATTCCCATTACTTGAAGCATCTAAAGTCATCTGATGTCTCCAATCCATTCCTCTGTAGAAAATACCCAGCAGCTGAACCTCTGTAAACCCGTGATGAGGACAGTCTCTCTGATATCCCTTGAATCTTTCCCATGCAGCCTTGAAAGATTCTGCCTGATTCTGAATGAATGTGGAGATCTTAGCTCGTAGATCCTCTGAGCGCGACTCATCGTAGAAGTGACTCAGGAAAGCACTCTTGGTATCTCTCCATGTAGTCAGTGAGCCAGGCTCCAACTGCTTTAGCCAAGAGGCTGCCTCTCCAGCAAGAGAAAATGGGAAGAGCTTACACATAATGTAGTCTTCCGACACGTTGTTGGCCTTGATGCTAGACGCAAGATCCTCAAACATCTCAAGATGATCCATGGGGTGCTCTGATGGGTGCCCATGGAACTGATGTTGAGCCACAAGAGAGAAGTACGCAGGCTTCAACTCAAAATCTCTTCGCTCGAATCGTGGAGGTCGAATCGCTGCCCTGTTGGCGTAATGTTCTTCAGGACGGTAGTAGTCTCCCAAAGCACGTTGGTTAACTACCGCCTCCTGAGGTCTACGATTCACCTGAGCCAGATGCTCAATCTCAGCGCGCTGGCGCTCCAACTCAACCCTTTGACGACCTAGTTCAGCACGCTCCGCTGCAATCGGATCCTCAAACTCGATGACATTACCGGCTTCATCAATGGGGTCTCCCTGATTGTTGTATCGATTACCATCTCGATCAACATTCTCTCCTTCAGCATTCCGAAAAACTACTACAGCTCGATTAACCATCTTAGCTAACTTTGCTTGTCGTCTGTTTTCCCTTTCCAAAATTCCCAACTCTGGAACAAAATCTGCTAACTCTTTATCCTTGTTGCTTCTGGTTCTGCTAGAAGGCATAAACCTGAAACACCAAAAATAAAAAAAAACGAAATCAAAAATAAAAAGAAAACTTAGTCAGAATTCTAGAATCAAAATCCTATGGAAGATTTTGACTCCCCGGCAACGGCGCCAAAATTTGATATGCTCAAATTTACCCTGAGCTACTCTCTCAAATTAAGAGGTCGTCGTAGTAGGGGTCGAATCACTGGGAGTCAAATCAAACGATAGGAATATTGACTTCAAATTCGGCTAAGTAAAATAAAGTAAAATAAAGACAAAAGCAAATTGAAACAGAGAAGGATTGTTGATTTAAAATTCAATTAAACAAAGTGCTAGGCTTTTGGGTAATTCTCAGGATGAATCAGAATTGCAGGTTTAAACAAAATCAGGATTTAATTAAGAACCGTTCTAGAACTTGGAACACTAACGTATAATTAACCAACTGTCGTTGCGAAAACTAACTATGTCTAAACCCTAGAAAACCAAATTTCTTTGCGAATTCAATCAATTTAAACAAGCTTTAAATTCAAGTCCAATTTGTTCACAAAATCCCTAAACCAAATTTCTTTGCGAATAAGTAATTTTGCTCACCTAAGATCTAGTTCTGGCTAATCAATTACACTTTCGTGTCAATCTATCAACCTAAGATAGCTAATTTAGAGTGATCAATTCTAAATCAGAGTTAAAGCAATCTAGGTGAAGAACCTAACAGATAATCCTAACAAGTGAGTTTACCCTAACAATTCATCATCATTCCTTTCGAATCACCCTAAACCTAACAAGCAAACTACTCAGACATGGCAGCAAAGCAAATCATAGCTGAATAATACTGCATAAAGAAAGAGTAAAAGAAGAATTACAATAGGGTTCGAAGAATCTCAAAGTAATGAAGTAAACTTGTCTCCCTAAAAACCCTAAAAATCTCTCTCTAAACTTTGTTAAGTAAAATCTAAGTTCTGATCTAAAAACCTAAAATAAACTATTTATAGAGGTAAAACTCGTGGTGGGCTTCTATGACGGTCTATTGTAGCTCTCGGCCCATTAACTGGCGAATTTCCTTCTTTAAAACGTATTTAAGTTGGTTTCAGCGCTGGCCTGTCGATCGATCGTCTATGTGTCTGTCGATCGATAGGCTGGCGTGTGGCTGTCGATCGATCGTCCTTCTTTGGGCTGTCGATCGACAGGCTGCTTCATTTCAGCTTCTTTTCTTGCAAAATCCGGCTCCAACCTTGTTTACGTTCCAAAATGCACCGTATTCGCCATATAAGCTCCTCACGTGTACTAACCTGTTAAGACACTAAAAAGACTCGAAATACAACGAAAAGACTCGATAAAAGGACTTATATCATGGTCGAAAACCGGTAAAAACCATGATATATCAGAGTCTACAAACCACAATGGGAGGTTGTGTCTCTGTATCCATGTCGTGTGATCAATCACTTAACCAGGTTGGTCGTTGTTTGTCTGAGAAAACAAGTTACATTCATAAGCTCCAAGAAAACGTTGAGACTCTAAAGATGGTAACGCAAGAGCTCAACGATCTTAGAGATGATTTGCTAACTAAAGTAGTTTTAGAGGAAGAGCAAGGGCAACGACGACTTGCAACAGTTCAAAGATGGCTTTCAAATGTTGAGAGAATCGAATCCCAGGTCAATGACTTGCTTACTTCCACCGAGGATGTTTCAAGGAATTTCAAATGGAGGTATGATTATGGTGAAAAAGTCTTCAAGAAGATCAAACAAGTCAAAGATCTCAAGTCTATAGCACAAGATTTCAGAGTCATGACCGAGAGAGTACCGAGATCGAAAGTGGAAGAAAGGAGTATCCAACCTGTGATTGGTATGAAAACAATGGCTGATAAGGTATGTACAAGTCTCATGGAAGATGAAGTTAGAACATTGGGTCTTTATGGAATGGGAGGTGTTGGTAAAACAACACTCCTTTCTCACATCAATAACAGTTTTGTTGATACGTTAAATGATTTCGATGTTGTCATTTGGGTTGTGGTGTCTAAAGACCAGAAGATAGAGAGTATTCAAGAAACAATCTTGAGTAGACTTGGTCGTAGCAATGAGGACTGGAAACGTAGAAAAGAAGACGAGAAAGCGTCCGAGATATATCAAATCTTGAAGGGTAAGAGATATATGTTGTTATTGGATGATATTTGGAGTAAAGTAGATATTCAAAACATAGGAATTCCTTTACCTACAAGTATAAATCAATGTAAAGTGGTGTTCACTACTCGTTCTAAGGAAGTTTGCTCGGAAATGCGGGTTGATGCGGAGATAGAAGTCAAGTGTTTGGCATCGGATGAAGCATGGGAGTTGTTTAGGATGAGAGTTACAGATATTACTTTAAAGAGTCATCCAGAAATCCCCAAAGTTGCAAGAGAGATAACTCAAAAATGTTATGGTTTGCCACTCGCGCTCAACGTTATTGGGGAGACCATGGCGTCTAGAAGGACAGTACAAGAATGGTATTACGCTCACCGTATCTTGACTTCCTTTCCTGCTGAGTTTTCGGGTATGCAAGACAAGATTCTTCATATCTTGAAGTTTAGCTACGATAATCTAAGTGATGAGATATATAGGGAGTGTTTACGATACTGCGCTTTGTTCCCAGAAGACTATGAGATTGAGAAGGAAGAATTGGTGGAGTATTGGATATGCGAGGGTATTATAGATGGGAACAAAGACAGAGGTAAAGCTATGAATCACGGTTATGAGATAATCGGTACTCTTGTTCGTGCTTGCTTATTGATGGAGTATGAGCATACAGAGTTCCTGAAAATGCATGATATGGTTCGTGAGATGGCGCTATGGATAACAGCTGATCTTGGCAAGAATAAAGACAGCTTCATTGTGAAAGCCGGTGCCCGACTAAGCCATGTACCAGAGGTGGAGGATTGGACCGTTGTGCAAAAGATGTCATTGATGGGAAATCAAATTGAGAAGATTAGCGCAAGTCCTTATGGTACAACAAAACTCGAAACACTCTTCCTACAAAACAACAAGCTAGTGAATATCTCAGAACAGTTCTTTAAATGGATGACAAAACTTAAGGTTTTGGATTTATCTTCCAACGAATATCTCACGGAGTTGCCTGCAGAGATCTCCAAGTTGGTTTCCTTGCACTATCTCAACTTATCAAGTACAAGGATTGAGATGTTGCCAATTGGTATCAAAGAGTTGAAGAAACTAATACACCTGGATTTGGAGTTCACACACAAGCTTAGAAGTGTTGTTGGTATATCGGATCTACAGAGTCTGCAGGTACTAAGACTATTTGAGTCCAGTATTCCTATGAGTAATGGCTTAGTGGAGGAACTGCGGTTCTTAAAACATTTAAAACTTTTGACACTAACTCTAAGGGATCCCTTCATGATGGAACGACTTCTAAACATCGAGAGTTTGGTGAACTTTACTCGACATTTGTCCCTCGATAAATGTATCCCGAATTCCATCAGAATATCATTAGTGGCAGTGTCAAGTCCTCTCTATGGCCAGGAAATGACATATCCTAATATCACAGAGATGGATAGGTCACTGCAGTACATAACAAGTCCAAATCCTGTTTGCTTTCGAAGCCTCACACGTGCAGACATTGTGAACTGCGAAGGTTTGAGGGATTTGACATGGCTGATTTATGCTCCAAGCCTGACTAGCCTACGTGTTGAAATGTCGTTTCAGATGGAAGAGATAATAAGTAGAGAGAAACTGATGAAGATTGATGAAGACGAATCCAAGTTTACTACACCTTTTCTAAAACTAGAATCACTCTCACTCCTGTTTTTGGAAGCAGTGAAGAGTATCTACTGGAGTCCTTTACCTTTTCCTGCTCTCAAAGAATTAAAGATACGCAGATGTTCAAAGCTGATGAAGCTTCCACTGGACTCTGAGAGCGCCAAGGGATGTAATCTTGTCATAGAAGCTGATAAACGATGGTTGCGAGATGTTGAATGGGAAGATGAAGCTACTAGGAACCGGTTTTGTCCACCCTGAAGCTACATGGTCAGTCTCCAGAAGGTTATCTTATCTTGTACTCTAATGCTAATTTTGAAGCTATGCTCGAGCTCCCTTTTTCCTGTTAGCAAATGGATCAATTCGAATTTGGGATTCTTCGTACTTGGAAACTTGTGAAGTCAGCTACTTCGAGGAAGAACTTAATAGAATTTTGAATTTTATTTTGAGACTCCAAAGAAACATGTTAAAGTTGCAAAAGCTTGTTGATTTGTTAGTTTCTGGATTAAGTTACTCATGAAGTGTTGGTGACATTAGTTTGTAAATATAAGACTAGTTTTTGAGAGATTGGATTAAATAATTTTTGCTCTCGGTTCAGCTAATCAACACTTGCAGATAGCAGGAAGATTTTTGCCAATTTGTATTAGTTTTTAGCTCAGCTTAGTGCTCACTGTTATTTCATTTGGCAAAAGACTGCTACGTTGTGCAAGATTTGACATTGAGGCGACTGATAATATTTGTTGTGCAATCGAAAAATGAATGGATGTTTGTGTATATTTCAAAACAAGTAAAATAAATTTACTGTTTTACATATATCAAAAACAGTACATACACATTGAGCTAATTTAGTTTGTTATAGCCAAAAATGAAAATTTGCATTACATTGATTAAAGTTAATTACGAAAAAACGAATTTAACTCTTTGATAGTTCTGTTTTTTCAGTTATATGGACCTGAAAAATAAAAGATAAACAAGAAAGAGGCATTTATAAGCCCATTATTCTTTTTATTGAATTGACCTCTGTCATTTTCATGTTGTTTTCATAAGATCGGAGAACTGGAAATCGAAAATGAATGAATGCTTTTTGTATATTTCAAAATAAGTAAAATAAATTTACTATTTTACATAGGGCTATATCAAATACAATTTACACCCATTGAGCCAATTTAATTTGTTATAGCCAAAAATGAAAAATTGCATAGATTGATTAAGGTTAATTACGAAAAAAACAAATTTAACTCTTTGATAATTTTGTTTTTCAATTACATGGACCTGAAAAATAAAAGATAAACAAGAAAGAGGCCATTATAAGCCTATTATTCATTTTATTGAAGTGACCTCTCTCTTTCGTCGTCATTTTCGTGTTGTTTTTAGAAGATCGGAGAACTGGAAATTGAAAATAAGTAGATGCTTGTGTATATTTCAAAACAAGTAAAACTAATTTTTTGTTTTACATCGATCAAATACAGTACACATCCATTGAGCCAATTTAGTTTGTTACCAAAATAAAAATTTGCATTACATTGATTAACGTTAATCACGAAAAAACGAATTTAACTCTTTGATAATTTTGTTTTTCAATTACCTTTGCTGAGACAGCCCAAGTGATTACACCCTCAGTGGTCAGTCTTTATAAATCTCAAGATAATATCTTTCTCCATTTACATTATGTATTCCCAGCCATTGGTTCCTTCTTTGAACTTAAAATCATCTAATTTTAGGTTGCTATGGTGTTGGGGTATTGTTGGATATGATGGCACACTCATCACATGCGCCCATGTTGTGATGGATAAAAAAATACAACATGGCAAATTATCTAACAAGGTATCAATCTTTTTATATAGATTCTTTTTATGCAAAGATAATTTTTTTATATTAATTTCGATACTTTTTCAATACGTGTTTTTGTTTGTAAGTGTATGTGACTTTGCCAGATGGCCCGATCACTGGAACTATCCTTGACAACTATTTTGACTATGATCTTGCTATAATCATGATCATGCCTCATAAGTCTTTAGTTCCAGCAAGATTTGGAGATTCGAAGAGTCTCCGCGTCAGAGAGATGGTGCAATCCTCTTCACTTGTCTCACAGTTTCTCGATGAGCATTATTAAGTTCTTTTTCTTATTCACACTTCTTTTTCTATTTGTAGTTTCTCATATCATGTTTCCTTTTTCTTTTCTATAAGTTGCGTAACTTACGTTAGTAGGAAGACAAAAGAATTGAAGATCAAAAGCAACTACGAAGAGTTCATCCAGTCTGATTGCGCGCTTCATGAGGTAAATTCATTTATTTATTTTTAGTTTATATATGTAGATTGTGTTTTGGAGACATTTAGTGTTATCAGGGTAGTGATGGTGGCACTTTGATCAACCTAAGTGGAGAAGTTATTGGAATCAATTCATTCGTGGGAGAAGAACTAGCAATCCCAAGCCACACAGTTTTGAGAGTTGTTAGGGAGGTGAAAAAGTGGTAGTTATCTATATCTTTATGTTTAAATCTGGCCTCTTGTGTACTCTTTGGCACTTATTAGCCCAATATTAGACATGTTATTAATACTTGTTTTTGGCTTATGTGCAGATATCAGCTACATTTGTACCTGTGAGAACTTCTTTATTGCAGTATATTCACATATGAGTTTAAGCTTGCATTATCAAATCGTATTGGATTTGGAATTGGATTTAAGATTTGGATTTAGATTTGGATTTAGGTTTGTTAAATAAGCACTATTCTAAAAAGGAATGAGACCAAGTCCATTTGACTATGAGATGAAATAGTAAATTATTAATACGGGTGGAAACTAAGTTAATTGGTTGGTGAAGTGAATTTTTTGTACAATTTTGTATCACGTATTTTTTAGTTTTAGCCTTTCTTATCTTAGTTAAAGTACCATAGGTTAGTTATAGGGAATACAACAATAAAACTTGTCATGAGCACTATATTAGTTTATATTCCCATCTGAGTTTAAGCTTGCATATTATCAAGATTACCATAACATTAATACATCCAAGTTCGATGTGTACATGAGTAGAGTCAAGATTAGTTTATGTGAGAAGAATTATCTGGTATGCTTTGGTCTCGTGGGTGAAAATGGGAGTGTGGGAAAAACTTGTGATGAGCACTATTCTAAAAAGTATTGAGGCAAAGTCCATTAAGTATGAGATGATTAATACTGGTTGAAACTAAGTTAACGAGGATTGGTTTTTGTGCAATTTTGTGTCTTGTGTCTTTGAGTTAGTAATAGTTAAAGTGTTTTTTATATGAATATTGATAGTTAAACAAATTTAAGAGATGATATAATAAACCTATAATAAATCACAAAATTAAAATGACTTTTTATGGTTTTTAACATAAATTTACTTTTCAAAACTATTTATTGTTATTGTATGCTTACCATTCAATGCATTCACCATAAACATATGGCATTGCTGACATTGTGCGTACAGGGCTTCTGTTGTAGCTCTTTCTAATACAATGTGTTTCGTTTTGTGGAAACAGTGCTATTGGAGCTTCAATAATTTATTTATTTTTCTTTGGCAGGTAAGCTTTGTTGTTTTTAAACCGGTTGCTAACAAATCCGTTTGGAACACTTCCTGCTATGGCTCAGATTTCTATAAATCAAAATGGAAATTCACTTTCGTTTCAATGTGGAATCTCCTGCATGCATGTAAACTTATTATTCCTTAAGCATTTTCTTTTTTAACTTTTTCCTAAATAAAATTAAATAGTCTAGGTATAGATGTTCCCTCTACTAAAACCCTCAATGTTACACATTTAGGGATTTAGCTTTTCCACTTGTATCTTGAAGTTTGTTAATATATACAAGAAATGGAAATGGAAATGGTTGATTATTCCTTGGTTCTTGACCATTCTGGCTTCAAATTAGTGACCAATTACGAGGAAAAGAATGAGGAGTAATATGATATTCCTCTTTGTTCCTCAATTTTTTTTTACCATTTAGAAGTTACGTTGAGTCAAAGACTCAAAGTCAATCCCACATAATTCCTCAACGTTCCTCTCTTATAAGAGGAACAACAACTAAATACACCTTTTTGTTTATTAAACATTTTGAGAAAGTCTTTTTTTTTTTAAAAACATTTTTTAAAAAGTTGTACCATGATTCTAATTGATAGAAAAATGATAGTGTTTAATTGATAGTTCTATTTTATGAACCAAATGTAAATTATTGAGAGATTTAACCCGGTTTGTTCCGGTTATTGATTCATGTACATACATGTATGGTTTACTTAGCTTATTCTTTTGGTAAGTGTATATAATCAAGAGAACGAGAATTCTATAACAACTGATTTCATACTCTTGCTCTCTCTCTCTTGGTTGTTATTCTTGTTCGTAATATGGCATCAGAGCAATCCAACTCGATTTCTCTTTGATCCGTTCATTTCCGCTGTAATCCGTCTTCGTGTTCCTCGCACTCCGATCTTGATTTCCGATGGTGTCACTTCGAAAAATGACTCGGAAATCTTCTCGTTTGGTTGCAGCTTCGAGTTCTGGACGAAAACCAGCTCGATCTCCTCGTCGTTCCGATGATATCGTTGATTCATCACCGCCTTCTCCTCCGAATGTTCCCGATCAAACTCCGGTAGCTTCGCGTGTTGTTTCAATGACTGATTCATCAGATCCTTCTCAATCTCCGTTGTTCATGACTAGTTCCGATCATCCAGGTTTGCAAATCATTTCGATCAAACTCGATGGTACTAATTTTGATGATTGGCAAGCTGCTATGCAAATTTCTCTTGATGCGAAGAATAAGATAGGATTTGTAGATGGTACCTTGTTTCGTCCTCTTGAATTGGATCCATCTTTTCGCCTATGGTTTATATGCAATAGCATGGTCAAATCCTGGTTATTGAACTCTGTTTCCCCTCAAATCTATCGAAGTATACTGCGTTTGAATGATGCTTCTGATATCTGGCGTGATTTATCTAGTCGTTTTCACATGACTAATTTACCACGCACATTCAACTTGACCCAAGAGATTCAGGATTTGAAGCAAGGTCCTATGTCTCTATCTGAATACTATACCACTCTCAAGACACTATGGGATAATTTGGCTAGCTCTGAAGAACCAGAGAAACCTTGTATTTGTGTCAAGGCTGCTAAGATCCAACTCAAGGTTGAACGTGCTAAGATAGTAAAATTCCTTGCAGGTCTCAATGAATCTTATGCTCTGGTTCGCAGGCAGATCATTATGAAGAATGTACTTCCCTCTTTGACTGAAATTTACAACATCTTAGACCAAGATGACAGTCAAAGGGGATTCTCCAATGCTTCCATTCCTTCTGCTGCGTTCCAGATTTCTCAGACTACTCCTGTCATCCAGACTGATTCTCAGGTGATGTATGTCAACTCTGGTCCTAATAAAGGACGTCCTATGTGTTCCTTTTGCAATAGAGTTGGTCACATTACAAATCGTTGCTATAAGAAACATGGATTTCCTCCTGGTTTCGTTTCCAAGAACAAAGTTCCTGATAAGTTTCAGAAACCCAAATCTGTAGCTGCTCAGGTCACTTTGTCTCCTTCTGAAGCTCCTAAGTTGGACAATCTGCTTGGAAATTTGTCTAAAGATCAGATTCAACAGTTTATTGCTCTGTTTAGCTCTCAGCTCCAACCTCAATCAGGCTTGTCTCCTGTTGCTGAAGCTAGCACCTCTCTCTCCGTTGTTGATAACTCTGGTATCTCATTTTCTTCCTCTACATACTGTTTTCTTGGCATTTTAACAGTATCCAATCACACATTGTCTACTCATACATGGGTGATTGATTCAGGAGCAACACATCATGTTTCTCATGATCGAAAGTTGTTTGCTTCCTTGGATACTTATGTGGTCAGTTTTGTGAATTTACCTACTGGTTCATCAATCAAAATCAGTGGTGTTGGTACTATTCAATTGAATAAGGACATTTCTATCAAGAATGTTCTCTTCATTCCTGAATTTCGTCTTAACCTGATCAGTATTAGTTCTTTAACATCTGATCTTGGTTCTCGTGTGATCTTTTACACTACTTCTTGTGAAATTCAGGATCCTATCAGGGGGTTGACGATTGGACAGGGTAAAAGAGTTGCTAATCTCTATGTGCTAGATTCTCAGGCCTTCATTTCAGTCAATACGGTGGTTGATATGGGCATTTGGCACAAGAGACTTGGACATGCTTCTTTTGCTCGTTTAGACAAGCTTTCAGCTTCTCTTGGAACCACTACTTCTAAGAATAAGGACTCAGCTTACTGCCATGTTTGTCACCTGGCAAAGCAAAGGAAATTACCTTTTCCTTCTTCTAATAACATTTGTAATTCAAATTTTGAGTTGATACACATTGATGTTTGGGGACCATTTTCGGTTAAAACTTTTGAAGGTTACAAATATTTTTTAACAATTGTGGATGATCATTCCAGAGCCACTTGGATTTATTTGCTCAAGACGAAATCTAAAGTTCTCAGTGTCTTCCCTGGTTTTCTTAAGATGGTTGAAACTCAATTCAAGACAAAGGTCCAATATGTTCGATCAGACAATGCACCAGAATTAAGGTTTCAACAATTATTTCATGAGAAAGGTATTAAAGCATACCATTGTTGTACTGATACTCCAGAGCAAAACAGTGTAGTTGAGAGTCATGGATTTGGAGTCTAATACTATTTTCATATCCAGGAATGTTAAGTTTCATGAGGATATTTTTCCTCTGGCTAGATCAAAACCAGAGACACTCATGGACATCTTCACACCACTGGATTCTTCATCTTTAGGTATTCCTTCTGTTCCTCAACCTTCCAATACACATTTATCATTTTCTCTCATCCCTTCACCACCACAAATTTCTCCATCAACACAAATTTCTTCTCATCAAACAAAGAAATCTCCTGTTCATTTTAAAGACTATCATTGTTACTCTGTTCATTGTGATCTTCCTTTTCCACTCGACTCAGTCATCTCTTATTCCCACTTATCATCTTCTTATCTAATGTTCATCAACGCTATCACTAAAATTCATATTCCCAACTCCTATAAAGAGGCTAGGATATCTAAAGAGTGGTGTGGAGCTGTTGATACTGAACTTGGTGCGATGGAATCCAATGATACTTGGGATATTACCTCATTACCTCCTGGTAAGAAAGCTATTGGATGTCGTTGGATTTTCACACTGAAGTTTTTGGCAGATGGTAATCTTGAAAGGTATAAAGCTCGGCTAGTGGCCAAGGGTTACACACAGAAAGAAGGCGTGGATTATAATGATACTTTCTCACCTGTTGCTAAAATGGCGACTGTCAAGATGTTTATGAAGGTATCTGCATCCAAACAGTTGTTTCTCTATCAATTAGACATCTCTAATGCATTCCTAAATGGGGACTTGGACGAAGAAATCTATATGAATCTCCCTGAAGGATATGCAGATAGAAAGGGGGACATCTTGCCTTCTAAAGCTGTTTGTAGACTCAAGAAATCTATCTATGGGCTCAAACAAGCCTCTAGACAGTGGTTCTTGAAATTATCAGCTTGTTTGTTGAGTTTGGGTTTTCAGAAAGCACATGGTGATCACACTTTGTTTACTCGAGAAGGGATTGATGAGTTTGTGGCGGTGTTAGTTTACGTGGATGATATTTTCATTGCAAGCACCAATGCTAAAGTGGCTATTGATCTTATAGCTGACCTCAAAGCATCTTTCAAATTACGTGATTTGGGTCCTATGAAATATTTTTTGGGATTGGAAGTTGCTCGCTCCTCTACAGGTATTTCCATTTGTCAAAGGAAATACGCTATTGATTTACTTTCTTCTACTGGTATGATGGACTGTAGACCGTCTACTGTCCCCATGGTTCCTAACTTGAAACTTTCTAAAGAAGATGGTGATCTTTTGGGAGACAGAGAAATGTACAGACGCATTGTTGGCAAACTCATGTATTTGACCATCACAAGGCCTGATATTACATTTGCTGTCAACAAGCTTTGTCAATACTCCAATGCTCCTCGTACTTCTCATTTGAATGCAACATACAATGTTCTCCAATACATTAAAGGAACTCTTGGTCAAGGTATCTTTTATTCCTCTGCTCCTGATCTCACCCTCAAAGGCTTTGCAGACTCAGATTGGGCTGCTTGTCAGGACAGCCGGAGATCCACTACAGGTTTCACAATGTTTGTTGGATCTTCCTTAATCTCTTGGCGGTCTAAGAAACAATCAATTGTGTCTCGTTCTATTGCAGAGGCCGAGTATAGAGCTTTGGCTTTAGCCTCTTGTGAAATGTCTTGGTTACAAGTTTTGCTTCAGGATCTTAAGGTCAGTTCTTCTACTGTTCCTATATTGTTCTCTGATAGTACTGCAGCAATCAGCATCGCTACTAATCATGTGTTTCACGAACGGACCAAACATGTGGAAATTGATTGTCATACCGTTCGTGAAAGACTAGATAAAGGACTGTTGAAGCTACTTCATGTTAATACTGAGGATCAAGTAGCTGATATCATGACTAAACCGTTATTTCCTCATCAATTTGAGTATCTCAAGTCCAAGATGAGTCTACACAACATTTATGCCTCATCTTGAGGGGGACTATTGAGAGATTTAACCCGGTTTGTTCCGGTTATTGGTTCATGTACATACATGTATGGTTTAGTTAGCTTATTCTTTTGGTAAGTGTATATAATCAACATTGGTGTCATTAATGAAGAGAACGAGAATTCTATAACAACTGATTTCATACTCTTGCTCTCTCTCTTGGTCGTTATTCTTGTTCGTAATATAAATTAATACTGACAGTTAACCAAATTTAAGAGATGTTGTCAAGGAGAACTCATATAAAGTCATATAATAAATCATAAATTTGGGGTTTATGGTTTAGGGTAAATTAAAATTACTTTATTTGTTTTTAATAGAAATTTGATTTACATCTTTTCTAAATTATTTATTGTCATCGAATGCTTACCATTCACTATAAGAGTTTATTTGGTTCATTCTCTGTATATTTTCATCTTCATTTCTCAAAATTTCTCTATTCAATTCCTCCTTAGGGCAGAAGGATTACTTGGATTGCAAAAAGATGCAACGATTAAGAAGAGAGTAATTCAAAAGATTAGGATTCATTATTTGAGAGGATTAAGCTTAGAGAAATGTTTGTTTGCTGAGATACTGGATTAAGATAAGACATCTACCAAAAACAAAAAAATACTATAGTAATGATTCATCATCATGGAAGGAACAAAAAGTAAAATCTACTGTAAAAGTTTACATTGCTCAGTCTTTATTTATCTTATTATATAAATCGAGAAATGAATATGCTTCTTTAGATGAGAATTCTCGTAGTCATCCTCATGAATCCAAGAGAACATTGTAAGCAGGCCAATTCTTGATATTGAGGCGACTGTTTCATTATAAAAAATATTATGAAATGAAGATGATATTTTGTTTCGTGTGCAATCAAAAACATCAAAAATTATGAAAGGAAGATTAAAAAAAAGTAATTGAATTCGTCTGAAAAAAACAAATGACAAGATTTCCCCTTTTCATTGATACTGAATCAAAGAACACCAAAACTCAGCCCATGTGAACTGTATAATGTTTATAAAGCAAACCTCAAATCATGAGTTACAGGGGTAGAGCTAGCCTTTAATCTATCTAAGCTTGGGTTTAATGAGTTCGATTCCTCCCATGAAAGGCCTGAGGGGCTCTGGGATCACCACGGATCCATCTTCTTGCTGGTAATTCTCCAGCAAACACACCATCATCCTCGGGACAGCACACGCCGTTGCGTTTAGAGTGTGCACAAACTTAGTAGCCGGAAGGTTCGTTTTGCCTTTCTTAGGACCTGTCTCAAGTGGTTCAGATGGACGGTAACGGATTCCCAGTCTCCGACTTTGGTAATCCGTGCAGTTCGATGCGCTCGATATCTAGCTCAGAAGTTAAAACAGCAAGCTCAAAGAAGAAAGTAAGAATCGGTTCTTGTGGTCCAACAAAAATAAAATAAGTGTTGGTATTATTTACCTCGCCAAATCGTCCTAAACCGGGCATCCATGCTTCAATGTCAAATTTGCGGTAAGCTGGAGCACCTAGATCTGCTGTGGCCATATTTAATGTTCTGCAACATCAAAGTTAGATTTCCGGAAGACAAAAACTCTGGTGAGAGAACATCAAGTTTGAGTTCAGTTTCTTACTTAAAATGTAGTCCTAGAGAAGTGAACAAATCTTCTTCAATCTGAATGAGTTCGTTGTGGAAGGATTCACTATCTTCAGGTCTGCATAAGACGAACATTTCCGCCTTGCTGAATTGATGGACTCTGTAAAGTCCCCTGCTCGAAATGAAGAAAGTATAGATTTTAAGTAAGACATGAATGTGTATATAGAAGTCAAGATGATGCAGATGCTACAAGGACTATTTTTTTTGTCTAACTTACTTTGTGGCAGCACCAGCTGCTCCCGCTTCAGTACGGAAGCAATGCGAAAACGCTATATATTTCAAAGGTAATGCTGATTCAAGGAGAATTGAATCCATATGTATTCCTCCCACAGGAATTTCAGCGGTACCAATGAGACATTGGTCAGTTCCATCTATAGAATAAACCTATCCAGGAGAAAAGAAACACAATTGGCAACAAACAAAAACGTTGACTTATGAGACAGAGCAAACACACAAATATTGCAGAAACCTGAGTATTATCTCCACGAGGTTGGAAACCGCATTTCTCAACAATAGAAGATCTCACAATTTCAGGGGTCGTTAGGGGCGTAAAACCTTTCTTCATGACTTCTGATAATGTCCAATTAAGGAGGGCCATCTCCAATAACACTGCCTCATTCTTCATATAGAAAAACTTTGAACCACTTACCTGGAAGAGTGTAAAATCAAGAAGGGAAATACTTCACGTCATCTTTTTGTTTGGAATATACAGGAAAACTGAAAATTTGGTCTAATGCTTCATACAGTGAAATGATTATTCAACCACTGAAGTGAGCTCTGCTAGTTCGAACTTAAAGTTGTCAAGTCAAGCTTACGCTATATACAATTGCACACATGGAAAAATCAATTGCTCACATTTCTCAACAGAAAAAGTCGACTTAATGTATTTCAATGATCGATAAATCAATATTAATGAGATCTTAGCCCATCAGCCAACGCCAAAACACTAATCCGACAACCTAAAAACATGATACCTATAAACAGAAAAAGTATACATGTACCTCTGCAGCAGAGTCAAAATCAATGAGATCTAGATCCTTCCCAAGCTGAAGATGATCCTTGATTGGAAAACTAAACTCACGTGGACTACCAACCTACAAAAAGTAATGAAACTTTTTTAGAAAAGCCATTCACAATTGTGCAACAATACAGCATAGTCAATGCAAGCAGTTCCGCGATATATGAGCAAACTAACTACCTCTTTTCTTATTGTCGATGAATCCTCTCCTCCAACAGGAACATCAGGGTGAGTCATATTTGGAATAGACTGTGCTACATGTTGTAGCTCATCTTTAAGCTTCACGAGGTCTTCTTCCAAAGTTACAAGACTTTCCTTAAGATTTTTACCTAAAGCCGAAACACTCAATTACATATCTCTAAATATAAAAACACAGACTGACAAAGAAAATGGATTCCTGCTTACCTTCTTCTACGAGACTCTCACGTTCTGATGGTTCCAACTTCCCTTTCATCTTCTTTGCAACATTGTTTCTTTCCTCACGAATCCCCTCAACTTCCTGCTATCTGCAAGCGTTGATTAGCTGAACCGAGAGCAAAAATGATTTAATCCAATCTCTCAAAAACTAGTCTTAGTGAGTAACTATCCAGAAACTAACAAAGCAACAAGCTTTTGCAACTTTAACATGTTTCTTTGGAGTCTCGTCAATAGAACATGCAAAATTCTAACAACAATGAGTTCTCACTTGACATGTACTAAGAATCCCAAATTCGAATAGTAGATTAGATAACCTTTTGGAGATTGACCATGTTCTCATAAAGCTCGAGCACAGCTTCCAAATTAGCATTCGAATTCCTCTTCTTGATATTGAGTTCGACTGCTTCCTTATTATCCCTTATCCATTTGAAATCAATAGCTGCCTTCCACTGAGGCCTCGCAACTAAGCAATCAAAACGAATCAGACACATTCAAGAGCAGTCACGATTTTGTACGAGGTTAAAGAGAAATACCAGAGGAATCCGAGGTTTGCGTGGTCGGAATCTCTTGTACGGCGGCGGAAGCGGAGAAGGCCCTGACCAGGAGAGGCTTACGCGATTGAACATGGCGGGAGAAGAAACCTAGGGTTAAAAGAGCACTTGGAAATGGCTTGAGAAAGAGGCGAGAAGCCATAGGAACCGTAACGAGTCTCAATGTGTGTAAACCCATCGCCGGAGAAACAAGAGACGACGACTAGCGTCCCCAAATTTATCCTCCTATTGAAACAGTGTCGTTTTGGGTTAATTTACGATTTGTGTGATAAGGTTGCTTAATACTTAAAATGAAAATTGTGTGAAAAGTGAGTTTAACTTGCCTCTTTTGTGTATTTTCCCATATCTTTTAATCTATCAAATCGCACCGGACTATAACTCAACTGTATCGTGAATTTGCGTTAATAAGTACTCAATTGTACATTGATTGGTTGAGAGAATGAAATTATTCATCGAAACTATCAAGATGTTAATTGGGAGTGAGTGAGTAATAATACACCCTTCATGTAACCGGTTGGCAAAAACTGAGCTAAAAACTAATACAGATTGGCAAAAATCTTGCAGACACAACAGAACCGGTTGGTTCTCTGCATTTTACATGACTTAGAACAAGAAACCAGTAATCTTGCCGCTAGGGAAGGTAAACCCACGGTCTCGGGTACTCTGATAAAAGACCAAAGATGCTGAAAAAACTATTAAATCAAGTGAAGGGATAAAAGTTTGAGAAGAGAAGAGAGCCAAGAAGGATATAGGCTGCACAATATGACCATATCAAGTATCCCCATTTACTGTTTTTAGGGGATGCAATCAAATGCGATGCAAACCAGTAAAGAGGAGGGTTCGCTGACAAGAACCGTGTTGCAACCTGTAATAATCACAACACACATGTGAGCACAATGAGGATTGTAACTTGTCTCACTAAAACCATAAATTCATCTAAACTTCTGTATATTCTCAATGAATGTTCTGTTTATGATATTAAGGATTGTAACCTGAACATGCATGGCTACGAAGGCCGTGGCTGCCATTAAACCCAAGTGTACGACAAACGGAAAAACGTCAGCTGAAAAGTATCCTGATTTTTCTAGAGAGTTGGATTCCGAAGCCACATTTGTCACAGTCGCATCCTTCTTTCTGCTAGGTTTCCGTTGCCTAAAGTCACGGTTTCCTATTCAGGACAATACACAGTATCCATCAATCATCTAACTTTGGAACTGTTACATTACAAGACGACGAAAATGATACCTTCATTTGGTGAAGTTTTAACATCTGCATCCTTCAAAGTTTAAATATGTTCCAAGTTTGGCTCGATTCCATGAAGGTATTGTAACATCGGGACACAAAAGAAAAAGAAGTTAGAGATAGACCATCTCTTCTTGCATTGTGATTTTAGTTCTCTTGTTTGGGCTCATGTTCTCACACGACTCAGTCAGCATGTTTTCATTTTTCGCGGACTGGTCTAGTTTAATCTTTTGGCTCTCCTCCACTTCTTCAAAGAAGATATCTTAATAGATTTTCCATCATTTACTTAGGGTTTTGAGTTTAAAAATTAAATTAAATTTAAATACTTGTTTTGTTTTATCGATGCATTCATCAATATATCACGAGGATATTTGTGATTAGCTTTTACCTCTAAAGGGTATTTGAGAATTTGATCCAAAAATGTATTTCCGCCGCCTTGTTTCTCCTCACATCTGGAAAAGGGCATGTACAACGCTCGCTGCTCCAGCCGGCGTCGAGACCTCTGCTGCTGCTCCGAAGGCGAAGGTCGCATCAGGGCAGAGAGGGAAGGGAAAGATTTTCGAGAAGTTTCGGTCTCTGACAGTTGAGACGGTAGATCTCATCCTAAGGGAGGAGGAGAAGAAAGGTATTTTCGTCACTCAGGCCGATCTCCTCAAATGGGCCAGGTGCCTTGAAAACAAGGAGGGCAAACATGAAAACGCACTCGCCATCTTTGGGTGGATGGATAGAAAGAAGATGACATTTTCTCCATCAGAGCTTGCATTGTATGTGCAACTTCTTGCCAAGGTTAAAGGCTTAGCAGCGGCTCAAGAATTCTTCCAGAAAGTAGACCCAGACCTCGACAACATGGATCCTAAATCCAAGAATTGGCCTGCCTTCAATGTCATCTTGGATTTGAAGGAGGAGGACTACGAGAATTCTCATCTAAAGAGGTATGTTATTATCAAGCCTCCTGGTCGTGGTCGTGGTGGGTTTCCTCTTACTCATGGTGAAGCTCTTGCTCATCGTGAATTTCCTCCCACTACAAGAAAACATTAGATAAACCAACAACATTTCCACCGGATTATTCTGTCGGATATTTTTCCGACATATTTCAAACGTATTTTTGACAGAACGCAAACCGTTGGTAATCCGTCGAAAATTTTCGACGGATTACCGACCGCCTGAAATTCGTCAGTTTTATCGACATAAATCTCACGGTTTTCCGACTTAAATTGATTATTCTGATTTTGTCGGATATCCGTCGGTTTATCTCCGACGGATTTTCGATGAATATCTAACGAATGTTTTCTACCGACATAATTTAAAGAATAATATCATATCCGTCAGAAATCCATCGCTTATTTCCACGGCTTTTCGACGGATATTAAACAATTTAGGAATTAGGGGTTATAAATACGTCATTTTACGATAATGATAGCTTGTGGAAAGTGTCTTCTTAGTTTAAATGATATGATTTAATGCTTATAAAGTCACTAGAGCTCTTATCCAGCGTATAGACATATTTGACTTTTTTCTTTGTCGACTTATTGTTTTTATGTTCGTCGACTTAATTTCTTGTATTCATCGATTTATTTGACACTATCGATTTATCTTAAACTAGTATTTCTCCCGTGCTAAGCACGGATATACCTTCACCAACAAATCAAACTAAATTTCTGTGATATATGCATCACTAAGAATTACATGTATAAATAATTTGGGGTTAGTAAGTAAATTTAGGGATATCTAGCATTTTAATTTTGAAATTTAGATAGAAAATCAATAAATAAATGAGTTAATAAGAAGAAATAGTTTCCCCGTTTTATTTGGTTGCTTTTGTTTGTTGGTTTTTTGTATTTTTAAATAAAAATATGAAGCATTTACCACATGTCAACTTTTGATTGCTCAAGTGACTTGTGATTGCTCAAGTGGCTTGTGATTGCTCAAGTGGCTTGTGATTGCTCAAGTGACTTGTGATTTAGTAGTTAAGGATATTTATTAATTTTAAAAATTATTTTAATTGCTATTTAGTGTTTTAGATAAGTTCAATACATATTTACGAAAATTATATTGTGTAACAGCAAAAAAGGTTTGAAAGTGTGTAAATTGAAAACGAACTGAGTGTATAAGACCATAAATGACTTGGAAGCTAATGTAACATATCATTACATAAACTTGATACCCTAAACTCTAAAGTGTAATTTATTCTATCGGAAATTTGTCGGTTATATCAACGAATTTTCGACGGATTGAAATTATTACCTAAACTTGATACCCTAAACTCTAAATTGCAATTTATTCTATCGGAAATATGTCGGTTATATCGACGAGTTTTCGACGGATTGGGATACTCGCCACGCGTCAATTTTCCCCTCGAAATATCCAAATGTTTTCGATACGCGGCTAATTTAGAGAACCCGCAAAATAATTGGTTTACCGACGGTTTACCGACGGCTTAGTGATAAATATCCTAAGTACAAAGCTCAGATCTCTTCTTCTATTTTCACTTTTCGTTTTAGGGCTTTTTCATAACTCTGCTCTTTTATCAATTTCTCTGATTTCTCAAAGGTTTCCATACCAAATTCCTCTGAAGATCCTATCAAATACACACATTAGCCCTAACTCCTTCATTGCCTCCGACTCGTAGGTGTCTTCCATGCTCGAGCCATTTTCACTTCTTGTCTGCGAGAGGACTTTGCTTTTGCCGAAATCAAAGAACATAGAAGATGATATGAACCCACCAAACCGTCCAAGCTGGAGAGCTTAAGCTTTTACGAAATCCATTCATAGCCTCCGTATGTGACTTCTCATAGGCGATTGCAGGTTTTCGTTCTTCTCATTTGTCTCCTTATATGAAATTGTGATTCTGAGTCATATCCTATGATCAATTAGAGTTGTCTCTTCATCTAATTTTAGTTTTCGTAAAACCAGAAACTCAAATCGATAAGAGTTTTCTCCTTCCTTTGATTTTAGAAATCAATTTGTTTCAGATTTTGTTTGATTTCACAATTTCATATAGAGTTTGTGTTTGATTTCAGAGTTTGAAGTTAAGTTTGATGTGTTAGTGAGTCAGAATTAGCTTTACCATTTACAATACTTTGTCAATTTGATGTTGAATTTTTTGTGAGTCGGAATATGGATATCAGATTTCCTGTGACCAGTGTTCTAAAACGCGGCCTAGGCGGGTGCCTAGGCGGTGCCTGGACGCTACGCAGATGCCGGGCGCCACGATTTTATATTATACGGTGATTTATGCGCTTATAAAAAATACGGATGTTTATGCGGTTTAGGCGGACATTTACGCGGTCTAGACGGACGTTTATGCGGCCTACGCGAATGCCTAGGCGGCCATACAGAAAATAGAAAATGAGATTTTTTTTATCATATTGTATACTAAAAAAAATTCATAAGCAATATTAAACTTATTAGTAAAATTCATTTAAAATATAAGTTTAGAAATTATATATTTATCAATATATATATATATATATTATGACTCTGGTTTTTGAAATTATATATATATTAAAAATTATATTTTATTTAATTTTATATTTGAGAATATATTTAAACTCTTTTATTTCTAAATATAACATATATTCATGTTTATAGATATATATATATATATATAATATATAACTATCCGCCTAGGCCCCGCCTATACTCCCGCGTATACAGTTAGGCGCTAGGCCCTCATTCGCCGCCTAATAAGCGCCTAGCGCGTTTTGGAACACTGCCTGTGACATATGAGTCTTCTAGTTTGTGAGTAAAGCTACAAAATATTATCCACCAATAAATTCGTGACTGTGTGCATGTGTATTGTATATACACACTTATATTATACACAGAAGAACTCAGTATATGATATAGTTGTTGCTCTCTGTTTCCCAAAAGATGCATTTGTGATGAGTTTGATGTGTTTGTGATAAAAGGTAACACTTTTAAACTCATGAAATGGTTCTGTTTCTTTAACTTCTTCCTAGTACGGATTGACTTATAAGTAAAATACATGTTGCTGCAGGGGTACTTTATCAAGTGGAGTAAAGACTGGACATAATGATGCCATTGTTTATTTTGTTTCTAGTTGTGTTCTTTTGATTCCAAGACTTGCATTTTCGGTTTTACCATATGTTTTGGCTTGTCTTACTTAAGACTTGTCTTTTGGCATCGGTTTTTCTTTGTGTTTTGGCTTGACCCAATCAAATCTTGTGTTAAGTTAAGGTACTTGACTCGGTGCTTCTATTACATTGGTTTCACTTCTTGTGAGAAACTTTCTCTCGCATATCACTTCCGATTAAGTCCCTGCTACTTTTCTTAATCAACATGTAAGTCTCTCCTTCTCTCTCATGTTCGTGGATTAGATTGTTTTTAGGTATATAATTGATATGTGATTGAGGGACACGCACACTAATAAGAAGACAAAGCTTGTTCAAGATAAGGTGGCTGAGGAGACACTCGCTGCGATTGAGGAAGAACGGCAGGCTCAATTGACTCAATTATCTCAAGCCTGGTCAAACGTGGAAGACTTACCACACGATGAGATGAATCGTATCGTGATGAGTGTAAGTTAATTTTTTTTTTCTTAAATGTTAAAACTTTTCAAAACTAATACATCTCTTTCTTTTGTAGCTTGTTCCAACAAAAAAAAGGCCGTAAGTTTGGGATTGGTAGACTTCCGGAACGAGACGAGGCGATATCTTCTTCTACGTCTCATGGCTCTGCTGCGTATCTTGCGGAAGAAATCGAGAGACTCAACGAGCGACTCAACGAGGAGCGGACAGAGCGAGAGAAGAAAGAAAAGGAAAATGATGTTATTGTGGCACGGATGAAAGCATTTCTCGAGAAGGCGGGGGAAGAATTTTAGATGTTAAATGCCGTTTTGTTTTTTTATTTTATTTTCAAAACAATGTTTCAGTTATGTTGTAAAAGATTTTAGTTTGATATTATAATGAAAACATTCTCAAAGAATTTTTGTTTATAGTCATTTTAGATTTGTTTTGTCTGATTTTTAAAATATTATCAATTTTGATTTGCCATCAAGAATCCGTCGATTATATTCCGTTGGAAATCCCTCGGTAGTTTTCCGACAATTACATGGTCGGATTTTCATCGGATTTTCTGACTAGTGTTAAGCATCGGTAATCCGTCAAAGTTTATGACGGAAAGTTATACTCGATATTCCGTCAAATTTTATGACGGAAATATCTACTAGTGGTCAGATTGATTTTAGTTACTTTTCTTTGCCTTATCTTACTCGAGAACATCATCTTCTGTATTATTGCATCTCTTTGGTGACCATAGTTCAGTTGGTTACTTAATCATCATCTTGTCTAAGTTCTATGGTTGATTGCATATGTCTTATAACATATAACTTTAAGAAACTTGGTTACTATTTCATGAAATAGTCGCGCATTACAAATAAAAATGCAACTTTAGCCTGCGGTTTCTCTACTAAATATTTTTTTTTCTTTTTCTGAATTTTCCTTTTTATATATCTTCTTCCTCCTCCAAAGGAGATACCATTTAAATATTTATTATCCTACCCATTACTTTTTTACATCTCCTGGTGAGTTCGGCATATATTCAACTTGTCCATGGCTCGGTGGTTGTTACTATAATGATTTAAATTGAATAACTCATTACAAGTGATTAGCCATATTCATTTCTCGATTTATATAATAAGATGCATTCTGCAAAATTTAAACTTTCACCGTAGATTTTATTTTTCGTTCCTCCATGATATTGCTCGTATTATTACATCATTAGTGAAGTATTTTCTTTTGGTGGATGCCTTATCGTAATCCAGTATCTATCTCAGTAAATGAATATTTCTCTAAGCTTAATCCTCATATATTTTGCCCTCAAAGAAGGAATCCTAAGCTTCTGATTACTCTCTCTTCTTAATCGCTGCATCTCTTTGCAATCAAAGTAATCCTTGTGCCCTAAGGTCTTTGCTGATATTGGAAGCGGCCTTTGCTATCTCACCACATCACAGTAACTATGATAAGCTCCTTAATATTCAGTCGGCACCTGTGGGTTTAGCAACAAACTCGAAACACATAACACAAATAAAACCAATCCACTTACCTTACTTCTCCTCGCAACCGGTAAAAAAAAAAATCTGGATCCTTGTGTCTCAGCTTTCCTCGTAAGCATCATCTTATACTTGCCCACTCAACAATTGGAGTATGACACTGTTTCCAGCTGCACAATTCCATCATTCCCTGCACAGAAAAGAGCACTTCCAACAGAGAAATAATGAGACTAGACCCTAAACTTCCTTCATAACCGAGCATATAGGAACTGAAACAATCGACCCGAAACTTCCATGAACTTTATGCTCCTATAACTGTGTTGTCCCACCACAAAGTCTCTAACCTGAGTGCAATCACCAGAATCCGCTCTTTCCTTAGCAGCAGTTACTGGATTCATGGCTCGGTGAAGTAATCGGACTGGGTGGCTTATCTGGCTCTCTGTACGTCTAGTGTTCTGTAAGGACGGACTTTGACTCCACCGTGATCTGAGCGTGTTGTGTTGTTTAATTTCTGATTTGCATTGGCTGATGGAATCATTGAACTCAGTACCTTTTTTCGTGTACTACTTCTCCTCACTCGCAGAGCAGTAAAATTTCAAAAGAATAACAAGGCAGGAACAAGAATACGTGCTCTTATGAGAGTGCAAAACAGTACAAATACATGTTCCAACTGAAAAGTGCTAGTCGAAGATCTGAATGCTGCCACTTCTATGAGATTAAACTGAAGCAGGGAGTCTCAAAAATCTTTATCTCTATTGCAAACTTAAAGGAGCATTCCAAGCTTTGCAATAAGCAAATAAATAGAGAAAAAGGAAGCTTACCTTTGGAATTGTTTAATTGTCCCTCGAAGACCACTGTTGAACTAGGCGTATAACTGGACCTCCTTCCTTGGAAAGAAAAGTTTAAAGTCTCCTCGCCATCAGTGAAAAATTGAACTTACAAGTACCATTTTAAGATTAGTAACATTTAGAAGGAATCTGAGTAAAATATACTGTGAGCAAAAATTCACAAGACAGAAGAATGCCTTGGGACCATTTTCGCCAAGACGGTAGTTTCTTTCCGGCTACCTGACATGTCTTTGTCAACAACCTGACAGAAATATAAAGAGAAAAATGAATGAAATGAACATAGAAGAATTGAATAGAGAAATTTTGAGAAATGAAGTATTCAGAGAATGAACCAAAAAATTCAGTATTAATTTAAATTAGGATCTTACTACTGTCAATTAAACACTATTATTTTTCTATCAATTAGAATCTAGGTAGCATGGAACTTCCGGCTTTGGAATCGGAGGCGGAAGCTTGCTTCCAAAAAACCTTCTTTAAAAACATGTTGGCAGCTTGCGCTTCCGTGTTGGAAGCTTAAGATTCCATTTTAAAAACATTCTATTATAAATAAATATGAAGGATAATTTCATACTTTAACAATTGTGCACACGAATTTTTGTCCTTAATCTATAAATTAATCTCTCGTCTAACAAATGTGATGCTAGAAATAACTAATTTGATTAGTTGAGTGAGATTATTTTGGAAGATCTAAGTTTGGTGATCACATCATATACAATTTGAATTAAAATGATTTGATGGAGTTGAAAAAAACGAAAATAAAGACGGTAGTTTAGAGTTTTGATTTTGTGTCATATTAATTCAAATTATTCATGTTGAATTATATAAAAATTTCAATTGTTTTCACTACAAGAAAACAGATAATTAGTGACTACTTTTTGTGACTGGTTTTTTAGTCACAAAATTTGCGACTCCTTTGCTATAAATTAGCGACTGAAAAAAGGCTAGTTGCAAAAACGTCACTAATTTACGAGTACATGAGAGTGTCGTAACATAGTCGTAAATTAGTAACGTTTTTGTGACTAACCTTTCCCGGGTTGCTAATTTGTGACTCTTTTGCGACAATATTTACAGTCACTAATGAGCGTCGCAAAGTCGCAAAGTAGTCACACATATGTGACCCTTTTGTAACGATTATCTGACGTGGCAAATGAGTGGCAAAGTAGTCACAAAAAGTGTGACTGATTTACCTCTTTTTAGCTACGCATTCATATCATTTGAAGAAAACAACTTAAAATCATTGTTAAAAGAGTGTTCATAAGTATCTATATAAGTTTTAAGTGTTAGTTATACTTAATATCGTATATAATATTGGAAAAAATAACTTTAGATTTAGTGAACTCCTCTTTGTATTGTCTATAGCATGTTTTACTATATAGTATATGTGTTTTCAATTTAATATTTGTTAAGTTTAATTTTTGTTTATAGTTATCTTAATTAGTATTATTTAACACAATAAACTAATGAAAGCAATTAAAAAATATAAAAAGAATGATTGGTTAAGCATTTTTATTAGTTTTGTGTTTCAAATATTTAGGGTATAGGGTAATGATTTGTGACTTCCTAACATAGTGTCACAAATAGTTACAAATTTGCTACTATATTTAGGGTTTTGTTTTATCACAACCAACAAAAAGTCATAAAGTAGTCACAAATCAGTGACACTTTTGTGACTACTTCGTGGCGTCAATTGAAAAGTGTGACTAATTTTCGACTATTTAACAACTCTTCATAAGAATTTTGGAAACTACACAACATATTTTAAGTAAATATAATTTATTTTTATGTAATTACATTGTATCAACTACATTAGACATACAAATTTTAATTCAGTGGCCTTCAAATTTAATTTCACTTTGCAATTGATGTTTGTAAATTTCAAAACTAAGATACTTATAAGTGTAATGTAATTTATGGTAAAGTGTTGATTTTTTCAAAATTAATTCATTTGTAGTACTTTAATGCACATAAACAATGAAATTGTTAAGAAATACATTACAAGTTTAATAGAAAGGAGAAAACCTCAATCTATTGGTCCTAGATGTTTAGGGTTTAGGGTTTTGTTTGTCACATCCAGCAAAGAGTTACAAAGTAGTCACAAATACGTGACGCTTTCGCGACTACTTTGCAACACCAATAGAAAAGTATGACTAATTTGCGACTCTTTACCAACTCCTCTTAAGAATTTTGGAAAATAAAACATTATCTTCTATGTATACAGTTTATTTTAGGGTTTTATATTTTACATAATAGATGACATATATAATTTACTAGTGGTAAAGTGTTAATTTTTTCAAAATCAGTTCATTTGTAGTATTTTTAATGCACATAAACAATAAAATTGTTAAGAAATACATTACAAGTTTAATGGAAATGAGAAAACCTCAATCTATTATTCCTATATGTTTAGGGTTTTGTTTTGTCACAAACATCAAAGAGTAACAAAGTAGTCTCAAATCAGTGACGCTTTCGCGACTACTTTGCAACGTCAATCGAAAAGTGTGACTAATTTGCGACTCTTTACCCACTCCTCTTATAATTTTTGGAAACTAATTAACATATTTTAAGTATATACAATTTATTTTCATGTAATTACATTGTTATCAACTATATTAGATATAATAATTTTAATTTAGTGCCACTTCAAATTTAATTTCACTTTGCAGTTGATGTTTGTAAATTTCAAAACTAAAATACTTATAAGTATAATGTTATTTGTGGTAAAGTGTTAATATTTTCAAAATCAATTCATTTGTAGTATTTTTAATGCACATAAACAATGAAATTGTTAAGAAATATATTACAAGTTTAATAGAAAGAAGAAAACCTCAATCTATTGGTCTTATATGTTTAGGGTTTTGTTTGTCACAACCAACAAAGAGTCACAAATACATGACGCATTCGCGACTACTTTGCGACGCCAGTCGAAAAGTGTGACAAATTTGCGACTCTTTACCAACTCCTCTTAAATTTAACTTATATACATTGTATATCATAGTTATTATCAAATTGTGATTGCATATAAATCTATTTTAATTTTGATATACGTGTTTAAGTTTTAATTTGATTAGAATGATACCAAATGTATATGCATATATCGCACTAATTTAACTTATATACATTGTATCCAAATCCAAAATTAACCATAAACTATAGTTATATATAAATAGACATCAATAAACACATATACCCTAAACTTCAAAAAAATTATACTTAGAAATTTTAGTGGGAAGCTAAAACCAAATCCCTAATAATTTTTGGTGGGAAACAAAAACCAAACTTTAGAACCAAAATTTTGGTTTCCCTCTCAAACCAATTAAATTAAATTAAAAAACCCAATTTTTTTGGCCCAAATCTAGCTCACTTACATAAATCTACCTCACTTACACGACACCTCAACCCTTATTTTTCCTCTCTAAGAGGTAGCTGCTTCTTTTGCTTCTCCTCTTTCTCTCTGTTTTGGGTATTAATCTCCTTCATCGCTTCTCCTCTCTCTCTCTCAATTCCAATGTTAATAATCAAACCGAATCCAATTCGAACCGTTCACCCAAACCTTTGGAATCCTCTCTCTCTCTCTCTCTCTCTCTCTCTCTCCTCTCTCTCTCTCTCTCTCTCTCCTCTCTCTCTCTCTCTCTCTCTCTCTCTCTCTCTCTCTCTCTCTCTCTCTCTCTCTCTCTCTCTCTCTCTCTCTCTCTCTCTCTCTCTCTCTCTCTCTCTCTTCTCTCTCTCTCTCTCTCTCTCTCTCTCTTTGATACACAATTTCGAGTTTACATATTCCAATTTTTTGTTTGCAGACTGAGGATGTTCTTCCTAGCTTAGAATAACAAGGAGTTCCACAACTTTATTCTAAAGATTCAAATGTTGGTATGTATCGTTCTTCGAAAACCGAATCATACTCAAATGCAAATGCTTTAACCTTCTAGAGTTGATTAGGATGGTTTTAGAGAATAATGTTGGTTTGTCAAGTTATCTGGAAGATGGAAGATGCTTTGTTATGATCTCAGTGGCTTAACTCTTTTGCAAGTTACCGATCTTTAGAAGTTGTCACTTTGTTTTGTTTTAATGAAGAGATTACAATGATCTTGTGTAGATTACAAGAAAGATCTTAGGTCTCTAGAGAACCATAGTTACATATATTGGAACTTTTACAAGTTGAATAGAGCCTTTCTCTTTTGCAAGTTGTGTTCTTTGTTTTGGGTTGTTGAAGAGAATTCCCAAATATCTTTGTGTAGATTACAAGAAAGGCGTGTATGCATGCATATTCTTGTTTATGTATGAGTTTCTCTTCGTTTTGAATTATTAACATTCTAATGTTAATTGTTTTAGGTTAAGGTGGTCAGAGAATTACTTGGAGCAACCAGTAATCTACAAGTTGAAAAGAAAGATACAAGACATGCTTGGAAATGAGTTCTATGTTGGTGCTTCCATGGAGTCGAATGTAACTTAACTTCTCTTGTTTGCTTTATATGATTTGGTTTTGTCGAAGTAGTATCTTTTGAGTTTGTTTGTTCCATTACTTATCTAAGCCACCATTGCATGCTTTAGAATCTTGCCTTAACAGCTCCCCTTTCAAGAAATTGGTAAGGATTTAATCTCTTGGTCTTTATTTAGAGTAGATATTAATATAAGTTGTGGAAAATCCACAAATTAGTGAACATTATCTTACTCTTACTAGCACAGAGATTTTGTCAAATGATTGACTGATATCTTCCCGATTGCTTCTTAATTTGCAGCAAGAACAAGAACAAGTCTTCAAGAATTAAGCACCATTTAGAGTTTTGCTGCAACAGCTAGAACAAAAACAACATACAGACTCAAGAGTAATTTTGACATAAAAAATCAGAATTGTTTCAACCTATGCTCTTCTTAAACTTTCTGTTTTTTTGTTTGAACAAAGAACTTGTTAAGAACTTGTTAACTTTTTGTTTTGTATAATTATGTTCTTTTGTCAAGCTTTGTTGCTTGAAAACCTTATGTATTGTTTAATCTCATTTAGTTTTAGATTTTTGTATTACTTTTGGTCTAAGATTCGAATAAGAAACACAAGTTTATATAGATTTAGGTTTACTGTTCTAGTCAGAATATAGTTGCAAATTTGTAACCCATTAACAACCAAACAATTAAAGTTTTGCAAAGTAGTTGTTAATTTGTGACGCTTTAGTGTCTAACATGCGATTATTTATGATCATTCATTACTAAACAATAAAAAGCGTCACAAAGTAGTTGTTAATTTGTGACGCTTTAGTGACTAACATGCAACTACATATGACAAAGTAGACTAAAAAATGTTGCTATTTTGTGACTACATGTTCGTCACCAATTTGTCACAGTTTAAAAACTGATAATATCAGTCACTAGGTAGTCGCAAATTATATGGTGTCACTGTTTAGTTGCTATTTTGCGACTTCTGTTTACGTCTGAAAGTAGTCGCAAATTTGCCACTACTTTAGATGGTCACAAATACGTCGCAAATTTGTGACGCATTTATGACTCTAAAAATTAGCAACGCAGATTTAGCGACTACCTGTTTTAGTCGCAAAGTAGTCGCAAATGAGGTATTTGTGATGAATTTGTGACTCTTTAGGGAGTCACTAATTATTTGTTTTCTTGTAGCGTTTCTTCTTAACGTTTGTTTAATATAGTATGATAAGTTAAGTATATATATATGCATATATGTATATACAATTCCACCACGTACCCGCTTATTAATTTTCCTGAAAAACTCGTTTCTACGCTTACGCTTCCGCTTCTGATTCCATGCAACCTATATTAGAATCACGGTACAACATTTTTAAAAATGTTTAATAAACAATAGATGTATTTACTTTTTGTTCTATGGTCCCTAGTAGGAGAGGTTGAGGAGTTATGAGCGATTGACTTTGTCTCAACTTAACTTCCTAAATGGTAAAAGAAAATTGATTAACGAAGAGGAATATCATATTACTTCTCATTCTTTTCCTCATAATTGGTCACCAATTGGAAGCCAAAATGATCAAGAACCAAGGAATAATCAACCATTTTCATTTCTTATATATATTAACGAACTTCAAGATAAAAGTGGAATAACTAAATGCCTAACAGGAGGGTTTTATTAGACTAAATATCAAAACATCTAGATGTAGACTATTTAATTCTAATCAGAAAAGAGTTCAAAAGAAACATGCACCGTCTGAGTGTTGCAGAAGGAATAATAGGCTTACATTAGATGCATGCAGAAGATTCCACATTGAATCAAAAGTGAATTTCCATTTTGATTTCTCGAAATCTGAGCTATAGCCAGAAGTGTTCCAAACGGATTTGTCAGCAACTGGTATAAAAACAACAGAGCTTACCTACCAAAGAAAAATAAATAAATAATTGAAGCTCCAATAGCATAGTTTCCACAAAACGAAACACATTGTATTCAGAAAGAGCGAAAACATAAGCCCTGTAAATACTGATGTCAGCAAGACCATACGTTTATAGTGAATGGTAAGCATACAATAACAATAAATAATCTAGAAAAGTAACAAATCAAATTTCTCTTAAAACCACAAAGTAATTTTAATTTTATGATTTATTATAGGGAGACTTACTAGAACAACCTTCTTAGATTTTAGGCTAACTCAAACAACCTTCTTAGATTTTAATTACTAGGGCTATTTTCGAGTCCGTTTTACCTTTTTGCTTTGATAACAAAAAAACGTATTTACGAAAATGCCATTAATGAAACGCGCCGCGTAGGCGCAAAAATTTCCCGCCTAAAAAAAAAAAGTCTACCGCTATGTGATGGTAGACTTATTTGAGTTCTGGTAGACTTATTTTTTTGTCCGTAGACTTATTTGAGGAGCGGTAGACTTATTTTTGAGCGGTAGACTTATTTTGTCTCCTTTGGTGGTAGACTTATTTCCGAACGGTAGACTTATTTTCTCTGCGGTATACTTATTATCCCGTAGCGGTAGACTTATTTTTTGCGGTAGACTTATTCTTCGAGAGATAGATTTATTTCCGTAGACTTATTTTCAGCGGTAGATTTATTTTTGTTCGATGGTAGATTTATTTTGCCTGGTAGATTTGTTTCCTTTGGTGGTAGATTTTTAGTCATAGTAGCGGTAGATTTATAGTGACGGTAGACTTATTTTAGTAGCGGTAGACTTATAATTTGCGTTATACTTTTTTATCGTGGTGGTAGATTTCTTTTGTGTTTAGTAGTGGTAGACTTATTGTAGTAGTGGTAGACTTATAGTTAGCGGTAGACTTATTTCGTATTTTTGGTCAACGAAACCAACCGTTGACTGGTAGACTTATTTTTTTAGGATCAATGGTGGTAGACTTATGCGTTTTTAGCGATAGAAGCGGTAGATTTGTTTTTACCCAAGTTTAGTGATGGTAGACTTATTTTCAAACTTAGTGACGGTAGACTTTTTTTCACATTAGACATTTGGTAGACTTATTTGTGATAGCGGTAGACTTATTGTACTTGGTGGTAGACTTATTTCCTGTTTAGGAATTTATAGTGGTGGTAGACTTATTTTCGAACTTAGTGACGGTAGACCTATTTGTGATAGCGGTAGACTTATTGTACTTGGTGGTAGACTTGTTTTCTGTTTAAGAAACTTTAGTGGTGGTAGACTTTTTATCGAACTTAGTGACGGTAGACCTATTTGTGATAGCGGTAGACTTATTGTACTTGTGGTAGACTTGTTTTCTGTTTAAGAAACTTTAGTGGTGGTAGACCTTTAGTTCGCAAAATAAACCAAAAGTAATCAAACAGATAATAAGTCTACCGTCAAACAAAAATAAATCTACCATCAAATGAAAATAAATCTACCATCAAACAAAAATAAGTCACGTTTTGGTCCAAATCTGAATATTTTCCAGATCTGGATTTTTTCCCGATCTGGATTTTTTCCAGATCTGGATTTTTGTTTGATGGTAGACTTATTTTTTGTTTGATGGTAGACTTATTTTTTGTTTGATGGTAGACTTATTTTCTGTTTGATGGTAGACTTATTTTCTGTTTGATGGTAGACTTATTTTTGTTTGATGGTAGAATTATTTTCTGTTTGACGGTAGGCTTATTTTCTGTTTGATGGTAGACTTATTTTTGTTTGATGGTAGACTTATTTTCTGTTTGATGGTAGACTTATTTTTTGTTTGATGGTAGACTTATTTTTTGTTTGATGGTAGACTTATTTTTGTTTGATGGTAGACTTATTTTCTGTTTGATGGTAGACTTATTTTTTGTTTGATGGTAGACTTATTTTCTGTTTGATGGTAGACTTATTTTTGTTCGATGGTAGACTTATTTTCTGTTTGATGGTAGACTTATTTTCAACTCGATGATAGACTTATTTTCTGTTTGATGGTAGACTTATTTTATATTTGATGGTAGATTTATTTTTTGTTTGATGGTAGACTTATTTTTGTTTGACGGTAGACTTATTTTCTGTTTGATGGTAGACTTATTTTATATTTGATGGTAGACTTATTTTTTGTTTGATGGTAGACTTATTTTTGTTTGACGGTAGACTTATTTTCTGTTTGATGGTAGACTTATTTTGGTTTGACGGTAGACTTATTTTCTGTTTGATGGTAGACTTATTTTCCGTTTGATGGTAGACTTATTTTCTGTTTTATGGTAGACTTATTATTGTTTGACGGTAGACTTATTTTCTGTTTGATGGGAGACTTATTTTCTGTTTGATGGGAGACTTATTTTTGTTCGATGGTAGACTTATTTTCTGTTTGATGGTAGACTTATTTTCTACTCGATGATAGACTTATAATTATACAAAAACTATATATATTATTATTTTTAAAAACACTATTAAACCCGGTTCGACCTATATCATGCAAGTGATGATAGATTTATATACAAGTGGTGGTAGATTTAGTATGTACTATATATTTTCATATATTTTTTTCTATCTTTTCGTATGAACTCGTACTCGTGTTTGAACTCGTACTCGTGTTTTAAGGATTTTGTAATCGTTACAGAGACATTTCAGAAGTTATGTTTTAACCATACATAAATAAATGTTGTCAATTCATTCATTACACTACAAAAAATGTTCATAAATGTCTACCATAATGTTTGAATCTCTTTGCAAAAAGTCTACCATAACAATTGTATCTTATATTACAAATCAGAACGTGTGTGTCTCATAAAAATCTACCATCTTCATGATCTTTTGGATGTTCTTTACAATCTTCATGCGGTTACGCATTGCACGTACAAAGAATACCTGTAAAGAAATTCATGGAAATTAGAACATTTTGGAAAATAAGTCTATCATCGAGTAGAAAATAAGTCTACCATCAAACAGAAAATAAGTCTACTATTGAAACAAAAATAAGTCTACCATCAAACAGAAAATAAGTCTACCATCAAACAGAAAATAAGTCTACCATCAAACAAAAAATAAGTCTACCATCAAACAGAAAACAAGTCTACCATCAAACAAAAAATAAGTCTACCATCAAACAGAAAATAAGTCTACCAACAAACAGAAAATAAGTCTACCATCAAACAGAAAATAAGTCTACCATCAAACAAAAATAAGTCTACCATCAAACAGAAAATAAGTCTACCATCAAACAAAAAGCAGTCTATCATCGAGTAGAAAATAAGTCTACCATCAAACAGAAAATAAGTCTACCATCAAACAAAAATAAGTCTACCATCAAACAGAAAATAAGTCTACCATCAAACAAAAAATAAGTCTACCATCAAACAGAAAATAAGTCTACCATCAAACAAAAAATAAGTCTACCATCAAACAAAAATCCAGATCGGGAAAAAATCCAGATCTGGAAAAAATTCATATTTGGAGCAAAACGTGATTTTACAAAAGTTCAACATACCCAAACGAAACTGGTTAGAATCAAGAGATTACCTCTCTACAACGCACGAAAACAAAACCCCAACACTCGCCGGAACTTTTCTTTGCCGGAATTTAAGTCTACCATCAAACAGAAAATAAGTTTACCATCAAACAAAAATAAGTGTACCATCAAACAGAAAATAAGTGTACCATCAAACAAAAATAAGTCTACCATCAAACAGAAAATAAGTCTACCATCAAACAAAAAATAAGTCTACCATCAAACCAAAAATAAGTCTACCATCAAACAAAATCCAGATCTGGAAAAAATCCAGATCGGGAAAAAATCCAGCTCTGGAAAAAATTCAGATTTGGAGCAAAACGTGATTTTACAAAAGTTCAACATACCCAAACGAAACCGGTTAGAATCAAGAGATTACCTCTCTACAACGCACGAAAACGAAACCCCAACACTCGTCAGAACTTTTCTTCGCCGGAATTTCGAAATCTATGAACGAAGAACATATTAAAGTTCATAAATCCGAACTCAAAACACTCGTGAATGATATAGAGGAAGATAACTCATGATTTGTTTCAAAACTAACCGTTAAAAGCAACGAATCTCGTCGCCGGAGAAGAAATCGCGATTTGAGTCGCCGGAGAGAGGAGTCGCCGGAGAGAGGAAGAAGAAAATGAAAAGGTGAAATCTGATTTTTTTTTATTTTTGGTTTTATGCTGTTTTTTTTTCTCAAAGGATAATAACATTTTCGTTAATAAACGGTTTTGCCATATTTTAAAGGTCTTTGTAACCTTTTTTAGAAAAAAAATAAGAGCTAAAAATTTTAAAGGTTGTTTGAGTAAACACCAAATCTAAAAAGGTCTTTCTAGTAATTATCTCTTTATTATATGACTTAATATTGTGTTTTACTTGTTAACATCACCTAAAATTGTTTAACTATCAATATTCATATAAAACACATTAACTATGACTAACTCAAAGACACAAGACACAAAATTGCACAAAAACCAATCCTCATTAACTTAGTTTCAACAAGTTTTAGTCATTTTTATTTTATCTCATACTTAAATGGACCATGCCTCGTTACTTTTTAGAATAATGCTCATGAAAAGTTTTTCCCACACTCCCATTGTACCCACCAGACCGAAGCATACCAGATAATTCTTCTCACATAAACAACTCTTGACTCTACTCATGTATACATCGAACTTGGATGCATTAATCTTATGGTAATCTTGATAATGTAAGCTTAAACTCAGACTATAATATAAACTAATATACTGCAATAAAGATGTTCTCAGGGGTACAAATGTAGCATGATATCTACGCATAAGCCAAAACCAGCCATTAATAACATGTCTAATACTGGGCTAACAAGTGCCAAAGACTACCCAAGATGCAAGATTTCAACATAAAGATAGATAATTACCATTTCTTCACAACTCTCAAAACCGTGTGGCTTGGGATTGCAAAGCCAACAGCAAATCCTTCTCCTGCGAATGAGTTGATCCCAATAACTTCTCCCCTTATGTTGATCAAAGGACCACCATAACCACCTTGATAGCATAAATGTCACCAACCCATAATCTACAAATATAAACTAAAGATAAATAAATGAAATTACCTCATTTAGCGGGCAATCAGACTGGATGAACTCTTCACAGTTGCTTTTGATCTTCAATTCTTCTTTTGTCCTACTAACGCAGCTTGTAGAAAGGAAAAAAGAAAACATAATATGAGAAATTGCAAACAGAAAAAGATTAAAAAACAAAAGTAAAAACAAGTAAAAAAATACCTAATAATGCCCATCGAGAAACTGTGTGACATGTGAAGTGGTTTCCCCACATATAGCACCATATCTCCGATGCGGAGACTCCTTGTATCTCCAAAAAATCTTGCTGGAACTAAAGACTTACGAGGCATGATCTTGACTATGGCAAGGTCATAGTCAAAATCATACTTAACGATAGTTCCATGGATTGGGCCATCATGCAAACCATGTGGCAAAGTCACAAACACCTACAAACAAGTATTGAAAATGTATCAAAGTTAATATAAAAAATTATATATGCACAAAAAGAAGCTATAGAAAAAGATTGTTACCTTTTTTAGATGGGTTATGATGTTGTCTTCCTTTATCCATCACCACGTGGGCACATGTGATGATAGTAGACTTATCCAACAAAACCCGCACCATAGCAATCTAAAATTAGATAAATTCAAGTTTAAAGAAGGAACCAATGGATGGGGAATTCACATAATGTAAATGGAGAAAGTAATTACCTTGAGATTTATAAAGACCGACCACAGAGGGTGTTATCAAATGGGCTGCCTCAACAAATGAGTTAAGTTTCAGAGCTCTGTTGTCACTCTTCCGTTTATCATCAACCTGTAAGGAAAATAAAATGATTGAGAAAGGAACAAATCAACCGCTTGTAATTTTTATAACTGTATCTTTGTGAATAGTAAGACTTTGCCAAAGCTAAAGGATGATGTATTCATTGCACCAAATGAGGGTGTGCTTGTTGTGGCACGAAAAGGTTTAGATAAGCCTGAAGTGATGTTCCCAAATGCATGCTGTGATTGCAGTATCGTAGGTGAAACTCCCAAATGCCTCTTCCCAAAAACAGAGGATCCTGAAAGAGGAGCAAATGTAACCAAGGACTAACTGAACTAAAGAAAGATAAACAAGAAGGAAATTCATAAGAGAAGCACAAAGAAGTAACAGTTCAAATAAGTTGAATAACAACAATGAATCTAGCGACGATGTACTCAATAACAGTTCAAAGAAGTAGAAAGAAAATCAACAAAGGAAATCAAAGCCAAACCCAGTCACTACTAGAATATGGTAGGATAGCTACAATTTTTGCTACGAAAATGTTTTGTAACAAATATTAGCTACTAAAAGGTACAATTTGTTATAAAATTTGATATGTTAAATTTTTGTCGCTAATTTGAAATAATTTGTGGGTAATTAGTTACAAATAACTACATAATAAAATGTGTAGCAAATTTGCTGCAAAGAGTTACATAATGTTACCACTAATGTATACATTCAAACACTAAACATATATCGTATATCAAATTATAAAATTTCAAAACAATAACAATGTGGTACAAAACTAACTTACTGTATAAGATTTTTGGGAATCAAATTACGAAAATTATAAAACAAACAATATAGTATAAAATAAAATCCTAAACACGAAACTAACTTACTGTGTAAACTCTTGAGAATCAAATTAACAATTTGTAAAAACACTGACAATATATGGCTCAAACACTAAATAGTTTTACTTATCAAGGATTGATTAAATCATATAGGAGTATAGGTCGTTACCCGATAGTAATATGAACGATGAATATGTTTATGAAAATGATGTACAAGAATCAAAGAATCATGAGATGATTTAAATTTTAGTGCCCTTAATCTATAAACTCCAAAACCCTACAATTGAAATTTTTTAATTTTGAGACAAAAAATTTGGTTTCCCTAACACTTGTTTTGAAAAGAAATTAAAATATGTAGACCCAAATGATAAACACAAAGATAAACAAAGTAGTATATGTTTTCGTTTTTGTTACTCTCTCTCTTCAATATTCATTGGAAAAAGTTACCCTAGCGGCCGCTCATCTGTATTCGTTGTAGTGACCAGCGGTCGTCGGCTCGAATGTCCTGGGTTTGGTCGGATTTTTCCGGACGAAAAGATGTTGCCAATTTGGTTAAGGTCGACGGGTTGCAATCGCCATCGTTTCTGTTCGGTGATTCTGGGTTTCTCTTTGGATCTGAGATCCAGTGTTGGCGGTGAGGCTCGGCTAGGTGGTCTTTTGGTCCTGGGTCTGTGATGTGTTTCATAGTGGCTTTGGCTAGTCCGGCTGTTGTTGAGGACTGAGTCAGGACCTCTGTTTCTTCTTGATTCATGGCTTTGGAGGCGTACCCCAAATTTTCTTATCCGTCCCTCATTCTGATGCGTGGACTTCTAGGAGGCTTAGATCTCTTTGGTTGGTAATGGCTTAGCTTGGTTCTTATATTTGCCTCTATCCTCCTCGTGCTCGTGTTTAGGTTGTGTTAGTGTCTCCTTCTTTCAAGCATGTGTGACCCTGGTTGTTTCTCTTGCGGTTTTGACCGGGTCTGTGTGCCTTTGGTGTAGGTCTTTGTTAAGTTTGAATATCCCTTATCAGGTATAGGACTTCGCCTTTCGCTCCACTGCATTTTTATTAGCCTTTGTTTGGTGGCATGGTTTTGAGTTTGGCTATTCAAACTCGGGTAATTGGTTTAAGCATCTTGCATATTAGGAATCAAAGACATAACTTATAGCAATGAATAATGCATAAAGTGCTATCCTATCTAATGATAGTTTTCTAGTTTCTTTAAATTAACTTCCATCTACTTATGATTTATCTTCATGAACAACATATGGTGTGATTATCACATTTTCCTCTTATCAAGTCATTTAAATTTCCTCATCTTTGTGAGTTACATATTTTGATTTTTGTCGCAGACTGAGGATGTTCTTTCGAGCTTAGAAGGACAAGGAGTGCCTCAAATTTAATCCAATGACCAAGTGTTGGTATGTCATTCTTCTAAACTGAATCATACTCAAATCCAAATGCTTTTAAGCTTCTAAAGTTAATGAGGATGGTTTTGATTCTAGAGTTGAGATACTTTCTTCTTTATCTCAGCTTTACTCTTTTGCAAGTTATCTTCTTTCTTTGTTTTGTTGAAAAAAATCCCAAATATCTTGTGTAGATTACAAGAGCGTTGTTCTTTAAATATGTTGGAGCTTGCTGATGTTCTTGTTCAAAGACCTTCTCAATATGCAAAGACAATCGGTGAATTATCTTCAGTTTTCAAGAATTTGCATTATATTCTTAATTCTTTGAGGCATCACCAAGTAAGAAATACGTACCTCTCTATAAGTTTAGAACATGTTTTGATCAGTTTTTTGCTATATCGTTTTCTCAACTTTCTCTCATGTCCAGGATTCGAGAAGAAGAAGAAGAGGAGCAAAGAAATCAAGAAGAAAGAGAACGAACTGACGAGGATAAGCTAGAAGAAGCGAATTTCACGGACGAGAGTAAAGCAAGGATAAGGTAGAAGAAGCTAATTTCATTCTGGCTTTTGATTTATAATTGTTTTTTAGTTTTTTTTATACATAATTGTATCTCTTAATTTTACTATATATTACATTATATTCATAATTAAGAAAAAAATATTTCTTAATTTTTTTTTAATTAATTGCAGAAGCTTTGTAACAATGTGTAGCCCATTACCACAAATTATTTTGTAATTATCTGTAATACATTTGCTTCAAAATAATCAGTTGCTAATTGGATTCAATTTGCAACAAAATAAATGTGTTGCATTTCGTAGCTATTTTGTTACTAATTGCTACAAAATCTCATTAGCGACGAGTCGAGACTTAGAAAAAAAAAAGTTGTAGCAAATTCGTAACAAACATAAGATAGCTACAAATGTTTACTTATTCTAGTAGTGAGTAGAAAGAGAACCAAAAAAAAATATTCTAAAAAAGATTTGAGTGAAGCGATGGTTCCATAGAGTGCATTATCACTGATCTCAAATCCTACAGAGAAGCTAAATCACCAGAGCTATCTTTAAGATTTATGTATAAGCAAATACGAATTTGGTACAAACCAGAAAACGCCTATGTTGGGGCAATACCACCCAGAAGGTAATGGTGCCTAAAACGATGATCGGCGGCGCAACGGCGGAGATTTGCTCCGGTTTCGAGAAGTTTTTGGATGGTCGTCCAAATGTCTTCAATTCCCTCTTTACGATAACATTAATACACCTCCAAGTTTGATGTATAACATGAGTAAAGTTAGTTTATGTCAAACGTGGGTGACATGGGAGTTTTTTTTTTCATGAGCATAGAGACAATGTCTATTTTGGTAATGAAATAAAATATTGGTGGAGACTAAGTTAATTGATTGGTAAAGTGGAATTTTTGTACAGTTTTATGTTATGTGCAATTGAGTTTGTAGCCTATTGCTAATACTAGTTAAAATGTCATAGGTTAGTTAGTTATATGGAATACATCAATAAAATAATAGTTTAAATGTCGTACGTAGTATAAATTAATATTGATATGTACACAAATTTAAAAGATGGTGTCAAGTACAACCCATATAAAGTCAAATAATATGTTATAAAACAATTGAAGTAATGATGTTTCCTAAAAAAATGAAGATAATTACCATTTGTTCTCATAACTGTGTTGTTTGGGATCGACAAGTTAATAAAAAGGCTTCTTCTCGCGATCGAGTTTATCCTAATTACTTGGCTGTTTAAATTGGCCAGAGGGCCACCAATACCACTTTAATAACTTTAAAAGTCATGAAAACATAATCTACAAATACAAACTATAAAGAGAAAGAGTTTACCTCATTTATTGTACAATTTGATTGGATAAAATTTTCGCAACAGCTTTTGATTTTGAATTTTTTTGATGTCCTACTAACAATTTCTATTGAGAAACTGTGAGACAGCATAGCGAGATTGCCTACAGACATGATTATCTCTCCGAACTGGATTCTACTAGAATCTTTGAATCTGACTGGAATGAGTGACTTTCGATGATGAATAATGACCACTGCAAGGTTACAGTCAAAATCATACTTAGCGATATTTCATGTGATGTTGTTGCCATTATGCAAAGTTACAAAACCTACAAATATGTCTTTTGAAAAAACTACATAAAAAAATACTTTTGCACAAAAAGAACCTATATATAAAACTTGTTACCGTAGATTCAAATATTTTGTAATGTCGTCTTTCTTCATCAATCACAGCGTCGGTGCACGTGATTATTATCCCAAACTTGTTTAAGATTACTCCAACACCACAAAACCTAAAATTATAAAGAAATATAACAAATCAGAAAACTTGGATAATGTACACAATAACAACGCAATGCAATGAATGTAAACATAGGAAGTAAAATACCTCCGGGTGTCGACTGATTATTGAGGGTTCAATCCGGCCAAAAATATTACCATTTTTTAAATGTTGTAATAACTAACATCATTTGTTTTGTTTTTTTAACATCACCACCATTTATTAAAGGGAGACTTACTAGAATAACCTTCTTAGATTTTGGTCTAACTCAAATAACCTTCTTAGATTTTAATTACTGGAGCTATTTTCGAGTCCGTTTTACCCCTTTTCCTTTGATAACAAAAAACGTAATTACGAAAATGCCATTAATGAAACGCGCCAAGTAGGCGCGAAAGTTTCCCGCCTAAAAAAAACAAGTCTACCGCTATGTGATGGTAGACTTATTTGAGTTCTGGTAGACTTATTTTTTTGTCCGTAGACTTATTTGAGGAGCGGTAGACTTATTGTGTCTCCTTTGGTGGTAGACTTATTTCCGAACGGTAGACTTATTTTATCTGCGGTAGACTTATTTTCCCATAGCGGTAGACTTATGTTTTGCGGTAGACTTTTTCTTCGAATGGTAGATTTATTTTCGTAGACTTATTTTCAACGGTAGATTTATTTTTCTTCGATGGTAGATTTATTTTGACTGGTAGATTTGTTTCCTTTGGTGGTAGATTATTAGTCATAGTGACGGTAGATTTATAGTGACGGTAGACTTATTTTAGTAGCGGTAGACTTATAGTGTGCGGTAGACTTTTTTATCGTGGTGGTAGATTTATTTTGTGTTTAGTTGCGGTAGACTTATTGTAGTAGTGGTAGACTTATAGTTAGCGGTAGACTTATTTCGTATTTTCGGTCAACGAAACCAACCGTTGACTGGTAGACTTATTTGTTTAGGATCAATGGTGGTAGACTTATGCGTTTTTAGCGATAGAAGCGGTAGATTTGTTTTTACCCAGGTCTAGTGATGGTAGACTTTTTATCAAACTTAGTGACGGTAGACTTTTTTTCACATTAGACATTTGGTAGACTTATTTGTGATAGCGGTAGACTTATTGTACTTGGTGGTAGACTTATTTCCTGTTTCGGAATTTATAGTGGTGGTAGACTTATTTTCGAACTTAGTGACGGTAGACCTATTTGTGATAGCGGTAGACTTATTGTACTTGGTGGTAGACTTATTTTCTGTTTAGGAATTTATAGTGGTGGTAGACTTATTTTCGAACTTAGTGACGGTAGACTTATTTGTTATAACGGTAGACTTATTGTACTTGGTGGTAGACTTATTTTATGTTTAGGAATTTATGTGGCGATAGACTTATTTTTGAGCGGTAGACTTATTGTGTCTCCTTTGGTGGTAGACTTATTTCCGAACGGTAGACTTATTTTATCTGCGGTAGACTTATTTTCCCATAGCGGTAGACTTATTTTATGCGGTAGAGTCTACCGGGTAGACTTATTTTCGAAGTTAGTGACGGTAGACTTATTTGTGATAGTGGTAGACTTATTGTACTTGGTGGTAGACTTATTTCCTGTTTAGGAATTTATGTGGTGGTAGACTTATTTTGGTTGGTGGTAGAGTTAGTTGAAGGGAACGGAAATGTCGATTTTACCCTTTCAAAATAGACAAATTTGCACGAAAAACCAGCAACAATGGTGATGAACTAGGGTTCACAGCCGCTTAGGGTAGATCTTTGCGAAGTGATTTTTTGAACTTTCCTTATTTTCTAAAGTGCTTTTCGAACGAGTGAACTTGTTGGAGTGAACTTGAACGAGGTCCAATGGAACAAATTGTTCTTGTCTGTGGTAGATGGAGTTTTTCGAAGAATGGATGGGCGTTCGAGGTTGACAACTCAAAAGGTGGTAGAGTTCTTGGGTTAGATCATGCAACCTCGTTCAACAATTTCCTTCGAATGGTGTATGAAGATTTCGGAATCGATGAACAAATTTTTGAGGTAAAATTGAGTTACCTTTTACCAAGCTTCGTTGTAGATACACCACCGATTTTCGTTGCAAATTCAAGACAGTTCAAGAGTTTTGTACAACAACATAAGAAGGAAATGATTCGTCTATGTGTGGAGATTAGTGAAAAAGAAAAAAAACAGTTTAAAAGAGAGAGAAGTGGATGCAAGAAGGGAGAACCTATAGATGAAGATGATGAAGATGATGAAGATGATGAAGATGATGATTGTAGATTTGACTATTGCGACGATTCAGGCGGTGCAAGCTCGGACGATGATGAATACGGGAGGCGTGGTAGACTTTCAGATGATGACGACTACGCCGCCATGGAAACTCTACCACCGAAGAAAAGGGGTCTACCATCGATTCCAGATGGCGTGAAGTTAGAAATGAGGTCGGTAGACTTAGCGGTTGGGCAACGTTATGCCACAAAAGAGGAGTTGGAGAGGAGATTGGAGATTATTTCTGTTGCACGTAAGTTTGACTTTAACGTCGGACACTCAACTCCAACGTTGTTGACGGTTAGTTGTTGGGTGGAAGGATGTACGTGGAGGGTTAGTGCTTCAACTATTGGAGACAGTCCCAGTTTTCATATCAAGACTTATAATGGAAACCACTCTTGTTCTGTGACTGATCGTTCAACCCGTGCTCGTAAAGCAACGTATCAGGTGTTAGGTCGTCTCTACAAAGATTTCATTGGTGGTGTTGGACCAACAGTCTTGCCAAGTCATGTTGCCGATGCTATAAGGAAACGTTTCAGAATAAAGGTACTTTAACCGATGGTAGACTTATTTTCGTTTGATGGTAGACTTATTGTCTGTTTGATGGTAGACTTATTGTTGTTCACTTATTGTTGTTCGATGGTAGACTTATGTTATGTTTGATGGTAGACTTATTTTCGTTTGATGGTAGACTTATTTCTGTTTGATGGTAGACTTATTTCTGTTTGATGGTAGACTTATTTTCTCTTTGATGGTAGACTTATTTTGTTTGATGGTAGACTTATTTTGTGTTTGATGGTAGACTTATTTTGTGTTTGATGTTTGATGGTAGACTTATTTTGTGGTAGACTTATTTCGGTTTGATGGTAGACTTATTTTCTCTTTGATGGTAGACTTATTTGCGTTTGATGGTAGACTTATTTTCTTTTCGATGGTATTTGCGTTTGATGGTAGACTTATTTTGTGTGTCATGGTAGACTTATTTGCTTGTTGATGGTAGACTTATTTTCTGTCTAATGGTAGACTTATTTTCTGTTTGATGGTAGACTTATTTCTGTTTGATGGTAGACTTATTTTCTGTATGATGGTAGACTTATTTTGTGTGTCATGGTAGACTTATTTTGTGTTTGATGGTAGACTTATTTTGTTTGATGGTAGACTTATTTCTGTTTGATGGTAGACTTATTTTCTGTATGATGGTAGACTTATTTTGTGTGTCATGGTAGACTTATTTTGTGTTTGATGGTAGACTTATTTTCTGTGTAATGGTAGACTTATTTTCTGTTTGATGGTAGACTTATTTCTGTTTGATGGTAGACTTATTTTCTGTATGATGGTAGACTTATTTTGTGTGTCATGGTAGACTTATTTTGTGTTTGATGGTAGACTTATTTTCTTGTTGATGGTAGACTTATTTTGTGTTTGATGGTAGACTTATTTTTGTTTGATGGTTACAGGTTGAGTATTGGAAAGCCCATCGAGCATTAAAGTATGCAAGGCAATTGGTTAGAGGAAGCGCTGAGAATGGGTACGAAGGACTTCCCACGTACTTATACATGATTAGGAGAGCTAATCCAGGGACACTTATAAAGCTGGAAGTCGATGGTGAAAATAGGTTCAAGTTTCTTTTCCTTGCATTTAGCGCAAGCATACATGGTTTCAAGTATATGAGGAAGGTAGTTGTGGTGGATGGGACATATTTGAAAGGTAAGTACAAAGGTACTTTACTGATTGCCACGACACAAGATGGAAATTTTAACATATTTCCTATTGCTTTCGGTGTTGTTGATACTGAGAATGATGAGTCTTGGGAGTGGTTCTTTAGACAGTTAAGCCGAGTAATAGCAGATGATGAAGGTCTTGCGATTATCTCAGATAGGCATAGATCAATATCGAAGGCGATTGGGAAGGTATACCCGCGTGCTTCTCGTGGTATTTGCACATATCATCTGCATAAAAACATTTTGCTGAAATTCAAAGGTGGAGAATCATTCGGACTAGTGAAGAAGGCAGCGAAGGCATATACACTTCAAGAGTTTAATGAGTTATTTGGGCAGATTGAGGCGTTGTATCCTGCTCTTCATACTTATTTAGAGGGAGCCGATGTTCGTTTATGGACTCGTGTGCATTTTCCCGGTCATAGATATAACTTCCTGACAAGCAACATAGCGGAATCTATTAATAAGGTCCTATCTCCTGCGCGCGGGTATCCAATAGTGGAACTTCTGGATACTATTAGGTCGATGTTGACAAGGTGGTTTGCTACAAGAAGGAAAAAAGCAAGTTTAATGACCACAACCTTGACCACTGCGGTGGAGAAACAGCTTCAGGTAAAATATTTGTTATGGTAGATTTAATAAGCATGTTGTTGTACATCTAATTTGCATGTGCTAAAGTAGATTTAATAGGCATGTTATGGTTGATTTATAGACAACTGAGGGTAGATTAATAGTTGTTTGCCTTTTTTCGGAAACAGGATAGGGTTGAGAACGCTAAGGTTTGGACTGTGCAAGAGATTAATGACAACGAAATAGAAGTAACGCTGGGGTCATCATTGCATGTGGTGAATCTGACATCAAATAGTTGTACTTGCAAAAGGTTTGACAAGGATAGAATTCCTTGTGTTCATGCCAGTGCAGCAGCGGAAACAGTGAAGAAGTCACGGATCGCCCTTGCACATCCCTACTTCCATACAAAGAACTTGTTCAAGGGTTACTCAAAAAGTATTATGCCACGAGATATTGCGCTTCCAAGGCTATTAAAGCTTTGCTTTTCTGTTTGCTTTTCTGCACAGGTGCCACAGATTTGCTTTTCCCTTTTCGCTGGTCAGTTCGTGTAGCCTTTTCATCCGGCTTTCTAACTACACGGCTAACTGCCAAATTTGTTTTTGTTGTTGGGTGTTGTTCCATCCAAGACTGTTAAGAAAAGTAGAGGGAAAATGTTCAAACAGCTGTATAAGTTCATATAAGTCTACCATAACACACTAATAAATCTACCACGCCTTAACATAGAAGTTCAGGAAAACATGTAAATAAGTCTAAAACATGGTTCCCATATATCTACCATCAGCTTAGAAAAGAGTCTTGCGTACCAGATCATCCTCCTCCTCAGATGCATCTCCGCCATCTCCCGTGGTTGACTGTTCATCTCCCACAACTTTCAAGACATCCCCTTTTCCCTCTAGAGCTGTAATCCTACTATCAAAGTTGGCAATTGTGCTCGCCATTCCCTGTAGGAGCTTAAGCACTTCACCAATAACTCCACCTTCGGTCTCCTTCTCCTTCTTTTTCTCTTTCTTTTGAGCCGGAGACTCATCCTCACTTTCATCAACAACAACAATAGCCTTCATCTTCTTGCTCTTCGTTATCTTCTTTTTCTTTTCAACAGGAGAGTCATCCTCATCCTCATCATCATCCTCACTTTCCTCAACCACCTTAGCCTTCTTCTTCTTTTTCTTAGAACCCGGAGAGTCATCCTTAGTCTTAGTCTTCTTTTTCTTAGAAACCGGAGCATCTAACTCCCAAAAATCTTCATCCATGCATCCACCAAGAATGTCGCGGATCATGTTATTAAGTTTGAAATCTTCTTTATCAATCCATGTAGGGTAAATGAATTCCAGAGGCTTCACCACTAAGTGTCTGATACGAACCTATAAAGAACATTATTGCAAAAAAAAAGAATGAGATTATTAATAAAAGTCTACCATTAAATGAAAATAAGTCTACCATCAAAGTGTTAAAAAGTCTACCATCAAAGACCTAAAAATTCTACCATCAAACAGACAAATAAGTCTACCATCAAAGTGCTAAAAAGTCTACCATCAAAGACCTAAAAATTCTACCATCAAACAGACAAATAAGTCTACCATCAAAGTGCTAAAAAGTCTACCATCAAAGACCTAAAAAGTCTACCATCAAACAGACAAATAAGTCTACCATCAAAGTGCTGAAAAGTCTACCATCACAGACCTAAAAAGTCTACCATCAAACAGACAAATAAGTCTACCATCAAAGTGCTAAAAAGTCTACCATCAAAGACCTAAAAAGTCTACCATCAAACAGACAAATAAGTCTACCATCAAAGTGCTAAAAAGTCTACCATCAAATGAAAATAAGTACCATCAAAGTGCTAAAAAGTCTACCATCAAAGTGCTAAAAAGTCTACCATCAAACAGACAAATAAGTCTACCATCAAAGTGCTAAAAAGTCTACCATCAAATGAAAATAAGTACCATCAAAGACCTAAAAAGTCTACCATCAAACAAACTAAGTCTACCATCAAGTGAAAATAACTCTACCATCAAACAGACAGTAAGTCTACCATCAAACAAAAATAAGTCTACCATCAAATGAATATTACCTTGTTGTTGTTGGAGGATTTCTTATCCTCCTCCATCACCTGTTCCAGGTTGTACCTTCCTCGGCCTCCACCCCAACGTAGCATAGGAACACCTCCTTCTCTTCTCTTCCCAAATCTTTCCCCTAAAATGGGAACTGCCTCGTAAATCCAAACAAGCAACGCATGAACACACCCATGGAGTGTGATCTTTTTCATGTCCGTCACTTGCATGGACGAAATCAGACATTGAAAGGACACTCGTCCCCATGGATACCTCTCGAAAGCCTCGGGATCCATCACCCTTTTTGCAGCTTTCAAAGGGATTCTACTATCACGAGCGTAACCATACACTCCAACATGCAAAATAAACAACAGCGCTATCATTCTCTTCTTCTCCTCACTCCACGTCCTGATTTTTTCAAACAGGACCAACAGCTCAGACCACTTTGGTCCCTCCCCAACTGGGACACCAATTTCTTCCCAAAACTTTGTGTGGTCAATGTCCCAACCATCATTTGCATCAACCTCACCACAGTTCATCTGGGTTACCTCTTCAAACTCATTCAACGAAAATCTAACTGGCCGACCACCAAACAAGGACCACATCTCATAGAACCTTTCAGTTTTCAATTGGTTAGCCAGGAAATGAGTCACCGTCGCACCTGAGAAATTGAATTTCCGTGCAGCAAGCTTCAGAATTATTCCAACTGAGGAATTATTCATTATATCATTGTACACGTCTTCACCAACCGCTTCCCCCATTTTCTCAAAGTCGTTCAACATGCAATTGTGATGCATGCTTCTTTGGCCCGATGGTGCCAATCCAGCCGGAAACCTTCTCGGTGGATATATCTTTCGCACAATCGAGGAAGTCATATCTGCACAAATCAGTAATTATAAGTCTCCATCACAACAAAATAAATCTACCATCAAATGAAAAGTAAATTAATTATTCAACATAAAATAAAATAAATCTACCATTACATAAAATAAATCTACCATTACATAAAATAAATCTACCATGTCATAAAATAAGTCTACCATCAAATGGAAATTAGTCTACCATCAAACGAAAATAAGTCTACCATCAAACAAAAATAAGTCTACCATCAAATGAAAATAAGTCTACCAGCAAACAGAAAATAAATCTACCATCGAACAACAATAAGTCTACCATCAAACAGAAAATAAGTCTACCATCAAACAAACATAAGTCTACCATCAAACGAAAAGAAGTCTACCATCAAACAAAAATAAGTCTACCATCAAACAAACATAAGTCTACCATCAAATGAAAATAAGTCTACCATCAAACAGAAAATAAGTCTACCATCAAACAGAAAATAAGTCCCATTAAACAAAACATAAGTCTACCATCACATAAAATATAAGTCTACCATCACATACAATAAATCTACCGCTACTTAAAATAAATCTACCACCAATCTACTTAAAATAAATCTACGATACCAATATTTTCTCTTACTTTATCTGCGAATATCGACGCCGGAATCTGGGTTTTCACAACCGAAACTGAAATAAATATACAGATTTCAGATTAGGGTTTTCGTCATTCATACAAGACTTCCACAAACCAAACTAAAAACGGTTAAATAAACTGAATACCTCTTTTCAATGCACGAAATCGATAACCCACCGCTTGACGGAACTTTGCTTCGCCGGAATTTCGAAAACCTAAAACCGACGGACGCAAAATTTACTTCAATTTCCGTAAAAACTCCTTACCGAATACTCCTCATGGATAGAGAAGGCGAAAACTCATTAAAGAAATCGAAACTTACCGTCAAATCAACGTCGCTTGAACAATCGCCAAAATCGTCGCCGGTTACGCAGAAGTTGAAGAAGAAGAACGTTTTTTGGGTTTACGTTTTTTTTCCTTTTTTTTAATATGTTCAGTTTTTTTTTTTTTTTAGTGGCAAAACCGTTAATAAACGGTTTTGCCATTTTTTAAAGGTCTTTGTAACCTTTTTTAGCAAAAAAAATTAGAGCTCAAACAAATAAAGGTCTTTTGAGTAAACCATATATCTAAAAAGGTCTTTTGAGTAATTATCTCTTTATTAAATGATACCACAAAACTAAAATTAACTTACTAACATTCAAAACTAAAACTTTAAACCTAAATCCTACCACCTACAAACTATACCCTAATTTTATGATAGTTAACCTAAACCTAAAAAATAATTTACAAACCTTTGAAAATTCGTTTTTATGTTTGTGGTATTTTTGTAACATTTAAAAATGAAGGTATTTTTGGAAACAAAATGAAAAGTGTGGTATTAGAATTTCTCAAATAATTTTGGTTGGTGTAGTGATTAGTAACACTTACTAAGCTATGAACATCTCCAGAATGTAAAGTTGTTACTCTATTTTGCCATTTTTCAAAAGCTAAATTCTCCGCAACAATGGCATCTTGATCTGGATTTTGGAGTGTTGTTTGTTGCTTCATACGAAGGTCCTCATAAGCCTCCTTTATTTAACTATCTTTTACCCATATCTTATCAAATTTATATATTTTAATCTATCAAATCGCACCGTACTATAACTCAACTGTATTGTAAATTTGCGTTAATAAGTACTCAATTGTACATTGATTGGTTGAGAGAATGAAATTATTCATCGAAACTATCAAGATGTTAATTGGGAGTGAGTGAGTAATAATATACCCTTCATGCAACCGGTTGGCAAAAACTGAGCTAAAAACTAATACAAATTGGCAAAAATCTTGCAGATACAACAGAACAGGTTGGTTCTCTGCATTTTACATGACTTAGAACAAGAAACCAGTAATCTTGCCGCTGGGGTAGGTAAACCCACGGTCTCGGGTACTCTGAAAAAAGACCAAAGATGCTGAAAAAACTATTAAATCAAGTGAAGGGATAAAAGTTTGAGAAGAGAAGAGAGCCAAGAAGGATATAGGCTGCACAATATGACCATATCAAGTATCCCCATTTACTATTTTTAGGGGATGCAATCAAATGCGATGCAAACCAGTAAAGAGGAGGGTTCGCTGACAAGAACCGCGTTGCAACCTGTAATAACCACAACACACGCGTGACCACAATGAGGATTGTAACTTATCTCATTAAAACCATAATTTCATCTAAACTTCTGTATGTCCTCAAAGAGTTTTCTGTTTATGATATTGAGGATTGTTACCTGAACATGCATGGCTACAAAGGCCGTGGCTGCCATTAAACCCAAGTGTACGACAAACGGAAAAACGTCAGCTGAAAAGTATCCTGATTTTTCCAGAGAGTTGGATTCTGCAGCCACATTTGTCACAGTCGCATCCTTCTTTCTGCTAGGTTTCCGCTGCCTAAAGTCAGGGTTTCCTATTAGGACAATACAGAGTATCCATCAATCATCTAACTATGGAACTATTACATTACAAGACGAAGAAACTGATACCTTCATTTGGTGAAGTTTTAACATATGCATCCTTCAGAGAATAAAGCCTTGCAGAAGATCTCTTTTCTTTCTCAGTAGCTTGAAATCCCAGCGAAAGGAATAGCTCAGGTCGAGACGTCATGTAACTCTTAATTGAACACACAGCTAGTGAGAGAATTGGGGATGCGAGCAGAAAGTTTGGGAGCTGTTTAAACTGGAAGTATCTAAGGAAGCCTACTCCCCTGTCACAATTTATGTCAGCAAGAAAATAATGCCTCAAAATCAACAGAAATAGAACTTAAAAGAACAAGAAAAGGCTACTACTGTTCAAAGTACTTACCAATAATGACTTTGAATGAAGCTGTACATCAAAGGTATCCTTGCTTTGCACCAAGGCCTCAATTCATCTTGCTTATGCCCATGACAGATGTTATAGTATGCATATGCTTGATATACGACAAAAGGAAGACAAATGCATACACATCGAAGAAATCCAGCAACCAAAACCTGCACAGCCAACTGAGTAGGGAAACAAGTCATTATGGCTACCATAGCTTTAAAGAGTTTACAGAGAGTTAAAGAGACGAGCATTAATCATTCAGAGATAGACCAAGCAGCTGCTATCTGAGAGATACTAAATCAAGACACTCTTCTACTGAAACATGTAACTAAGAATACCAAATAAACAGTAATGTAGGATTTCGTTATATAGAAAGAAAGAACAAAGTAACTAGAAATGATTGTTCGAGTTCTCTCTTTTTTCTATCTACTCAAAGGATCTAAAATGTAGGAAGAAGGATGATTCATGTTTGCATGGCTACCCATAAAAAATCCCAATGAAATATGTATAACTCACACAAAGGCGTTTTTTCTGATATAAAGCTTCATATGCTCGATGCATCGTCTGGAAACAGATATAACCAGCATTAAGAACTCCATTGGACCTTGCACAACTAGAGAGAGCAAACCAGAGAACGGCTACATTGCTAGTACCACTCAACAAGTAATACACTCCTCCAATTGAGAAAAGAGCATACAGACTTTCTGAGTATCTGAAATTCACATGGAAACAATCCGGCCATCAGTTAGTTACCATTCTGATAAGATTGAACCTTTTTTACTTTATTGAATTAAGAAATCATTGCTTGAATACATTACATTGACGAATAAAAGATTGACGCTGGATTGAAACAGAAGATAACCGAAGCTCTGAATGCCGCGTCAGTGTCCTTCAAGATAATAACTGAAACCCTGTTAGCAACAACTGATGTAAGACATTTCTAAATCTTGTAGAGCTAAAAAAGACTCATGACTTGACTTAACTCCAGACACAATGATCGATTTTGGATGAATGTACCTGAATAGATAGATAGCAGCAAACACAAACGCCAAGTTGCTGACGAAGTAACCAGACAACACCATTACAGCTCGAAGACCAATCAATGGAACCAAAGGCGCAAAAACTGAACCAGAAAGACCCATTTTCCACATCGGTCATAACTCAAGAACTCATAAGAAATCAGAAAGTACGGAAACGATGATCTCAATTCCAAAACCTGTGCGAGAGAGAAGCTTAATGAAGAAGGGAAGCAAAGGCAAGAAGGCGTAAGTCTGCTCATACTCGTATCCGCATTGCGTGATCCGGAGAAAGTACACACTGTCCCAAACAACGCTATTTTTAAGAGTCTTGGAGACTCCATTAGCTACTAGTGGTGGAGGAGGATTTTCGATGACGTCTTTGTGATGCAGACAAGGTGGGTTTAGTGCGGCGGATGTATCGTACGGTTGGAGAAAGCTCCGCCACAAAATGGTTAAGAACAGAACAAGGAGTCTCGAGAAGATGGCGTATTTGATCAAGATGGTTTCTTTCCTTGATTCCATAGCTTTCGCCATTGATTACGATATGAGATTTTGAACTCGACGGAGAAGAAGAAGAAGAACGAATTTGGGTCAAGTTCCAAATTCATGAACCGGTTTTCCGGTTTTCTCTGTGGGATATAAAGGTTTGGGTTTTTATGATTGAACCGACCGGTTATCAAGGCAAACGCTAAATGAAACGCGCCACGTCATCAAGACATGTCAACAAAACGCGTCACAGGCCCAATCACCATATCGCAAACGTAGATCGTCATAAATTGTATTTTCGAAAGGAAAATAAATAAATAATAAATCAGCCCCTTGATAAACCCTTTTATTTATTAAATAAATTACTTCTCTTTCCTTGGATCATCGTCTTCTCTTGTATTCCCAGATCTTTGAATCGAGAAGAATCATTTTCATGCTCGTTTCAGGTTTGTTCTTCTTATCCATGTTCTATGTGTAGTTTTCCGATAGATAGGATTGGGAATTTTGTTGAATTTTCGTCTTACGTTTGGGATCGAGAGATTTTGTGGCTTTTTTGAAGATGTTACCGAGTGTGTTCCTTTTGGATCAATTGTTTGTTTGAAAATATGCAATGGATTTTGTTATTAGATCTTTGATTTCTTTCGAATTTGATTTCAAACATAGATTACGAATGGGATTTGATTTCACTGAAGCGTCATGTTTTCGTTTGATTATCCTTGTGGTGAATTCTCACAATGTGACAAATGGAAGCTTATTGATGATACGCAAGCTAGAGTTTCGAACTCTCATTGTTGGAAAATCAAGATTTTAAATCTAAAGTCTTGATAATAAAGATTTGTGTTACTATTTTGGTGAGTTTCAGGATTGATACTCTTGTTTGGAAATTTGTGATAATTGCAGTTTAATTGTTATTGAAGAAGGAATAAGGCAAATATGGTGAAAATGACATTGATAGCTCGTGTTACTGATGGGTTACCTCTAGCAGAAGGGCTTGACGATGGACGTGACTTACCAGATTCAGACATGTATAAGCAACAGGTCAAGGCTCTGTTTAAGAATCTTTCCAGAGGCCAAAATGAGGCTTCGAGAATGTCGGTTGAAACTGGCCCCTATGTTTTCCAGTATCCTTGAACATCTAATTCCTTTCCATTTCTTTTTAATTCATGTTCTGCTTGCAAATTTTTGTTGATTGATCCATATTTTAAGTATAGTAGTCTGTATAGTCGCACACTTAAGAGGATATTTACTTTGATAGGACAACAATATTATCATAAGTATTGCAGAAAGTTAATTAACCTTTTTCTGCATATATTATAGGAAGTCTTTAGGCTTTTGACAGTCTTGTAGAGTTGAACACCAGTTTCTGGGTTACAATACTAATCGATCCTGTTGCATAATGATTTATATCCCAGTCTTTTTCATATTGGTATGGTTTTATCTCGAAACTTAGGTGAAAGAGACCAAATATCTATGCTCTTCCTTGACCAGAAAATTTTAGTTACATCATAGAAGGACGTGTTTGCTACTTGACTATGTGTGACCGCTCTTACCCAAAGAAACTCGCTTTCCAATATCTGGAAGATCTCAAGAATGAATTTGAACGCGTCAATGGGCCTAACATTGAAACAGCTGCTCGACCTTATGCCTTTATTAAATTTGGTACGTGTGCTGTGAATTCCCTTCTGTATTCATTCAGTGCTTGGAAACATACCTTCCCCGGTTTCTCACTCTATTTCCCCTGTGCTCTTTTTTGTGTGTGTGTAGATACCTTCATACAGAAAACCAAGAAACTGTACCAAGACACTCGTACGCAACGAAATATTTCCAAGCTGAATGATGAACTCTATGAGGTCCATCAAATAATGACGCGGAATGTGCAGGATGTCCTAGGTGTTGGTGAAAAGCTGGACCGTAAGTCCTTTCCTTTTCCTAAGATCAGTGGATTAAACTTTTAGAATAAGGAGAAGCAGAATCAATCTCTGCATTTGTAATAATCAGCAGAGCAATATGCTCATCATGTACAATTTCCTTGTTGTTTTTGAATGCAGAGGTGAGTGAGATGTCGAGCCGGTTAACATCTGAATCTCGTATATATGCTGATAAGGCTAAAGATTTGAACCGTCAGGTTAGTTTTATCATATATATTCCTTATGTTACATTGATCACACATTATGAGATGCTCTCATTTCTTGTGATCGTGATTTAGTTTATAGCTCAGATTGTTTGTATATGTTACTGAACCATCAATTTGGTAAAACCAGGCTTTGATCCGGAAATGGGCACCAGTCGCAATTGTGTTTGGAGTCGTTTTCCTCCTTTTCTGGGTGAAAAACAAGCTATGGTAAGAAAGGCGGGAAGCGTAAAGGCTCTTCGTAATTTAGCAGACTTCTCCGGACATATATCGGCCTCCCCGACTCTCAGTTTCCGGCATCCAAAATATCTTCTTTCTTTCAAAGAGAAACTTTGACACATTTTGTACTTCTGTAGTATGCAAAACTTTTATGAGACTAGTCATATTATCATCCATCATACTCTTCAAACACCTTCATAGTCATTTTCTCAGGTCTCTTCAAATCGAATCAAAACTAAACCGGATTGTTTATGATATCATACATTTGTTCTAACAAAATTGAAACAGTTTAAACATTGCTACTTTAGCGTCTATGTGATCTCAAGTGTCTCTTGAAATCTTGTGGACCTGCCAAATCTAATGAGGATGTGTTCTTCAGCTCATCTGAAAGCTGCAATGCCCTATGAAAATCTCCTGACTTCTTCAGACAATCGATTAATGCTCGGTATACATAAACCGATGGTTGAATCTGTCTCTTTTTCATCTCAACGAAAAGCCTCAATGCTTCCTTTATGTTCCCTGATCGACCCAAACTGTCTATCACAGCGGTATAGCTTAGCAAATCCGGTTCAATTCCACACTGAACCATTTCATTGTATAACACCAAACACATATCGAACCTACAGGCTTTCTTCATCCCGTTTATAACTGTGTTGTATGTAATGATGTTTAGAGATACATCACAATCTTCCTTCATCGACGAGAATAACTCGAGCATCTCGTTTACGAGGCCAGCTCGGCCCAAGATATCCAATACCGAGTTGTATGTGATCACATCTGGTTTACATTGCCACTCTTTCATCTGTTCAAGTATCACAAGAACTTTATCGATCTGTCGAGATTCAGCAAAAGCAAAGATGACTCTGTTTAGTACTATTAACCTACACGAAAGAGAAGACTCCGATATTTCTTTGAGAAGACTAGACAAGTGCGTGCAATCATCCGTATTAATGAAGGCTCTAGCGAGGTTGAGATAACAATCTGAACTCAAGGGCTTACCCGCAGAGACCAATATCTCTCTAAAAATTCTACAAGAAAGCTTCCAATCGTTCTGCTCACCCGCTGCTACAAGAAGGTTCTCGGAAACCGAAATAGGCAAGCAAATGTTCTTTTCTTGCAAGGACTGCAACAAGTCATAAGCAGCAGATAGATTTCCATATCTTGTATACTTGTCAACAAGATTCATATAATCGATTTTGCTAATGATATTCGAACCACTTTCACTATGCTTAACCATCTTCTTCAGGAGTTCTTCTTCGTCTTCCTCTCCTGTGTTTATCAAACCGGAGAACGAGCAGTTCGAGCTCAAATCAGCTGGAGCTAACACCAAATGTTTCTGCAATGTCAATTACACAGAAAAACCAAAGAAATCAATTTCCATAATAGAACAAACAAGAATGTTTCGAAGTTTCGTGATCTGAATCGATCGAATCAGAGAAAACACGAATCACGAAATGGGTTCCGTACCAAAGAAATGAATGAAGAAGCACCATAGACGTTGATTCTCTTAACAATCGACCACTTCGTCATCTTCCTCGAGAGAGCTTGTGACATTTCCAGGTTTTAATTTTTCTTCTATTGATTGTATGGGTTACGATTACACAGTAATAAATATTGATCAATTTTATAAACTAACTTAAACTTCAGGGACTAATATGATAAACATGCGAAACTTGTAAAGAAATTAGATACTTGGTTACGGCTTCAACTTTTCTTCTTCGTAATTTCCGACGAGAAAGTTGTCGATCGAGGAATTTCGAAACCCTAAGACGATTCACATTGATCAATTACGATGCAGCACTTGTTGTTCGCCGTTGTACTATCGGAGGTTGTGGTGATAATGGCGCTTTCTTTCAAGACGCCGATTAGGAAGCTGTTGATAATGAGTCTAGATCGTGCGAAGCGTGGTCGTGGTCCGGTGGTGATTCAAACGATTTCGGTGACGGTTTTGGTGGTTCTGGTGGCGAGTGTGTACAGTATGATGAATATCCAGAAGCGTTGGATCGAAGACGGTGCAATGAATCCTACAGATGAAGTTATCATGGCTAAGCATCTCCTTGAATCGACTCTCATGGGTAAGCAAGCTCGAATCGCTTATAGATCTGGTTTCCGCTTCAGTTTTAGTACTCTTGAGCTGGAATTGGAGGTCCATATACTGTTTTAAGAAACTATGCTGTGGAGTGTATCTATGGTGAAATCTCTTGAATGTTTGTGATCATTGTGATGGATCTTACGTTTATGTATAACCTAGGTTGATTGATAGTTGTATTTGGAGTTTGCTAGAGTGATGATTTTAGTTCTTGAATTTTTGATTTATCAGTGTTTTTCCTGCTCTGATTCAACCTTACTTCAATCAAATTGGCTCTAGAGGTATCTCATGTAGTTCGATAAGATTATGCTATTCGAAATCGGTTTTTCTTGTTTCAGTTTGAGCTTGAAACTATGTCTTCTTCTTTGGTAAACCTTGGTTACTAGTGTGATTGTTTAGCTCTTAATCCTTCTCTGATTGAGCATAATACAATCAAATTGGCTGTGAAGGGATATATATAGTTCGATGAGGTTTCGTTATTTTGAAATCGGCTTTTCCAGTTTCAGTTTGAGCTTGGAACTATGTCTTCTGCTTTGGTAAACCTTACTTGCTAGTGTGATTGTTTAGCTCCTTTTCCTCCGTTGATTTAACCTACTACAATCAAATTGGATCTGTAGGGATCGATATAGTTCCCGTAAAGTTTTGTAATATGATATCGGCTTTTTAAGTTTCAGTTTGATTTCTTTTGTGCATTTGGAAATTTTCTCTTCTGCTTTTGGTAAATACCTTAGTTGTGTTTTCTTTATTCCAGGTGGTTTCCTTTTCCTTGGATTAATGATAGATAGGTTGCATCATTACATGAGAGAACTACGCATAAGAAGGAAGACAATGGAAGTTATAAAGAAGGAAGGAGCAGGATTGGAAGGTGTAAAGGCTAAAGCTTTAGATGAAGTTAAAAACTTGAAAGAAGAAATAATGTCGCTTCAGGAAAGGCAAAAGCAACTGGCATCTGAGATTGAGACAAGGTCTAAAGAAATTCGTACTGAAAAAACCAGTGCAATTGCTCTACAAAAACAATCTGAAGGGTTCCTTATTGAGTTTAACCGGTTGCTTGAAGAGAATCAGGAACTTCGAGACCAATTGCACACTGCGGATTCGAAAATTTCGCGTTCAAGCAGCAAGAAGAATACTTGAGAGTTGAGACCCTACTCCAACATTTTAAACTTCTTTGTGATATGCGGTTTGAATAGATTCGGTTTTGAGTCTGTTATCGGAAGCTTGGGAGGTTTTGGTTATCGCATCTTGTTAAAATGGAAGGTGGGGAAACATTGAAGTCGAAGAATACAAAACAAAGATAGGTTTATTTTCTGGCTTTGAGTGTTAGGTAAAGTAGAATCGACCGATTTTTTTTTCTACCCTAGGAAACTGTAACTCATTGTAATTGGTCCATTTTGCGACAAAAAAAAAACTATTTCCTTACAAATGCAGTCGTTGCAAGACGGGTTAGTACAGTATTCAACTGAAGGCTCACAAGATGCACATGTGCTAATTAATATTGCAGTGGTGTCATTTACGATCTGAATCACTCACTTTGCCTACCTCTTTCTACTGCTGGATTTATTAATAACCTGACTAGATGGGAGAGTCGCTAAGTTTTCCATCAAAGTAGAATCATGGTTACATAGGTTACTTCAAAAACATATAAAAATCATTTGAAGAAACGAAAGAGAAAACAAAAAAAATTAGAAAAAGAGGTAATTTAGATTACCTCAAATCGCTACCTCAGAGAGCATGAACCCTAGATAGACCATCCCGACCAGCGCAGATCTTAGCTTGATCTGGCATCCACAGATCTTTCCATGTGATCTGTGATAGAGGAGTATCCTCCTCCTCCTCCATGTGATAGAGGGACAGATCTTTTCATGTGATCTGTGATGGAGGGAGTATCCTCCTCCATGTTTAGGCAATCCACGAGACAACTTTCTCGTCGGACAGAGAAGAGATTCAATCACCTCTCTTTTATCGGGTACCAATTTGTTGCTCGAACCCTGGTGAGAACTCTATTCATGCTTAGTCTCAACCAGTTTGCCTTGGTTCGAATTGGTGTTCGTACTACAATTTTTTTAATACTTAACCATATAACTTACTTAATTCCCGGTTTAATCCGGTTTGTTAATGATTTCCAGAACCAGGAGAACTTACGTTTGTGTTCCAAAATTCTCCATCTTGTAGAGGATGATAAATCACCTTAAGATCATGAAGAGATGATAATTTGTTCATAATATCACATAATGCCAATTAAAACGAGTTAAGAGAGACGATATGTGTAAAAAAAAAATTGCAAGAGCAGATTCTCATGGTTGAAATAAACCAAAGGAGAATGAATTTACATTTAGAAAGTATTCTTGTTTGAATTTTCCTATGTATGTAATGGAATCGATAAATCATCCTGGTATCAATGCATTGACACAAAACTTAATATCCATGAAATGCATTACACTATCAGTGGAGTTTTCGTTTCTTCATCATATTTGAACTTGGATCTCTGTCTATTGGTTTGTGTTCCCTTTTACCTTCCAAGAGGGTCCAAGGTTCTTGTGGTTTCTTATCAGCGGTTAATTCGGGATATTCCGAGATCGGTTTGGTCCCAGAAAACTCTAATTGCTTTCCAAGATGTGCATTTACTTGCTCTCCAACCACTTGGGTGGTGATATGTTCACTCTAACGCTCTCAAAATCGCTCGCAGCCAAATAAAGGATTAGAAAATGGGGATGCTCATGGAACCACCATTGTTATTCGATATAAATCCGACACGTTCATCCCCATTCGCCAACAGTGTCATATTACGTCATACAAACATTACAATTCCAATAGTCGATAATTAACGAGTATAAGAACATGTCTCCCACCTAGGTTGTTTCACATAGACTCTAGAGCTTTAGAGAGAACAAGAGACTACATAACACATAAAAAACCACCAACATGATATTATCAATGCTATATATCTGTAAGACATAAGCAAAGAATATATTTATTTTACATCACTTGTGGTTCATAGCCCATTGTTTGTGTGTGCTACTGTCCTAACTGTTAAGTTTAGGGACTTGTGTACATTCACCTAGTCTACCTGAAATTAGTGGAATATTGGGATTAGGATTATAAGGTTTGGTCCCAAATCGTAGAAGCTTGTGTTAAGCCTAGAAGTAGGAGATATAGTGTTATTATGTAAACAAGATTCAGATCAAACACTGTCCTGCATCGGATTCTGAATACTTTATCGAGTTTCACAAAGAAGAGAATGATGATGAGGATAGTTTAAACGTTGTGTGTCTCTGTGGTCTTACTTTTTGTTGGAGATGCAAGCTTGAGTCACATACCGGGAGAACAAAACCGGTGAGTTCGAGTGTAGATCGTTGGAAAGTTTGTCAGATTTCAATGGAGGAAGCTGAATGCCAACTACGATCTTTAGACAAAAACATCATCAAGAAACCGAATATCTTACAAGAGGAAGACATTTAGGATTCTTAGACAAGGATTGATGCTGGTTGTTCAATGCAGACAAGTCCTTAAATGGACCTGCGCTTACGACTATTTCCACACCAGAGTACGAGGTCTCGAAGACGGAATATCTAGGTTCTTGCAAGATAATGCAACCACTACCCTTCAGAGCTATGTAAAGAAGTTACTTGGTGAAACAGAAGATGCTTTGTATGCAGAAACTTATGAAGATCGTGGTAACTTCAAGGATAGGTTAACCACCGCGACAACCAACATTGGTAACTACTTTTATCATTTCATCAAGAATTTACAAGATGGTTTGGTCGACGTGAAGGTGAATTCCTATGGTGGCGTAGCTGGTCTGCACTGGTACTGCGATCGATGCACCTATGGAAACAGTTGGCTTGATAAGGAGTGTAAGATGTATTGTGATTCTACTGTGGAGGAGGAGCTGAGTGGTTTATCTTTTCAAGATAAACAAAAGAGGGATTTTCATGTGGAGGAGCGGCGAAGTGGTTTATCTCTTGTGAATAAACAAAAGACTGAGTAGACGTGAAGGTTTTTACATTTCTTTTGCTTTATTAATTTCTTTAAAACTGTTTTTGTTTAATCTTACATTTGAGACTATTTTTTCAGTCATGATCCTTTATTACAGAAATATTATCTTTTCCCTAACTTAACCCGACCTCGATTGGATAACTTTACACCGCCTTGGCGCTTAAAGGTTTGCCACCAATGCGATTTCCTTCCATGGCCTTGTAACTTCTTATGCTTTGGTTTCTTTGAGTGTCTTCTATGTCTCACCATCGCTTTGACAAGTCCACGAAAGTGCCCACCTTGTTGCTTATGTGTAGTTAGGCCTTTCGATTCTGACTTTCTCCTTCTTTCATCTGTTTTCTCTTCAGCTTTTTGTTGAAATGTCCTTTGCAAACGCTTCCAAGCCGATGGCTTACGATCTTTCTCCTTTTTGTTGTGGTGATGGTGGTGGTGGTGATGGTGATGGTGGTGAAATACTTGGCCTATCTTGTTCTTGAATCTTGTGAACCGTCCCATCACCTTTTTCCCTTCGCTAGCTTTGTTGTCTCTCTTCTTTTTGTATGGAGGAGATTCACTTACTTGAGATTCTTCATCATCATCATCATTACTCTCTAGTGGAGATGATGAGTTTGACTTTGTGACACTCTCTCCTTGAGTCTCCCAACTTGAGCTTGAGGCGGTTGATGACTTTATTTCCCTAGAGCTTTCCTCCGATTCTTGATCTATAGAAACTATTTCTTCGTCTTCCGAGTTTGTACTCCTAGACCGTGTGTTTACACTCTCTTCATCATCCCAAGATTCACTTTCGTGAGCCAACAAAGTTGGTTTCATACTCATCATCTTTTTTGACGCTTTTTTATTCGCACTTGGCTTCTTGAAACCAACCAATCTCGCATGAAGAGGTGGTAATGGCGATCTTGACTTGACCCGAACATCACGAGAACATCTTCCTTGTGAGTTAGGAATCGAAATTTGATCTTCACCGCTTCGATTTATGGCACTTCTTAGGCTAGGTGAAACTAGTTCTTCATCTTCCGAGTTTGTACTCCTAGACCGTGTGTATACACTCTTTTCATCATCCCAAGATTCACTTGCTTGAGCCAACAAAGTTGGTTTCATACTCATCATCTTTTTTGATGCTTTTTTATTTGCACTTGGCTTCTTGAAACCAACCAATCTCGCATGAAGAGGCGGTAATGGCGATCTTGACTTGATCCGAACATCACGAGAACATCTTCCTTGTGACTTAGGAATCGAAATTCGATCATCGCCACTTCGATTTATGGCACTTCTTAGGCTAGGTAAAACTAGTTCTTCGTCTTCCGAGTTTGTTGTCCAAGACCGTGTGTTTACACTCTTTTCATCATCCCATGTTTCAATTCCTTGATCCAACAAAGTTAGTTTCATACTCATCATCTTTTGTGACTCCTTTTTACTCGGACTTGGCTTCTTGACACCAACCGATCTCGCATGAAGAGGCGGTAATGGCAGTCTTGACTTGACCCGATCATCACGAGAACATCTTCCTTGTGACTTAGGAATAGAAATTCGATCATCACCGCTTCCATTTATGGCACTTCTTAGGCTAGGTGATATCTTCAACGTACTTGGAGTCTGACTTATTAACATGTAGTTGTTCCTTAAACGAGACATAGAATCTTGACGAAACATTTCTCTATGTTCCATCAACGCTTTCTCGCTTAACTTTGGTACCTCGTACCTTTCCAAAGGCATTGTAGAAGATAAGTAATCTTCTTCAATGGGACTAGTAGGAGACTTATAACACGACCTGTTTCTATCATCAGAATCCAAAACACGACTAGAACAAAAACCAAAAGCCGAGAGCTGTGTTTCGATTCGTTGGATGGAATCAACGATTTCCTCTGTTAAACCAGACTTATTATTGATGATCCCTCGTGAGACTGAGTTTTTTCTCGGTGTAGAAACCTTCTCTGGTAAACGTAACTGCTCTACTTGTGCAAGTATCTGTAACCAACCAAAAATATAAAAAAACATAAACACGAAAACAGAACATGCGAAAACAGAGTCGATTCGGTAGATACTAACATTGGATTGTGTAGCCAAAAGTTCCTTGGTCGCAGAATCAAGCAAGCGTTTTAGTACAAACTGTGTATTCTCATCTAACTACAAAATTGGAAAGAGTTCTAATGTCAGATTAATCGATGAAAGAAGTTATTTATGATTATGAGAAATTGTAAAAACTCACCAGAAATGGTTGTGGTAAGGGTTCGTTGTTTGTGTTTGATTGGAGAAGACTGTATAATCTCCTCAGAGATTCAAGATCGCACACTACGTTATGAGGCTCCATCAGAAACTTGTTCACGAAAATAAAAACCGAACAAGATGATTCAAGAAGAACAAGAAGAAGTTCGTTAAAAAAAAAAAAAGTTAGTTAAATTGAAAGAGATGCGTCGGATCAGAGTTACGTGGACAAAACTGAAATTGGGCTTAGGCCCATTTGTAATGAAATTTCAATCGAAAAAAATACTCAAAAAAAAAATATAATCAAGGCTTGCCCAGTCAGATGCACCATTTAGTTGATGAAGATGAAAATTGATGATTATTTGATATACGAAATGAGCACCATTTAAATAGACTATTTGGATGTAATATATATATAGCTACTATATGAAAAAATAATATTGATTTGTATAATATAGGAAATTTTATTTTTTAAAAATACGACGCATGATTTAGAATTAGAATTATATATTTTATTAAATGTTTTATATCAATTAAAGAGAGAAATAGATAAAAAAAATAAAAGGTTATTGGTGTCGTAAAAAATGAATTAAAGAAAAAATCTTTTAATGTAATCAATCAAAACATTTAAATATTATGCAGAATGTCAAGAAGATAGTAAATTTTATTTTTAATATCTATGTGAAAAAAATTATCCAACTTAAATATATAATTGAGTGGTAGTTTGTTTTTGTACTGCGCCGTCCTCGACGAAATCAGAGATGAATTGTCAAGATGGATGTGACCACCTTCCTGCTTTGTGCTCCGAGAAGAGAGCTTGGAATGTTCATGTAGCTTTCGTGTCTGTCGCTCCTGTACCAGGGTATGCTCCTCTCGAAGTGGCCTGGTATGAGACTTACTACAACTTGGGTATAGCCGTTCACGACACCAAGGGTCTCTTGATCAACATGAACTTGAGGGAAGCCACTACTGGGTGGTAGTACACGTCTATTCTTGACAAGATGGATAGGGCCATGAAAATTCTCAAGGCGGTGCAGGAAGTGTACGCGGCTCATCTAGATCTGAGGCAGCTCGTTGTTCTGAAAGAGACCATACTTTGTGAGCTTGTCCAGGGACTAGTGGACATCCTGACCATAGTTTTGCAGGAGCACCACCAGGGGCAGTTCCCAATTGACCAGCCAGTTCTGGATGTTCAATTGGGAACCTCTCTAGAGCTTACAATGATCTTTTGTGGAGTGTCAACATCAGCCGCAGTGGTTTGATTGCTAGACTTGATTGCTAGGCGAGAAACCCTTATCACCACAGAAGAATCTGAAACTCATGTGGCTGTTCGCAAAGAGATTGGAAGGTTCATTTATGTCGCTAGGGACTAAGGACATATGAGGGACATCTCTCAATATGTAATCATCTACATCATCTCTCCCGCTGAACTTTTTTAAAGATTTAAAACTATTCGATCTGTTAACTTTTTTTGTTGAAAATGTCTTCAAAAAATTTATATCCTTTGTTGATTTTTTGTGGAGAAAAAAAAATATAATTTAGCATAATTCATTGAATTTTACTCAAATTAAACTTTTCATTTCATTAGATAACAAAACTGGTAGATCTTCCACTCAACAAAATTATTCGAACTATTATTTTATATCGTTAGCTATATGTATTTTATATATTTATGAATTTTTTCCATATAAATCTACACTACTAATATACGGGAAAACGGCCAATTTGGACCTGGACTATTTGGAATGTGCCGTTTTGAACATAATCTTTTGAATAAAGCCAATATCAACCCGAATACAAAATAAATTCAAATTCCGTACCCAAACTCTTATTTTGTGTCAAAATGGACTTTGACTAACTTTCCGTTACTCAACAGTAACGGTTGTTGCAGATTTTAAAGTTTGAGTTCGTATTTTGAAAGAAGAGAAGGAGAAGAAAATCGATAAAATTAATTTAGGAATTTTTCAAGTGATTTTTCAAGTGACTAACGTGTCGGTTATGTCATTATTCCGTCAGTGCTGATTAACAGAAAGTTAGTCAATGTCCGTTTTGGCACACAAAAAAAGAGTTTGGGTACAAAATTTGAATTTATTTTGTGTTCGAGATGTACTGGTCAATGTCCAAATTTCCGTTAGTGTCCAAATTTCGAGTTTCCGTTAGTGTTGACTAACGAAAAGTTAGTCAAGGTCCCTTTTGGCACAAAATAAAAAAGTTTGGGTACTGAATTTGAATTTATTTGGTGTTTCAGTTGATATTAGCTTTATTCAAAAATCCAGGTTCAAAACGATATATTCTGAATAATCCAGGTCCAAATTGGCCATTTTCTCACTGATATATACTTATGAAATTGTGTGCTTGACGTGTACAAATACATAATCGTTGACATATTTTTCTATTCTTGTTTGCATCTAACTGTAATTGTGTTTGCTTCTCTTAGGTGGTAGACGTGAAGTCGATGATCTTGACAAAAGAAAAATATATCAAATACTCAAAAGAAAATCTAAGCAATAGCATCATTCATCATAAATGAATAATTTAGAAACAATAAAAAGCACAAATCCAAGTCCATTACCTCGATATTTGGCCCACCATATCAGGTTTGGTAGCCTTTCAATGGTTTCTTAATCGATGGTTTATTCTCAGTTTCAGCAGCTTCTGTAGAGAAGTTTAGCCCAATTCTAAATCCAGGCCTAGTAGCATTGCCTACAAAACAAAAAACGCCCAAAATTACTAATTAAATACCCTAATCAAATCAAATTTATACTATATAAAACCTGTATTTGATTCTAAATTATTGTTTCTAAATTATTCGTCTATGATGAATGATGCTATTGCGTAGACTTTCTTTTGAGTAATTGATATTTACTGTATTGGATTCAATGATGATATTTATTGTATTTGATACTTCTTGGATTTGTGCTTTTTCTATGAAACAACAATCTGTGAATACAATAAATATCATCATCATGAAACATAATTACATACTTCTCAATCTTATTTCTATCTTCTATTATTCCGAAAACAGATTGTTGTTTCATAATTATGTAACCTTTCCCCCAAAGTTAATAGTATGAATGAATACGAGACGTTACACACACAACAAAGGGACTAAATGATGAAATACCTCTGAAAGTTTATTACGTAAACTCTTGTGAAGTATGCGTAATAGAATTTAATATCACAAAGCATAGCAAAATAAATCAGAGGTGGCTCATGAGGCAGGGACTTTTTATTTAAAGTTTTCACCATGGAACATACTTAGGTAGAAGAGGTATTTACAAAGCCAATGCCTTCAAAACTACAAAGGCCTTTCGTTAGGAAACCATAACAGATAAAGAGGGCTGCGCCACAATTTCTACAACTCGAGTCTTTTTTTTTAACACAAACCCCTCCAGAGAACATACAAACAACACTTGAAGACGCAGATTGTTCGCACAAACCCAACTAAAACCATAACCAGATACCAAGCGTGTTTACACTGCCTCTGCAAACCCGACCTGCGCTTTTCCGAAGTCAAACACGGTGTGGTATTTGCCCATGAACACATCTCCCAAGATCCTGTCATAGATTCACCACCATGATTCGGGTTAGAAAAAGAAACAGAGAAAGAAAGAGAAGACAATTGTGCTGCAGTGTAAATCGAAAGGTTTACCAGAGAGGTCCACGAGGAGGAGCAACGTCGAGAGCAATAAAGCCACTGATGCACTGTGCCACAGGGCCTTCACCAACCTTCAGAACATACTGCTCACACCAAACCAGTACCAAGAGATTAGATGGAGATAATATTCAAGTGACCACTATCCGAGATATAAATCATGTTCTCAATCATACCTCCTCTGGAGAAAGATCAAAGATTTTGCCTCCAATGGTGAGCGAAACAGTGGGCATGGTCGAGAGTTGTGTACAGTCCACTGCAGACTCTCCCATTGGGCTGGGAAGACGCTCACATAGCTGTCCACGAAAACCAACAACATTAGCAAATGCGCAGGATCAGGAAAGAATGGTTCAATAGATATGTACCAAAAGTTTTGTAATGGACACTTGTTGTTTTACCTCGTTGACGTAGTTCAATATGCGTTCCTGAGTCATGTTCTGCCTCAACTGGCTCTGTATCCAAACAACTGCCATCTCACATGCAGAACATGCTGCATCTCCGACACCATTAGACAATTTGGCGTTTTCCTTGTCCACCACCGACTCAATGCCCATGCTAAACAATAAAAGAAGAATCATTGTGAGTAAATAGCAGACCACAAAGAAAAGAAACCAAGATGAAGAAGAGCTTGGACTTAATTGCAACACCACATGAACGAAACCACTGGAAATTTACCTGACACCACGGTGACCATCGAAAGTGCACAGACCAATCTGCGAGCAGATTTTCTTTGGTTGGGTCTGTGAAACGCAAAGGGAACAGTTAGTTGAAATCATTTACATAGCAAGAGACGCAATAAACAGCGTGTAATTTGTAGCACAGATTTGATCAGCTAGTCCATTAGGCATACTTACCTCAGACAAAAGTAAATCCAAAATGGTCTGCCCGTACTGATCCACAACAGTCTTGCACTGCTCGCTAACAATTCCAGCTGCTCCAATAGCATGGTTTATCATGGTGATTACAGTCTACACAAAAAAATAAAACAAAAATGAAGTTATTGCTACCAATACTACTCCTAAGAAACCACTACAACTCCCTTCAGATTTTTGCTTACCGTTGGACCCGCAAGCAAAGATGTTCCAGAATCTGCTATCGCAGAACAGCCACTTTCGCAGAATCCTGTATATTGGTAACACAAACATTAGATCCAGGAAAACACCTTTTTAGAATTTGCTACGAACAGCTATATATAAAATATAAACAACGAGGTATATTAATGTTAGACATACCAGTGGGTGCACCCGCAATAAGTACATCACCCATGTCAAACTATTAACAAAAAAAGGTTTGAGTTAGACCGTCAGAAGATGTTTATGAGAATCCAAGACCAGAAAGTGACATATAACAAACCTGCCAGTAACCCTTTTGTGTCACAGGGACGTAAGTATGTTCTCCCTTGAAGTGATTTGGATCAACACCTCCAAATACAAGTTCACCACCTTCTTCCTCCTCAGCATTACGGTTAAGCCAAAATGAAAACACCGGCTCCTTGATCAGGCCTTGCTTGAGCATGTTGTACCTGTAAATAACAAGACATGTTGGCATAAGATAAACATTTGGAAATGTAGTAAACTCAACCCAATCAAGAGAAGAAAGATGCAGGCATACCAAACAGGAGGGGCATTTCCAACAGAGATCTCTTGGAATCCAAGACCAAGGATACCATCAAATTTCGCTACGACAAATGTTAAACCAGGCTCCTTTGTTGCCTCGATAAATTCCTGATAGATAGACAATGATACGAAGGAAGATCAACAATGTGGCATAAATGCATGGTACGAGTGTTGAGTAGGGTAAGACAGATACTTTACCTGGTCCTTGACAACCAAATCGCCAATCGTGACAGCATCATTACTGAAAAACCCAGCAATTGCCCCAGTGCCGTAATGAATTGCGGCGGATTTCCCTGCATCAAAGACAAGTGAGTTAGTTATAACTTCGCAGCTCTATTCAGGAGCGATGTTGCATCCCACATTTTCAGAACACAAAAAGCAATCAAAGAGGACATAACTAATTCAAGTGGCATGTTTGAAATAGAGAGAGACAAACCATTCTTCTCATATGTGCTTGAACGAGACGACTTGTATTTGGAGTGGAAGAGACATGCAATCTACACAATATAAAGAAAACATTAAACTTTCATGTCAAAAGTATCTCAACCACCGGTAGCAATTATAGACCAAATGGTGCTTACTGAGAAATAGCATTTAGATGATGGCACCCAGAGGTTAGAGCTTCCAGTATCAAAAACCACAGTGAACGTCTGTGGTGGGGTACCAATAGCGATCTCACCGTAGTACTGAGCATCCAAATAATTCTTCAGCGGGACAATGTCAGCATCTCCATAGCCTCCAAGACTGAAAGCTCTTAGGGGCATATCATGCTTCAAACCAGCACGTCCTGCAAGACGGTTTCTGGGATCCGACTTGAGCTTTTTCAGGGTAACTCTGAATGTCCCGTCATTTCTCTTGGAAGAGGCAGACAAAAACAGCAGGAACGACACAAACAGTAAAACAGCAACCGATCTTGAGTATATTCCCATTTCACCTATTCATTAACAACAAAGTAAGTCAGAATAAGGCAACAATCAAAGCTGAAAATCAGAAGACATATAATACCATGATACAAGTCAGCTAAAATATATTTTAATAAAACTGTTTATATTGGATAAAATTGTATAAGGTCTTAAAGTGACTAAGAATAGACTAAGTACAGTTTTACTTAGTACACCTCAAACAGATAAGGATAGACAAAGTAGAACGCATTAAAATTACACTAATATTTATTTTAGTTAGTCTCTCTCAAACGTAGACCAAGCACAAGCGTGGAAGAAACACTTAGCAAATGATTAAGACCTTTTCATGCTTGGAAAAAAATGATAAGACTCAACACATTTTGATTGTACGCTATACAGATATAGTTAATACTAGAACTCTTATTCCTTTCATTTTCACTACTTCCTTTAACAAGAACATACTCAGAGAGCAAATACAAGAATCCAAACAATTCAGATAAGAGTTATAAAAGGAAACAAAAACGATTCATCAGAAACTGGAGATCGTAACAATCGATCAGGTAACGACTCGATCATCGAGAAAAACCTCGATTAAACAGTACTATTGCATGATCAAACTAACACAAAAAAGCTCCAACAAAATCTATACCTAGTGAAACCAAAATCAACACGAATCACGGAAACAAAATCTAAACGATTCTACAAAAATCAGATCATCTAAATATAGAACTAATCAGATTCACATCGAAATAACGCCAAAATTCAGTAACAAAATCCTTACCTAACCGCTTAAAAAATAACAACAAAATTAGGAGAAAACTAAACGTAGAAGAGAATCAAAGACGAAATATCAACAATAGAACTGAAAAAGAAGAGAATCGATAGGAGAACTCACCGAAGCAAAGCAGCAGATTCTGAGGAAAACGAGGATTGGAAAATGAAGAAGAAAAAGAAGAGAGATAGTTACATTTATCGAAGAAAGAGATGACTGTGACGAAGATTTGCTAAATTAACCGAGCTGTTTCCTAAATGACAATTACAGCGGGACCCACTGTATAATCTCTTTAATTAAAACAAAAAGGATAGATTTCGTGTAGAGTAATATTTCGATATTAGCCGTTGGATTTTTATAATCAACGGTTGGATTCAATCCGTTGACGAATGGATAGGAAAGCCTAACGTATCAAGATTTATATTTAGCGGAATAATCAACTGTTTACGCACTTACTGTGCACTACGTGCTTGTCTCGAATCTTAGCCGTTGGTCTAGATGACTTAAATTAAACGGTTTCGATTTGTTATGATCTGTTCTAAAAGCCCATTTTAGAAAAGGAAATAAATAGCTATGGATAAGGATCAATGTAATGTTTATATTGGGCCTTCTAGAAGCCCATTTTCAAATGGCACAACCATATGTAGAATCTTTACTATTTTACAACAAAACGTATAGTTTACTGCTACAATCCAATCAAATCACCCATATTCGGTTATTCTGAAACCGATTTTAGTTCGGTTTCGTGGATTTCTTCCTAGCTTCATTGGACATCTTGGCCTCTATCGCCTAATAACATATAAAAAAAAAAATTAAACTCATTAATGTCCAACTGTATAATACTAAATACGGATACACTATTTAGTTACATACAATTGAGATTTCATGCGTGAGTGGATTACCTTCTTGTATAATTCGGACTGAAACGCAAGTCGAGTGTTATTCTTTTTCGTTAGTCTAAGCACTTCTTCAGTAAGCTTTTGATTCTCTGCTTGTAATTTCTCTAACTGAATATTAAAAAAAAGAAGTTAATTATGATCAAGAAGATTACATTCAGATTATTATCAACAATAATAACAAGATACATTTTTACCAAAAAAAGTAATAATAACAAGATACATTAGTTATAGAATATTGATTTACTTTGCACGTACATATAATTCGGCGTTACTCTTTATTGAATCAATTGAAGTTTGGTTCCTCTTCGTTAGTGTTAGTGTTTTTTGCTTAAGCTTTTGATTCTCTAATTTCAATCTCTTTAAATCCTTCAACTGAAAATTAAAAAAACAAAACAACAAAATTCAAAAGAGTTAAGATCATAATTCGAGTTAATAGTTACGATCAAGAAAATTAGCACTAAGTTAAAATTACCTTATTGGCAGGATCTTCCATCTCGGAGTTGTTGATCATTAATCCCGGCGTGATTAAGCTTATTAATTATTCAAACCTAGCTATATATAATATAAAAAATCCTATATAAATCTTTACAATATATTTGGTTATATATATTCCCAACTGAATCTTGACATGTATAAATTTAGTAAAATCTAATTTGTTAAAAAATAGAAAAAAATATATGGATGATTAATCTCTTCAGTAACAAAATCTTCTTAAATTTATATCAACATTTTTATAAAAAAAACACTTAATATATACTTAATAAATTGTCTCTAATTTTATGGATAATTAGCATGAAAATAGGCTAAGGACAAATAATTAAGTGTATAACACCATGAAAATAATAACTAGCTAGCTAACTTAAAATGACTAATATACCCTTACTTTCAATTAATCTACTCTCTATGTTTTAAGTTTTAACCTACCCTATAAAAATAACAAAATAAAAAACATTATTAACCCATTAACTCAAATCAGCATTTACCATAATCCTCCTTCCTCCACTTCACGTTTGTCTTCTTCTCCGCCTCTTTCTCATCCATCTTCTCTTTATAGTTTTTCTTCTTCTCCTTTCTTCTCTTTCTCCGCCTCCTACCTCGCTAATTCGTTAGGTAACCATGTTCTTTCTTCGGTTTCAAAATCTTCCTCTTCGATTTTGTATATATCCATTTTAGTCCTTTTACAATCACTTCCGATCTCATAGATCTTCTAATTGTCATCAATTTTTTCCTTTATCAGACAAGAAGATGAAAGATCCAAACATGAAGAAAACGAGAGAATAGGTGGAGAAGAAGAATAGGCAGTTTTTGGGGTTGAAGGAGAGGCAATTTTATTTGGTCAAAATTGTTTGAAGATGAGGTTGAAATTACTCTAAAACATATAGGTGAGAAACTCAAATCGAAAAAGGTTATGCAATGAAGACGCTCAAGCTGTTGTATCTACTGTTCGTAGGCGAGTGATGATGGTAAGCGTTTCAACCTTATAATACTAGTAACATTCTACGAATCACAATTATAGTAGCTATGTATGTTTCAGTATTTACAATAGTTGACTATACTGTTAACAAAATCAATAGTTAAGTACAATAGGTACTTATCAACATAGCTAACTATGATCATAACATAACCAGAAGTCAAGTACAATATAATCAGTAGTATTTACGATAGTTCACTATGTTGTTGACAAATCAGTAGTCAAGTATAATAGTTAACTATGTTTTGGCGTTTTCTTTCAACCGACTCCCACGCTCATATGGTTAGAGACTTGGATGTGTTTCTATGTTGTTTTTAGGCTACAAACACATAAATGAAGGCCTTTTCGCTATTGTTCGATACGCATGGAAATGGGAAATGAAATACAAAGGTAGTGTTTACTTCTTTTTTTTAAATGATGCTTAAATTGTCTTATTTTCTATTAATCATTGACTATTATCATTATGCAGGTATGGGGTCACTACTTTGTTGCTATTTGAACTACATACATCTGCATCACTTACTTTTACATACAAACTCGATGAAGAAGGTGTTATAGAAGTTTAGAAGAACTATGCCATCTAGTTTTATGAGAAATTTACAGCTCATTTACACTGAATTATGTTCCTTTCAATATTTGTAGTATTTTACAACTCATCATTCACGTTTATGGTCTATGGAAACTTTTGTTTGATGATGATTACAACAATTATGGTTTTAAGAGTTTTTCTTTGAGACATACATTCTACATTTCTTATAGTATTCGATCCCACGACGATATAGTCCACTATTTTTTGTTCGGTTATCTGACTATTTTGTTCATAAGAAATCATCATAGTTGAGATTATACGTGACTTTTCGTACATAGTGGACTATTTAACTCAACTACGTAATTTTAACATAGTGAACTACAATAAAAAATTTACTGGATTTTCAGCTATAGTAACAGATTTTTAGAGATTTTAACCATACATTTATTAAGGGTATTTTTGTCAGAATCTAAATAATTAATGGTATTCATCTAATTTGTTTTCACACATAGCTACTCACCTAATTAAAGCTACTTACACTAATATACACCTAATTAACCCTAATTTTATTCGATTAAATTACTCTATGTGTTTCATATTTATGCTAGTTAATCTAATGCAAATTTATGATCTTCACTTCATCTTAGTGCAATCTAAAAACAAGATAAAACCAATGTTTTTAAAAGCGGACCGGACCGGCGGTCACATGTCCGGTTTGGGTCAACATAAAAACCTAAATGTAATTGAACCGGCTATCGAACCAGGTCGAATCGGCAAAAAATTGGGAAACGGCAAACCGGTTGACCCGAATCAAATCGGGTTCAACTGTTTTGTAAATTAAAAAAAAACTTATTTTCTTTCAATTAATATGTTTATAAAAAATTTAAAAAATAGGGTTTATAGGACTAATGAAATAAGGGAAAATTAAGAAAATAAGCTAAATAACTTTTGAAATTAAGAAAATACACCATGTTTTTAAAAATTAAAAAAATAGGATGTTATGAACATTTTTAACCCCTTTAAATAGTTTTATTATCATTCTAATATAAATCCAACTTAAACCACGATCTTACTAGTAGATCAATAATCTCAAATTATAAAAAAATTAAAAGAAACAATTAAAACTTCAGTTCTCCGTTGTTTGTGATTAAAAAAACAAAACCTCTCTATAACCTAGCAATTTTCATCACTCATTATTTCACCTCTATCTTAATCTCAACGTTGATCCATTGAATTCCAACATCATTGCAAACTTATGATTCCTGAAGCTTATCACATACTTCATTAGCCTGCAATGGTATTGCCATGGAGATTGCAGGAAGCGTTATTTGTGATGGTCAATTCCAATCCTATGTGGCTAGAGGAGGTCCTAGTTGGTTGAGCCAAAGGATCAATGGTGAAGCCTCATAATGGTTTACTACTGCCTTCGGTTCACACGTCAAGGTTGTTCATTGAGATCCATTAATGGAGATTTGTCCTTCTTTGTTTTCTTTAAGGTGCCTTGTGGCATTAGTAGTTTATGTTATCTTTTGGATTCTTGTCTTTGAAATTTTGTTCTGGGTATTTCAACCCCATCTCTTTCGAATAAAGCGTTAAAAAAGGAAAGATTGAGAATGGGAAGAAGAAGGAAGATAACATCCATGGTTTCTTGAGAGAGACAACTAAAATAAAATAAATTTGATCGACACTTAGTGATTTGCTTTTTTCAATTAGTAATTAGTTATATTATCCCATAAATTTTATATATAAAAATATTAATTTTTTGTTTTTTTAAGGATTAAAAATGTCTATAATACCCTATTTCTATAATTATAAAAAATGGTGTATTTTCTTAATTTCAAAAGTTTTTTTTATCCTATTTCCTTAATTTCCTCATGAAATAATAAATGTTTAACATTTTCCAAATAATTATAAAAAAATTAAATATTAAGACAAAAAAGATTAATTATATATTTTAGTATCATTTTCTATTTTATTTTGTTATTTTTCTTGAAGCTTTTTTTTGTTTTTCTAAGTATTTATAATAAATTAAATATTTTGTTTGATATTTGGATAATTATGCACATACATAAAAAGACCAAATTCTATATACTAATATTTTTAAAATATTATTGAACCTGGGTTGAACCCGGTTGGATCCGGTTGGACCATATTAACCACGACCCAAAAAAAATTCTGTTCGATCGCCGGTTCGGTTTTAAAAACATTGGATAAAACCAACAACTTTTAAGAAAAGGTAAAACACAAATGACAACATAGCCTTATTATTCGTCAAAACGACACACAAACACAATAGTAGTTAACACTTCAAATGACAAGCACTGAATTCTTGTTAACATTAGGGGCCTTGACGTAAGCAACAAGCGAAGAATCTCCGGTTTTAGTCAATGTCTTGAAAAACCCTAAACACTTACAATCTCTCGTACACTTGTCCCCACAAGCATTCTCCGTCGTCGACGAGCCTCCATTATACTTGGTCATAAAACTATCAGCTCCTTCGATCGTGAAATAATGAAATGTCTTGGGATCGCAACTAGTAAGACTGGGAGTCTTACAAGTTACCTCTATTACGCTATCATCATATCTATGATTGCATACATTAAGGAATCATATCAATCATAGCATATATCATTGTTCTATATTAGGATAGTATATATTCGAGTAGTAACTCTCTTTGTAAAACCCTAGTGCTTCTCATTGTGTATATATAGACTCTGATGTACAAGTAATAAGATATCTCTTCTACAAACATCTATATGGTAATACAGAGCTAACGATCCATAAGATTTAACTTTTGTTTCTTCTCTTTTTCTTCCCACACTGAACATGTCTTCCTCTGAAACCACGACAACACCACCACCAGCCACCGAAACCATCCCAATCAACTCTCAAACTTTGTTCACCATCAACATGTCCCATGTCTCCAAGCTTACCGCAACTAACTACCTTATGTGGAAGCTTCAAGTTCACTCGTTCCTCGACGGCTATGACCTTGTGGGTCACCTCGATGAATCCACCGTTGCTCCTGATGCTACGCTCACCATGGACGATGCCGTCTCGGTGAATCCGGCGTATACCCTCTGGAAACGCCAAGACAAACTGATTTTCAGTTCTCTAATCAGCACCATGTCCACCTCGCTTCAACCGCTGGTGTCTCGTGCCACAACATCTGCTGAGATTTGGAGCACACTTTCTCTTACCTATGCAAAGCCAAGTAGGGGCCATATCAAGCAACTCAAAGATCAACTCAAACACTGGAAGAAGGCAAACAAGACAATTGACGTTTACCTTCAAGGCATCACGACGCGTCTCGATCACCTTGCAATTCTTGGTGCACCACTCTCACATGAAGACCAAATCGACAAAATTCTGGAAGGACTACCGGAGGAGTACAAAAACGTTGTCGATCAAATCGAAGGCAGAGATACTCCACCAACAATCATTGAGCTTCATGAATGCCTTCTTAATCATGAAGCAAAACTCTTGGCAGCGGTCGATTCCATTGTGCCTCACATCCCGGTTACGGCCAATGCTGTTCAATACCGCAACACCAACAACAACTACAAAAATCAGAATCGTCACAAGACCAACAACAATCAGTGGCAACAATCATCATCATCCTCTGGCCAATACCAAAACAGAACCGATGGTCCTCGTCCTTACCTCGGTAAGTGTCAAATCTGTGGCGTTCAAGGACATACTGCTAAACGCTGCTCGAAACTCCAAAGTTTTCAAGCTTCGGTGCCTCAACAACAAAGTCCATTCACACCTTGGCAACCTAGAGCCAACCTTGCAGTGAATACATCTGACCCTGCAAACAATTGGCTTCTCGACAGTGGAGCTACACACCACATGACATCCGACCTCAACAATCTGTCCCTCCATCAGCCGTACCATGGCTCAGATGCGGTCACCATTGCGGATGGCTCCACCATTCCAATAACACAAACTGGTTTCACTTCTCTTCATACTCCCTCTCGTGATTTACAAATGCAAAAAGTCTTATACGTACCGGATCTTCATAAGAATTTAATCTCGGTTAATCGGTTATGCAATACTAATCATGTTTCGGTGGAATTCTTTCCTACTTCGTTTCAGGTGAAGGATCTCAATACAGGAACCCCATTACTCCAAGGCAAAACTACTAATGAGTTGTATGAGTGGCCGATTGATTCGTCTTCAGCCACTGCACTATTTGTTTCACCAAGCTCAATGACCACGTTATCTTCTTGGCATGCTCGATTAGGGCATCCGTCTTCTTTAATTTTAAACACTATTATCTCTCGGTTTTCGATTCCTGTTTCAAAACACTCTTCGCAGACTATGTCTTGTTCAGATTGTTTAATTAATAAAAGCCAAAAAATTCCATTTTCTCAATCTAGTATCACTTCCTCACGCCCTCTTGAATATTTATACTCCGATGTATGGAGTTCACCAATCCTTTCTCTTGACAATTTCAAATACTATGTCATTTTTGTTGATCACTTCACCCGTTATAAATGGCTTTACCCCTTGAAACAGAAATCTCAGGTCAAAGAAACGTTTATCGTGTTCAAGAGCTTGGGGGAAAATCGTTTTCAAACTAAGATTGGAACACTTTACTCTGATGGTGGCGGAGAATATATCGCACTAAGAGGATTCTTGGCTTATCACGGAATTTCTCACCTCACATCACCACCGCATACGCCGGAACACAATGGCCTATCAGAAAGGAAACATAGGCATATTGTGGAGATAGGTATGACACTATTATCCACTGCCTCAGTTCCAAAGACATATTGGCCTTTTGCTTTCGCTGCAGCGGTGTACATCATCAATCGTTTGCCTACGCCTACGCTTCAATTCCAATCGCCATTCCAGAAGCTATTCAAGACAACACCCAACTACGATAAGCTTCGAGTTTTTGGTGCGTCTTGTTATCCGTGGCTCAAGCCATATACACGCCACAAACTCGAGGATAAGTCAGCCCAATGTGTGTTTATGGGATACTCACCAACCCAGAGCGCTTACTTTTGTCTACACATCCCCACTAGTCGAATGTATGTCTCCAGACATGTTCGATTTGACGAAAGAATTTTTCCGTTTGCATACGTGAAATCGATTGCTCCAGCTACAAAGTCAATGTCTGAGACTACCACGCAACAATCACCAACTCATACAACTATTTCGCACACTCATGTAGTTTTGCCACCGGAAATCCCGTGTTCAGTCCTTCACCTCAACTCTCCCACACCGGCAACGCCGCCTACATCGTCTCAGGTATCGTCTCCAAACTCTACTCATCTTCTTTCTCTTAACGAGCCCACTGCTCACAATAAAAATGGGCTTTCACCCCAAGCCCAGCAAGATGAGCCTACTGCTCCAGAAAATGGGCCTACACCTAAGGCCCAGCAACAACCTTTCCCTAATTCTATCACCCATCCTCAACCTACGCCTTCCACACCATTGACAAATTCTCACGCCAACACCCGAACACCATAAATCAGTTCTAATACTTCTCCAACTCTTCAATCAACCTCTCCAAACTCAAATCAAAATAATTTCCCACTACCCACATCAGACTCGTCGTCGCCCTCTCCTCCACCACCATCGTCAAAATCCTGTGTCAAACCACAACCAAATCCAAATCCTCATCTTATGTCAACTCGAGCTAAGCATGGAATTCGCAAACCAAACAAGAAATACGCTGACAACGTCGTTGTATCCTCTCAATCCGAAGCTGACCCACGGACAGCAACACAAGCTCTCAAAAATGTTCAGTGGCGGAATGCAATGGGTTGTGAGTATAATGCTCAAATTGGGAACAGAACATGGGATTTGGTGCCTCCTCCGCCGCCACAAGTAACAAGAGTAGGATGTAAGTGGATCTTTACCAAGAAATATAATTCTAATGGAACTCTCAATCGATATAAAGCTCGATTAGTCGCGCAAGGTTACAATCAAAGACCGGGATTGGACTACGCGGAGACTTTCAGTCCGGTCATTAAATCTACCACAATTCGACTTGTTCTCGGTCTGGCGGTTGATCGAGCATGGCAAATAAAACAGTTGGATGTTAACAATGCATTCTTGCAGGGTACTTTGACAGATGAAGTATATATGTCACAGCCGCCGGGGTTTGTTGATCGTGACAGACCGGAATATGTTTGCAGGTTACGGAAAGCAATCTATGGTCTAAAACAAGCCCCAAGGGCTTGGTACATGGAACTTCGAAATTACCTCCTTTCGGTTGGTTTCGTCAACTCTGTGTCTGACACTTCTCTCTTTATATTGAAGCATCGTTCCTCTATATTGTATATGCTCATCTATGTGGATGATATTATTGTCACCAGCAATGATAATGATCTGCTACAACAAACACTTGACGCACTGGCAGTTCGGTTCTCTGTCAAAGACCCGGAAGATTTACACTACTTTTTGGGAATACAAGCCAAGCGTACCTCGTCAGGTCTTCATTTAAGTCAGCAGAAATATATTAACGACCTTCTAGCTCGAACAAATATGTTGCTGGCAAAATCGGTTACGACACCAATGGCAGCTTCACCAAAGTTATCTCTCCACTCGGGTACACTGTGACGCCCGTAAACCATTTTTGGTAAAATGGAGGGGCTGTCGATCGACACACCTGTGGTCTGTCGATCGACAGGGCTCTTAAGGGATGTCGATCGACATACCTAGTGGTTGTCGATCGACAGGTGCTCGAATTGGCTGGTTTTCTGGTTCGATTTAAGTTGTTCGATTGGACCGGGCCGGTTTGGGTAAACCCTAGGGCTTCGTATATAAGAGTTTTTGGCCGCATTTGAGCGAACCAAAGTCCCAAAATCAGAAACAAAGGGTTTTGAGAGGAGTTTCTCTTGTTCCTGATAGTTTGTGGATTAGGGTTTCGTTCTTGATCGATTTGAAGAGGAATTTCGTGGTGATTGTAGCTGAATCTGTTTCTAGCCTCATTATCCAGTAGATTCTATCTGAAAATCTAAGGTGAGTGCGTGACCATGGCTTCTGGGCCGGTGGATTCGTTAGGGTTGTATGGTGGTAGGTTAGAACTGGTTGATTGTGATGATTGATGTTGTTTCTGTGTGTTTTTGTGGTGTATGGATTGTTGGATTGTGGTTGTTGTGCAGGTTTCGTGTTATCGCAGGGGAGGAATCGATCCGAGAGGATAATTGATCGATCTCCTATGAATCTGCGACGACCTGTCGATCGACATCCCTAGGATGTGTCGATCGACAGGGTCACACGAGGCTGTCGATCGACACCTAGAGGTTGTGTCGATCGACAGGTGATCGAGGAGCTGTCGATCGACACCTAGAGGTTGTGTCGATCGACAGGGTCCTGTTGAGCTGTCGATCGACAGGCACCGTGGGTGTGTCGATCGACAGGTGTGAACAGGGCTGTCGATCGACACCTAGTGGTAGTGTCGATCGACAGGCTGCCTGTTGGGCTGTGGTTGAGCCGTGTTGTTGTGTTTGTTTTGTGTATTGTTTGATGCGTGTTTGCCTGAGCGGATCCATCGCGTCTGTGTGCGCAGTCGTAGATGGGAGGACCGTCTCACTGGGTATTTGTGATAATACTCACGCATCTCTTTTAACCATGTGGTGCAGGTAAAGGCAAATTGTGATCGTGGAATCATGGCAACGAAGAGGGAGATGATCTAGGGTCTCGGTTTTCATGCTGTGTAGTTTATTGTATTTCTTTTATTGTTTTAGAACCTGGTTAGGTTGCTGGATTGATTGGAATTTGTTGTTGAACTGGTTAGTAATTTAATGGAATTTGCATGTTTGGTTTTAGTGTGTTATCCGCTGGTTGCTTGTTTGTGTGGCTTGGTTGTGGAGGACAAGCATTTATGGGAATGCTAGTCTGAGACTAAGAGCTTATTGTTTTAAAAAAAAAAAACGGGTCGGGTCGTTTCAGTTTGGTATCAGAGCCCTTACGGTTTTAGGACGGGCTAGAACTGCTAGGATTGAAATTTGGTAAATTGCGATCCTGTGAGTTTGGGGGTTCTAGATCATCTTCCTTCGAGCCTTCAAAGAGATTCCACGGTAAGTGTTGATTGTTGTGTTTTGAGTCTTTCTAGTGCTTAGTTAGGCTGCTTGTGAATGCAGTGAGATGGCTAGAGCTACTAGAGGACGTGGTCGTGGGGGCCGAGGCCGGGGTCGCGGACTCGTGGAGGAGCCAGTGGTTAGTGAGGTTCAGAGTTCCGCGCATGGGCCTGCGGCAGGTCAGCAGTCGGTTCATGATGGGCAGACTGCCAGTGTGACTGCCAGTGTGGGGGCCAGTGTGGGTCCTGTAGGGGCTGGTTTGGGTCCTGTTGAGGCTGGTGGTGCTGGTGGTGCTGGTCCAGCTGTGGGTGCGGTTGCGGCCGCGGGTGTAGCCCAAGCTAGAGATGATCGTCTGGCTGACCTGCTGACACAGTTGTTGGAGCGGTTACCGGGTGCGGTGCCAGTGCAGGCTCCAGTGGTGCCACGTGTGGCAGAGGTGCAGCCGAGGGCTGCGGTTGCTGAGGAGGTTCCGTCATATATCCGTATGATGGAGCAGATGCAGAGGATCGGTACGGGTTCTTTTGCGGGTAGTGTGAAGCCTGAGGAGGCTGATGAGTGGCGGATGAGAGTGGAGCGGAACTTTCGTTCGATTAGGTGTCCCGAGGGATACAAGGTTGACTTGGCGGTCCATTATTTGGACGGTGATGCACATCTCTGGTGGAGGAGTGTAGCGGCTAGGTGGGCCGGGACTGCGATGGCGTGGTCGGATTTTGTGACGGAGTTCAACTCCAAGTTCTTTCCTCAGGAGGCGTTGGATCGTTTAGAGGCGAGGTTCTTGGACTTGACTCAGGGCACGAGATCGGTGCGAGAGTATGATGTGGAGTTTAACAGACTCCTGGGTTATGCTGGTAGGAGCTTCGAGGATGAGCAGGCTCAGGTTCGGAGGTTCTTGCGAGGACTTCGACCGGATTTGCGGACTCGGTGCAGAGGCATCAGGTTCGCGAGCAGGGTAGAGTTGGTTGAGGTGGCTGCACAGATCGAGGAGGATCTGAGGGAGCAGGCTGCGATCGTGGTTCCAGCTGTTCAGCCTCGGAGGCCTCAGCAGCAGCAGGTGCAGCAGGCAGGTCCTGGCAAAGGCGGCAAGCTTGCGCAAGGACAGAAGAGGAAGTGGGAAGGTGCTTCGGGATCGGGCCAAAGTGGCCGAGGCTGTTACATTTGTGGGAGTCTAGACCACCAGAGGGCGAGTTGCCCGAAGCGGAGTGAGGTTCGAGGAGTTCGGACGTGCTATCAGTGTGGGGAGTCGGGGCACATCAGACCGAACTGTCCGAAGTTGCAGCCGTTGGCAGTGGCAGTGGTCCAGCCAGTAGCTCAGTATGGGCCGGTGCAGCCTTTGGATCAGATCGCGGCGATGGAGCGTCCGCCGGCTATTGCAGCGCCGGGAGAACCGAGCTCTAGACCGATCACAGGTAACTTTCTAATTCAGACTTTGTTAATTCAGTAGTGTAGAATTCTTGGTGCTTGTTTTAGATTGTTTGCCTGTGATAGAAAGTTAGGTTGCTTAGCACTTGGGAATTGTGTAGGGACCTTGTTTGTAGGTGGGTGTGAATCCCACGTGTTGTTTGATTCTGGAGCATCGAATTGCTTCATTACTCCGGACCATGCCGAGAGAAGTGGTATCCGGAGTGACGCTGGTGAGCGGACTGGACCGGTTATGGTTGCTGGAGGTGAATTTCTAGCTACGCATGGCCGGGCGAAGGAGGTCGATATTCTGGTAGCGGGAGAGTTGATGCCAGCTGACTTAGTGATTAGTCCGGTGAAACTGTACGATGTTATCCTTGGTATGGATTGGTTGAATCGGTACAGAGTCCATCTGGATTGTCATCGGGGTCGAGTGGTATTTGAACGTGAAGGTGGCAGGTTGGTTTATCAAGGAGTGAGACCGACTTCAGGTAGTCTTGTGATCTCCCTTGTTCAAGCTGAGGCGATGATTGAGAGGGGTTGCGAGGCTTACTTGGCCACGATTGTAATGCCGGAAGCTGTTGGTGGGGTTGCTGTGAGAGATATTCGGGTCGCTCGGGATTTTGAAGATGTCTTTCGGTCGTTGCAAGGATTACCGCCATCTCGGTCGGATCCTTTCACGATTGAGTTAGAACCCGGAACGACGCCGTTGTCTAAGGCGCCTTACCGAATGGCTCCAGCAGAGTTAGCAGAATTGAAGAAGCAGTTGGAGGACTTATTGGAGAAGGGGTTTATTCGACCAAGTACTTCACCGTGGGGAGCACCGGTGTTGTTTGTGAAGAAGAAAGACGGTAGTTTCCGGTTGTGCATCGATTATCGAGGTCTTAACCGAGTCACTGTGAAAAACAAGTATCCTCTTCCGAGAATTGATGAGTTGTTAGATCAGTTGAGAGGGGCTACTTGGTTTTCTAAGATTGACTTGGCATCCGGTTACCACCAGATTCCGATCGACGAAGCAGATGTTCGGAAGACGGCTTTCAGGACTCGGTATGGGCATTTTGAGTTTGTAGTGATGCCATTCGGGTTAACGAATGCACCTGCGGCGTTTATGAGATTGATGAACGGAGTTTTCCGGGAGTATCTGGATGAGTTCGTAATCATTTTCATCGATGATATTCTGGTCTATTCGAAGAGTCTGGAGGAACATGAGGTTCATTTGAGGAGAGTTCTGGAGAAGTTGCGGGAACAGAAGCTGTTTGCGAAGTTGAGTAAGTGCAGTTTCTGGCAGAGAGAGATGGGATTTTTAGGTCACATCGTTTCTGCAGAAGGGGTTTCTGTGGATCCGGCGAAGATTGAGTCTATCCGAGATTGGCCTAGGCCGAGGAATGCAACTGAGATCAGGAGTTTTCTTGGGTTGGCAGGCTATTATCGGAGATTCGTCAAGGGTTTTGCGAGTATGGCTCAGTCTATGACGAAGCTGACGGGAAAGGATGTTCCTTTTGTGTGGTCGGCTGAGTGTGAGTTGAGTTTCGCGAAGCTGAAGACGATGTTGACTAGTACACCAGTACTGGCGTTACCTGAACCGGGTGAGCCTTATGTGGTGTACACAGATGCTTCGGGAGTTGGTTTGGGTTGTGTGTTGATGCAGCAGGGTAAGGTGATTGCTTATGCTTCAAGGCAGTTGAGGAAGCACGAGGGCAATTATCCTGTTCATGACTTAGAGCTGGCTGCAGTGATCTTCGCGTTAAAAATCTGGAGGTCTTACTTGTATGGTGGCAGAGTTCAGGTGTTCACTGATCATCATAATCTGAAGTACATTTTTACTCAGCAGAATTTAAATGTACGACAGAGGCGATGGTCGGAATTGTTGGCTGATTACGACTTGGACATTGTTTACCATCCGGGTAAGGCTAACACTGTAGCTGATGCCCTTAGTCGGAGGAGGTATGATTCATCTCAGGAGCGGGATGTGGAGAATCTGGTGAGTGTACTTAGTACCTTGAGGTTATGTGTTACTTCAGAGGAACCGTTGGGGTTAGCGGCGGCAGATCAGGCGGATCTATTGAGCAGGATCCGAGTAGCTCAGGAGCAGGATCCGGTGTTGTTAGATCTCTCCAAGGCTACTGGTTCCGAATATCAGGTTTCTGCTAACGGGACTATCTTAGTGCATGGACGAGTCTGTGTTCCTAAGGATGAGGACTTGAGGCAGGAAATTCTGAGAGAAGCTCATGCGAGTAAGTTTTCGATTCATCCGGGAGCGACTAAGATGTATAGGGATCTGAAGAGGTACTATCATTGGGTCGGGATGAAGAGAGATGTGGCAGATTGGGTTGCAGCTTGCAATGTGTGTCAGTTAGTGAAGGCTGAACACCAAGTTCCTAGTGGCTTATTGCAGAGTCTACCTATTCCAGAGTGGAAGTGGGACATGATCACTATGGATTTCGTGGTAGGGTTGCCGGTTTCTCGGACCTATGACGCGATTTGGGTGATTGTGGATCGTCTGACTAAGTCAGCACATTTTCTGGCCATTAAGAAGACAGACGGAGCGGAGGTCTTGGCTAAGAAGTATGTGAAGGAAATTGTGAGGTTGCATGGAGTGCCAGCGAGTATTGTGTCGGATCGAGATCCGAGGTTTGCTTCAGTGTTCTGGAGAGCTTTTCAGGCTGAGATGGGCACTAAGGTGCACATGAGTACAGCTAATCATCCGCAGACGGATGGGCAGTCCGAAAGGACGATTCAGACACTGGAAGATCTGTTGAGGATGTGCGTGCTAGATTGGGGCGGTCATTGGGCGGATCACTTGAGTTTGGTGGAGTTCGCATATAACAACAGTTTTCAGGCGAGTATCGGAATGGCTCCTTTTGAGGCGTTGTATGGGAGGCCATGTCGTACTCCGCTATGTTTTACCCAAGTGGGGGAGAGGAGCATCTTTGGGGCTGATTTTGTTCAGGAGACGACGGAGAAGATCCGTGTTGTGAAGCTGAACATGAAAGAGGCTCAGGATCGGCAGAAGAGTTATGCCGATAGGAGAAGGAAAGAGTTGGAGTTTGCAGTCGGAGATCGAGTGTATCTCAAGATGGCGATGATGCGGGGTCTGAACAGGTCCATATCCGAGGATAAGCTGAGTACGAGGTACATGGGTCCTTTCCGGGTTGTGGAGCGTGTGGGACCAGTTGCTTATCGGTTGGAGCTGCCTCCGATTATGGAGAAATTCCATGATGTGTTTCACGTTTCGAAACTCAGGAGATGCTTGCATGCTTCTGAGGAGGTAGCAGTGACGATTCCCGCAGATCTTCAGCCAAATCTGACTGTTGGGATGAGGCCGGTTAGGATTCTTGAGAGAAGTATCAAGGTTCTGCGCCGGAAGAGAGTGCCGTTGTTGAGAGTCTTGTGGGACTGTGACAGTATTCAGGAGGAGACTTGGGAACCAGAGGCAAAGATGAAAACGAAGTTCAAGAAGTGGTTCGAGAAGCAAGCAGAAGGGTGAATTCGTTTTTCTTTGTGGTTTCCAGTTTCAGTTTTGTGTTGTGTTCACCGTGTGTGGTGAGGTTTTGGTTGTGGATTTTTGTATTTTCATTAAAGTTGTAATGATTATGACATTTTTCCAGTGAATAAGAAAGTGTTTTTCTTATGTGTTTGACTTGAGAGTCATGTGTTTGTGGTTAGAGAACCCCGAAATGGAAGTTTTATTGCGGATAGAACTTGCCAGTTTCGGTGGAGACTCTAGCGGTTTGTGTGTGTGTGTGTGAGAGAGTCTCGGAATAGAAGTTTTACGGTGGTTAGAACTGTCTAGTTCCGGGTAGACTCTGCGGGGACATCCGGGGTGAGGGATGGTCCGGGTGATCTGTGATGATCACGTTTGTGATGGTATTCCGGGAGGGGAATATCATGTGAAGACCTTAGGAGGTAGTTCCGGTCAGAGGTGCATTATAGACGTTAGGAATTGATTGCATGGCTCAGAGTTAGACCTCGGTCTTTCTTGGCAGATCTTGAGAGATGCGTCTCTCCGGGGGACAGTGGGTTCCCTGCATACCGATCGATCGTCAGGACTGCGCGGACTGAGATCGTGAGGGTATGGGGATGGTTTTGGAGGTTGCGACCTCTGGCAGATCTCTGCATACCGAGAGCTTGATAGACTGTGTGTCTTGATGGATTGAGGTGTGTGGAGATGGTTGAGTATCGAACACCGTCAGGACTGCGCGGACTGAGGTGGGTCGATACTAGACACCTAGAGCTGAGGGGTGACGATCCCGAAGCTAGATGGTGGTTATGAGTTATGGGCAATCAATGTCTGAGACGGATCTATATGCATAGGACGGATGTGAACCTCGGGAAGGTCTGGGAGATGTAGTCTCCGGTGTGATGGCGGGTTAGGCCAGGGTAGATTGTTGAGTAGAGTTAGAGGATTCGAGGACGAATCCAGTTTTAGTGGGGGAGAATTGTGACGCCCGTAAACCATTTTTGGTAAAATGGAGGGGCTGTCGATCGACACACCTGTGGTCTGTCGATCGACAGGGCTCTTAAGGGATGTCGATCGACATACCTAGTGGTTGTCGATCGACAGGTGCTCGAATTGGCTGGTTTTCTGGTTCGATTTAAGTTGTTCGATTGGACCGGGCCGGTTTGGGTAAACCCTAGGGCTTCGTATATAAGAGTTTTTGGCCGCATTTGAGCGAACCAAAGTCCCAAAATCAGAAACAAAGGGTTTTGAGAGGAGTTTCTCTTGTTCCTGATAGTTTGTGGATTAGGGTTTCGTTCTTGATCGATTTGAAGAGGAATTTCGTGGTGATTGTAGCTGAATCTGTTTCTAGCCTCATTATCCAGTAGATTCTATCTGAAAATCTAAGGTGAGTGCGTGACCATGGCTTCTGGGCCGGTGGATTCGTTAGGGTTGTATGGTGGTAGGTTAGAACTGGTTGATTGTGATGATTGATGTTGTTTCTGTGTGTTTTTGTGGTGTATGGATTGTTGGATTGTGGTTGTTGTGCAGGTTTCGTGTTATCGCAGGGGAGGAATCGATCCGAGAGGATAATTGATCGATCTCCTATGAATCTGCGACGACCTGTCGATCGACATCCCTAGGATGTGTCGATCGACAGGGTCACACGAGGCTGTCGATCGACACCTAGAGGTTGTGTCGATCGACAGGTGATCGAGGAGCTGTCGATCGACACCTAGAGGTTGTGTCGATCGACAGGGTCCTGTTGAGCTGTCGATCGACAGGCACCGTGGGTGTGTCGATCGACAGGTGTGAACAGGGCTGTCGATCGACACCTAGTGGTAGTGTCGATCGACAGGCTGCCTGTTGGGCTGTGGTTGAGCCGTGTTGTTGTGTTTGTTTTGTGTATTGTTTGATGCGTGTTTGCCTGAGCGGATCCATCGCGTCTGTGTGCGCAGTCGTAGATGGGAGGACCGTCTCACTGGGTATTTGTGATAATACTCACGCATCTCTTTTAACCATGTGGTGCAGGTAAAGGCAAATTGTGATCGTGGAATCATGGCAACGAAGAGGGAGATGATCTAGGGTCTCGGTTTTCATGCTGTGTAGTTTATTGTATTTCTTTTATTGTTTTAGAACCTGGTTAGGTTGCTGGATTGATTGGAATTTGTTGTTGAACTGGTTAGTAATTTAATGGAATTTGCATGTTTGGTTTTAGTGTGTTATCCGCTGGTTGCTTGTTTGTGTGGCTTGGTTGTGGAGGACAAGCATTTATGGGAATGCTAGTCTGAGACTAAGAGCTTATTGTTTTAAAAAAAAAAAACGGGTCGGGTCGTTTCATACACGATTGACGGATCCTACGGAGTATCGAACTATACTTGGCAGTTTACAATACCTATCTTTTACACGACCAGATCTTTCCTATGCGGTCAACAAATTTTCTCAATACATGCATGCTCCTACAACCGATCACTGGTTAGCGGTTAAACGTCTTCTCAGATACTTAGTGGGAACTTCTGATCATGGAATCTTCTTAAGGAAAGGGAATATGTTAACACTTCACGCCTACTCTGATGCTGATTGGGCGGGTGATCAAGATGATTACGTCTCCACAAATGGATACATTGTCTATCTCGGTTCTCATCCACTCTCATGGTCTTCTAAGAAACAGAAAGGCGTTGCAAGATCGTCAACAGAAGCTGAATACAGGTCAGTGGCAAATACCACTTCTGAGGTCAAATGGTTGTGTGCTCTACTTTGTGAATTAGGTATTAACCTCTCTCAACCGCCGGTCATTTACTGCGACAATGTGGGCGCAACGTATTTGTGTGCGAATCCGGTGTTTCACTCACGAATGAAACACATTGCTTTGGACTACCACATCATCAGAAATCAAGTTCAAACGGGAGCTTTACGAGTTGTTCATGTCTCCACACATGACCAACTAGCGGATGTGCTCACAAAACCCCTTTCGCGTGCCGCTTTTCACAACTTTTCCTCCAAGATTGGAGTCACCAAGGCCCCTCCATCTTGAGGGGGCGTATTACGCTATCATCATATCTATGATTGCATACATTAAGGAATCATATCAATATGATTGCATACATTAAGGAATCATATCAATCATAGCATATATTGTTCTATATTAGGATAGTATATATTCGAGTAGTAACTCTCTTTGTAAAACCCTAGTGCTTCTCATTGTGTATATATAGACTCTGATGTACAAGTAATAAGATATCTCTTCTACAAACATCTATAACCTCGTCCCAACCAAGAAGCCCTTTGTCACTAGGACAAGCGTTACACTGTCCTTTCTTACACAAACCAAACTCACCACAATGCTCAGCTATTCTACACTCGTCGTTACCGTCACTATCGCCGTTACTTAGCGTCGTGTACGTCACGTCCCAAGCCGTGGAACTCGCTAACGTACTATAACTCCAAACCCTAATGTTTCCGTCTGATTCTAACCGAAGAAAACTCAACGTCGCGTTGTGTTTCGGTCTCGAAAGAAACGTGGAAACGTTGAATTGTGAACCAGAGTCGACACCTTCCATGTGTAGTCCCCACGTGGTGTCTGAATCCTCCACGGCTTGGAACGTCATTAACTGTAGCTGAGTTATCTTGGTGAAGAACTCGTACTCATAATAAGCAACTGGTTTTGGTGTTTGTTTGCCAGACCACGCTACCATCGGCTTCAGCGAGTACGAGGTTTCCATCTTCTCCGAAAGTCAGCTTCGCGTTTTCTTTGACCGATGAGCCACGGTTAGCTTCCCAGACCCATCTGAGAGTTGATTCTTGAGCTATGTTTTCCAATTCTGAGAGCTAGAGTATATGCGTTTGGAGTTGTGTTATAGAAACAAAGACGGAAGTTGTCGTTGAATGGTACGTCGGCGTTGTACTCGATCGGGCTGTAATCGGTGTAGTCTCCTTCGTTGATCACTTGGAATTGCTCGTCGACTGGAACTTTGGCTTGTGATCCAAGGAAGAAGAATATGGAGAGAGTAAGCAGAGAGCTAATGTGATTGAGGTTTTCATTTTTTTTTTGTTATGTGTGTGTTTGATGGATTTTGGTGTCTTTTGAGTAATACACAGTGAGCTATTTATAATCGGAGCTTTGGTTTAAACAGCTCATTGTGTAAAGTATACACAATGAAGTCTTGGTGTAAAAATATTTTAAGGAGTATTTTGTTACATTTCTTTTACTTTAAATAACTTGTATTAGTTTATCATTTTAGCATCATTATAGGTGATCGATTGGTGAGTATCAATGGGTTTTTTGATTAAACTATAATATTTGAGTATCTTTGTAGCCCATATTGTATCAGTTTTATGATCCTTTTCGTACAGGAAAAAGGGACACGTGGCGTCATTTGATTGGTCGACGAAATTAGGTTTGGGGGAAACAAAATTTTTTTGTTTCATTTTGCGATCGCCTCTCGAAACATCTTCTTCCTCTCTCAACGATGGTGACGCCGACAGCAAATCTGTTCGCCAAGTCGCCGGAGAATCGCTCTCTTCTCTTCGATCCGCTTCAATAAAGAAGCGTCTCCATCTTCCTCGTCCCTATCTTCTTCATCTTCAATACTCTTCTTCGTCTTCCTCGTCCCTATCTTCTTCTCTTCGATCTGCTTCATGTTCAATACTCTTCTTCATCTTCCTCGTCCCTATCTTCCTTGTTTCTCCATGTGGGTTCTTCGTTTTTTATATCAAGATTGACTTTTTACTTTAAAGTTTCAATTTTTCGATTTGTTAATGTAACCAAATCGATTTTCTCTGTTTTGATTGGTGATGGGTAATTTCAAAGTTCTCATCTTTGTAATGTAATTGGATGGTCATAGCTATTAAGGAATGATTTTGACCTAATTATTGATGTTTGTTGTTGTTACTAACCCTTTGATTCAACAGTTCTCGAGTATGCAGGAAAATTCTTTCAAAGAGAATGAGTATGAATCCTGCAATTGAGCCAAAAGTTCTCAAATTTGAATCTGTTGAAGGAGCTGATGTTAGTTGAAGAAGTAAATCTGATGGTTTGTTTGCTTAATTCTTCTAAATGTATAAAGGTTCAAGAAGTAATTCTTCTAAATGTTAGTATAATCTGACCCAACATTTACTTAAGGTTTATTGTCATACAAACTTTATATTTTCTTAACAAGGAATTTTTTTCATTTCTAGTTTTCCTCTGAGCTTCAAACTCTGAAACTGATCTCCATTTTTCTCTGTTATGTAGTTGAAACGAAGTGAACTAGAGGCTGCTTTAGAAGCAAGTCGGAGGTCAACAAGTAGCAAACTTTTCCCAAAGGGCACAAAGGCTCTTAATGGACATCCTAGTAGTTTGGACAAGGTTCTTTACTGCTAACTTTTGATTCAGCTCGTTTAACCAAAATAAACTTTGTTCGTATGCGAAAATTTGAAATGTGGAGCAATCCATTTATTGTTCCTTCTGCTTTTCCTCATGTATACATGCGAATAATTAGCAATAACAATATGTCTTATGATGAGTATCACCAATAAACCTCTAAAAACTACAAATATCATATTGAGTTTCAATTTACACAATTATTACTAAACTAATCATATTGATACCCATAATGAATCACCTATAATGATTAGAGCATATCTTATTGAATCTTATTATTGGGTTTAAAACATAAAAATTATTAAATCCATATTTTGCAAATCCAAAACCCATTGAAAGTGTCTTATATTGGACCCATTTTGTATAATTAGACAACATGACTCATTAAAAATTAATTAAATTAAATTATAAAATATTTTAGACACTCATCATAAGTATCTCTAATGCACATGCTCTTAGGTGTAAAGTGAAATATGTATATATTTAACAAAAAGATTGCATGTTTCTTGTACAAAGGAGTCACTACTAATTAATTATACTTATTTTGTCGGGTTTTTGATTATACTTTCTTGCACTATAACAACAATAGCTAAATTTAATTCAAAATGGTACGAGGGCTACGCATTTAGGTACCACTTTTTAATTAAGAGCCACCAGGAATATGCTCATGGTCGGTTTCCTCATCTCGTACGAATTGAATTCTTTTATAGACCCATGTTGCATGCATATATATAATTCCTAACAATTCAAGCACATGCGATTTGAGATAGAGCAAATAGAAAACCCGTTTTACAATAATTTGTCTTTGTGGAAGTTATCTGAATTATTCTCAAAACGTACTATTAATGAAAGAAATTAAAAAAATTTAGAAGGTACTTTACAAAAACATACGGACAAAGGATAGAGAATTCTTGATGTTTTGATCTTTGATCGGATCTAGACATGTCGTTTTCAAGTGTTCATGTGTATGTTCTTTTATGTGAAAGGAGAAGTAAAAAAATGTGTCAAGTTGAAAGTTACTTGAGAAAAATGAAATATGAAGTTGATAATTTTTTGAAAACTAATTAAACTCTCTATACAGTACGCCGCCTTTTCTGGATAATTAGATTTTAATCAATACTTCATTAACACATTACAGCTTTGATTCCGTTTTAACTATTGCTAAATGCCATTACCATATTTCTCTTTTTCTTTTAAGGTGTGAAATACTTCCTAGCCGCCCAAATTAATGTGATTCTGTCTATTCATATATACTTATTTTCAATTATGTCATGGTATGGTATTTCTTTAGAGTTTTGTTCAAGATCCACCGTAATATCATATCGTAATGACAAGTTTCATTTAGACTTGTAAAGTTTTTTCAAGATAAAATTCGTTCTTTATCCATACATTAACTCGTTCAATAATGTGGCAACTAGTTCAGTATCTAATTGTTTGAATCTCATACATAATGCATCGTAAATACACTACAAGAAATACCGTCGATAACATCGGTATTTTAACGTCAATTTGGAAAAAAGCAACTAAGCGTCAAAAGTTTAAGTGACGTAAAAAGTATGAATACTGCTGAATAATATCAATTAGATTTTACTTACTCGACAAACACAAAAAAACGGATTAGGTTTATCCTCGGAGCTTTTTATTTTCAAAATTTTCAACAATGACTCTTTGATTAAGAATTACTGGGATATCGTATCAACTCATAGCCCGTAACATATGTACTTGACTAATTAGTTATCTCTTTTCTTTGTTCGTAATCTTTCTTCTGTTTCATGTTCATCCATGGCGTGTTACTCTGTCTAGACCAACAATTTAGATCCTAGACTTGTATTCATGAGACTGATACATTGCCATGGGGTAAATAATCACTTTACTACTTGTTATCTCAACATTTTATAATGACTTTTTTTTTGGGCTTTATGAATTGTAAATGCGACATGACACGTGATGCAATAGTGTAAACTCACGTTTCTTTAAAATTGACATTGTACAAAAGTGTAAAATTCCCTCAGCTCATATCAATCCATTCAGATCTTCAGAAATCAGATTCATGCATATGAAAGCAAAACAACACCCAGAGCAAGAAACTCACTCGAACATATACTTGCAGCTGTTAGTGAGATTACTTTTTTGGTTGTAATGCTAGTCGGATCTTTCTATATATTTTGAAAGAGCTAAAAGATAAATAAATATGCATCTGATATGCTATTTTCATTTTTTCTTTTTCATTCATTTTAGTAACTAGAAACAAGTATTATGTCACAAATTTATTGCATTCATATAAAAAAATTGTAAAAGAAGGAAATTTGTATACTGCGTCAGTTTTGAAAGCGATATTATATTTGAATCTTTAAGTCAAATTTTAACCGTCTTTAACATTATGAAAACCGACGTTAATGATTGGATCTTTCAAAAAACCGAAGTGAGAATATTTTAGTTGGGTACGTAATAAGTCGGTTTTCTAACCGATGCCAATTCTTTTATTTTAGGTTATTACCGACGTTAACCTCAAATATAAGTGATGTCAAAAGCATTCTTTTTGTAGTGATAGATTTGTACAATAAGCAAAACAATTAGGTAGTTTTGTTAAACTTTTGTGTGTATAACTTAATTGGTACTAGTTAATTAGTTGTTAGTTGACCACTTGGAAATTGACAGTTTTTTGTAAATCACTTTATTTAAATACTGACGCGGGAAAATGACTAATTGCTATATTCTATGATATTGGTATGAAGAGTTAGAGAGAATTACTTGTTTAGCATTTGGAGTTGATTCTATTGTGATCCTACTTCAATCCCCTTGGAAGGAGGTATACTTTTAAAGAGAATAAATTAAAATCTGATTTCGGATTTACGGCTTACACCTGATATTCGAAGTTATAAAAAAATTTATAGAGAGAATGAAAATTTCTCAAAATTTATTTAGTTTTGTTAGGTGTTTTTTTATCCTAAACCCAAAAATATATGGTTTAAACTTTTTTTTCTAATCATAATCTATACTTAAAACCAAAATTTATGAAGTCAACATTTTAAAACAAAATAAAGCGTCGCAACCAATGAAGTGATTAATAATCTTTTAGAAACAAAACCACGATTCCTCTTGTAATACTTAATACGTAAAAAAGAAAAGAAAACTATAGGAACCTAAAATAACTTTTAACAAGCACATGACAAGATTTGATTCTTTAACTCCTTAACAAGACATTCCAAGCTTACTCAACACTTCAAACCACCAAATTATAATCTCCTAATAAAGAGCTACCCAAACCTCAATTCAAAAACCCTGCTAATTCAAAGTGATGTCTCCACCACTTCACTCCTACTCTATCTTCTTCTCCATTTTCATAACCATCCTTCTTCAATTATCAACAACATCATCCCAATCAAATCGATGCAGATCTTCCTGCGGCAACATTCCTATAAATTACCCTTTTGGCATCGACGACGGTTGTGGAAGCCCTTATTACAGACACATGCTCATTTGCTCCGACAACAACACCAAGCTCCAACTTAGAACACCATCTGGTAAATATCCTGTTAAATCCATAAGCTACTCTGATCCTCACCTTCTTCTCTCCGATCCATTCATGTGGAACTGTCAAGATCGTGACAACTTTCGACCCACGAGATCTTTCAGCATCGATTCAAGCACACACTTCACTGTCTCCCCTCAAAACGACTACTTGTTCTTCAACTGCAACCCCAATAAAGTGATCGTTGAGCCAAAACCGCTCTTCTGCGAGAGGTTTCCAGATCGATGTGACTCGTCATGCGATAGCTCGAGCTATCTATGCAGACATTTACCTGGATGCGGATCGGCTTTAGGATCTAGGGTTTCTTGTTGCTCGTATTACCCAAAAGCGACTCAGTCTCTTAGGCTGATGCTAGAGAACTGTGCGACGTATACAAGCGTGTATTGGAGGAGTAGTGGCGTGGAGAATGCACCGTATGATCAGTTTCCAGAGTACGGGATTAGGGTTGATTTCGAATACCCAGTGACTATGAAGTGCCTTCTTTGCCAAGAAACAACTAAAGGTGGTGGAGTTTGTGGGTTTGATACGAGGACAAGGGGTTTCTTGTGCCTTTGTAAACAAGGCAACGTCACCAGTTATTGTAAAGGTAACAATAATTTTATCTTCATATTTGTATTTGTAAAACTCTCTTCTCTTCCTAATTTTTATGTTACTACTACAAAAATTATAATTGCAAACCCAAGTTTTTTAATTTACTAAAAATTTAGTCGTTAGTTAAAGCTAATAAGAATCGATTAACACACATTTGGCCCTGATTAGTCCCGTTTTCACAAATTCTACATAAGTATCGAATCAATTAGACATTAGTATGAGTTTAACTCTAAAATTGTAGATTTTAAAAGTATATGCTTTGACTACTTTTGCAGATCCTAACCTCGTAAGGCATAAACGCATTGGAGCAATAGCAGGTAATTAAGCAAGACTATTTGCTATAATTACGACCGTCTTATAGCGTTTAAATTACTATATATACTAGTAAGCTGTGACCTGATATGAACCGACTTGTCGATATCAGGGACGGTGAGCGCGGTTTCAGCGGCCGGAGTGATTGGCGTTGCCGGTGGAGTGTTTTGGTACTTGAAGAAAGTGAGAGCCAAAGCTCCGGTCACTTGTGGAGTTCAAACCAATGAGAACAGAATTTTCTAAAAGCTCCAATGAAAAGTATATATGCTAATATGCCGCACTCTTTCTTTTCTCTTTATCTTTTGTTTTGTTTTTTAATAACATATAGACTTTGAATTTTTTTAGTGTTTGATTTTGTGTATACTACAAGTTTGGGATAACATAATTTTGTAACATTTGATGTGTTTTTTTTTCTAATTTGAAATTCTTTTGTAGGTGTTTAGAAAGCAAAAGTAAATAAATAATCCTTAGTATGTATTTCTGGACAGTTTCGGTTTCATTAGGCCATATATAAAGGGTTATTCAATTCTATATGTTATACAATCTAACATTAGCTGATTGATGATTTAATAAGTGAAAGTTTTCAAAAAAAAATGATCCAGTAATCCAAACTACAATGTGGTGTTAATCATTTATTTTAAGCTTTTTGTAAAAAATATAAACTGTTATTGGATTAAATATTTTTATCTACAATTTTATATTAAAATTACTCAAAGAAACTAAAATTTTAAAATACTTTATTCGAACCGATACCTATATAGCAAGTTGGTTGTACGCCAAGTCCTCCAAAGTAGTACACCATGTTCAAAATCATTATCTTTATATAACAAATACTGGAAAAAAAATCATAAATCCTTCAAGATAATTTAAATTCCGTCCCAGGTATCGAAACATTCAGAAAACACACCTTGAAAATAAAAATTTCGACGTTAAAAAAACAAAAAAAACTAGAACATTACATTCATGAAACATTATGTCACAGATATATGCATATGTAAAGGTGAGTAAATTGATTAGCAAACCCTGCCGACGGTGCAACGGAGAGCACCGGCAGAGGAAGTAAGAGAAGGGACGAGAGACCCCTGGGCCACCTGAAACGCCTCTCCTCCTACGTACATCGGCGTGACGGCTTGGCCAGCCGGCCCGAAGACAGCCCCGTTCATGAAAGCGTCCTTAGCCGTACCCCATTTCCAACTGTTTGAACCAGCTCCAAATCTCTTCGTCACCTGTATATTGTATAGTGTATTCGAACACGACACAAATTTAAACTACACTCTTGCATAATGCATTAGTTCTACTCAGAATTAATTGATAAATGACTATATTAACCCAAATGCATCATATGATTAATAATATGCTAGGTCTCATGTTATTTCATGTAAGATATTCTAGTTTTTTAATCATTAGGACTTACTATATGATAATTTTGAAATGAAGATACGTACCTGTTTATGGTCAGCTCTTTCTGGGGCAACGAAGTAGTTGCCTTCACTAAAGATAATTGGATTAGCACTTCCACCGATCGCATACAACCCCCATTTCTCGTACCTATTGTTTGCTACATGTGCATACCCATGCCTCACCCTGCCACATCATCAATCGCACTACCACGTCAGCATTTTCTTATCTAATTCAGTTAAATTAAAATAGATTAAATGAAATAAAAAGACCTCGGCATTCTTCCCCTGAGACCTGGTCCAAAAACGTTAAATACAACTGTAACTTTCATTTTCTTATCACCCACATTTTTGTCACTATGTCCGAGTAACATCGCCTTCGTGATAACATATACCAAAATATCAATCAATATTCAAAGATATTCGATATGTTTTAAAGTTATACAACAAAGTAAAATATAAATACTTACTTTAAGGTGTTGTGTTAAGAGATTATTAGAAAGAGTAACAGCAGTAGAAGTATGAATCACATCGATCAAACCATCGTTACACCGAGACAATGAACAATGATCGATCCAAACATGCGTAGATTGAAAGATGCGGATTGCGTCACCTTCCCATCCTTTCCCACCTGACCTACCCGCTTTACAATCATGGATACTTATCCCATGTATAATGACATTGGTCGCATGGTAGACCGCTACGCAAGGCCCGTTGGCAATTTCCACTTTTGCCCCTCTCCCGTCGATTGTCTTATGGCTCTTTATTTGTAGCTCGGTTTGCAACACTATGACCATGTCTTTTGCGAATGTGATCCATAGCGGTTTAGGTTGGGTCACCGCAAATCTTAAGGTCCCCGGTTTAGGGCTTTTGGCGTCGTCTGCTGGGCTTGTAACCACGTAGATCGGCCCACTTTTGCCCCCCAACGCGGCTTTCCCAAACCCTACTGCGCAGCTGGCTAGGGCTTGACGGTTAGTCGCCCAATTAGGATTTCGTCGCCAGCAAGCATCGATTACATTTAGTGATGCTGCCTGGAGGGTGGAACCATTACTATAATTAGCAGCCTCTAGAAAAGGACAAGAGAACGTTGCAAAGAGAAATGAAACTATTAACGCGAGAGAAACCATTTTCTTGAAGATGTGATGCTGGAATTGAACTATGTGTATGCAAATATCTATAGACGAGTCACGAAAAATATGTGACCATAGAGTATGCGTATCAGTATCTATAGACCTATATTATATATATATATATATTTGCATTTATATGTATGTGTGTAAGAAATGCGAAATGGGACAAACATGTAGCAATTGAGTGTTGTAAAATACGCTAAACACTAGTTGGGCGACAAAAGTTATGTATATGTGAATGTGAACATTCACGAATGTTGACTAGTTACATTTTTTGTTTAAAATATATATAGTTTACAGATATTAACAATTATTTTCAAAAAGATATATAGTGATAGTTAGATTAACGAAAAAAAACTGAGAGTTCGATTTCCCCTATTGTGTGTCACACTTTATGCCATTTCCATTTGTCCCACATTGACTTTTGATAGAGGAGACCCTAAGCATTATATGTATGAAAGCATGAGATAAGTAAAATACGCAATCATTTTGATTTAAGAAGTTATCACTAATTAAACTTTTCATCATTTGTGTTTGCTTGATAGTAAAAATGAACTAAAGTAATTTGGGGTTTAGGAAATCAATTTTTAGTAGGATTTTTTTTATCTCCTTAGAGATCTCCTAATTTTTCTCTTCTAAGAGATCTTTAGCTAGTTGGTATATACTGTAGTAGTCAAAGTTCTCCAAAGTGCTACACTCTTCACATGATCAGCTTCAAATCTTTATATTATACAAGTCTTGATAAAACACAATCTTGAAAGGAAACAAAAAAATATACAAGATAATTTGAATTCCGTCCCGGGTACAGAAGAATTCACAAAACACACCTCAGATACAGGAATTCCCTCGTTGTTTTAATCAAACAAAAAAAATATTTGACAAAACATCTCATATATGTGTATATATAAATGTGAGTAATTATTTAGCAAATCCTGCCGGAGTAGCAACGGAGAGGACCGGCCGAGGAAGTAAGAGAAGGGACTAGAGAGCCGTGAGCCACTATAAACCACTCTACTCTTCCGTACAATGGCGTGATGGTTCCGTAGCCAGACGGCACGAAGTAAGCTCCGTTCTTGAAAACGTCTTTTGACGTTCTCCATTTCCAACTTTTCCAATCATATCCACTATCTATTCTCTTCGTAACCTACATAAATACACACACATATGCAGACATGTATTATTATACCACAACACCATTTTAACAAAAAAATGGCTTTTCCATCTCAAAATCAATTGGGAATGAATACATTAATCTATGAGTTTTATATAATATGTTCATGTTACATATTTCTAATGTGGGATATTCTTACGATAATTATTTGATTAGTAAATTTATATTATAACATATATAAAATGAAGATATGTACCTGTTTTTTGCTAGGGTCGTCGGACGCAACGAAATAATTGCCTTCACTAAAGATGGTTGGCTCAGCACTTCCTCCGATCGCATACATTTGCCATTTCTCGTATCTATTGTTTGCTATATGCGCATACCCTCTCCTCACCCTGCCACGTCATCAACCATAAATCCACGTCAGCATTTTCTAATCATATTCAGTTAAATTAATTGATGATATTAAAACATATTTACATACCTTGGCATTCTCTCAATGAGACCTGGTCCAAAATGGTTGAATGCAATTGTAACTCTCATAATCCTATCTTCCACATTATTGTCATTATGGCCGAGTAGCATCACCTTCAACAATAATAACATATCATCGATATTCAGTATATTTGCATATAAAAGGTACAACATAAAGTTACAACTATGTACATTATAAATACTTACTTTATCATGTTGTGTGAAGTAATTATTAGAAATAGTGACGGCCGTGGAAGCATGTAGCACATCGATCAAACCATCTTGACACCGAGAAAAGGAACAATGATCGATCCAAATATGGGAAGAATCAAACACGGCGATTGCGTCACCGTCCGATCCTTTCCGGCTACCAACATGGGTCGGGCTACTCCGTACCCGACCCGACTTACCCGGTTTACAGTCATGGATACTTATCCCATGTATAATGACATGACTCACATGTTGGATCGTTATGCATGGCCCGTACGCAATTTCCACTTTTACGCCTCTTCCGTCTATTGTCTTGTAGCTGTTTATGATGAGCTCGTTTTGCAACACTACGACCATGTCACGTGCGAATGTGATCCATAGCGGTTTAGACTGGATCACCGCGTATCTTAGTGTTCCGGGTCTAGGGTTTTCAGCATCGTCAGATGGGTTTGTAACCACGTAGATCGATCCATATTTGCCTCCTATAGCGGATTTCCCGAACCCTACCGCACAATCGGCTAGGGCACGACGATTAGATGCCCAATTAGGGTTTCTACGCCAGCAAGAATCGATCGGATTTAGTAATGGGTTGGAGACGGTGTAACCATTACTATAAGCAGCCTCTACAAGAGGAGAAAAGAAAGATGAAAAGAGAAATGAAACTGCTATAATTAGCAAGTGAGAAGCCATTTGCTTGAAGATGTGATACTTGAATTGAACTATGTGTGTGCGCAAATATATATACACGACATAGATATGAGCTAGAGAATATATATATATATATATATATATCTGTATCTATAGACATATATTTATAAATTTGTATTTAGTTAGTATATGATTCTATGTATGTGTGTGAAAGGTGAGAAGGTGGGACACACGGATAGCGCTGACTAAATGAAATTTATATTATCATTTCAACTTAAATTGTTATAGAAATACTTCTTTGATCGATGCTAGTCTTAGTTATAGCTACATAGACGTGGTTGCACGAGCTTGAAATGACGATGGATTGGTTTGACTTTGGAATTTATTTTTATGTATTTGTTTAATAATCTAACAAACTTTGGATATATTTAATCAGTTTATTTATAAGAATAATTAGTGATCACTAGTATGTGTTTTTTTAAAAAGTTAATCACTAGTCTAAGATAAGTGAGTTTGGTACACAAAGACATTGCATTTTGACATGCATGGTACTATCGGCCGAAGGATACAACATGGTGCCAATGATCACATTTTATTTATTGATAGATACTTCATACTTCAACTTGTTTAATATAATGCGCTTTTATTTGAATACGACTGAAAACGAGTAATAATATTTAAGAAAAAACTATATAGAATACTTTCTGAGACGGCCATTAACAAATGGCATTATAATCACTTTGTTGGGGTCAATATCATCAGGCAGAAAAGTCAACTTCTGTCAAAATCCGTACATTCTTTGTATCATTTCCCTTTCTTCCTTTCTTAGATTAGGATGTTAATTTTTTAGGGACTGGAACGAAAAATCGCAAAAATAGATAATGTAGATATGGACAAACACTATATCTGATAAGAAAATAGGATAGCAAATTCAAGTAACAAAATGAGTTATAAAAAAATTTCGTCGGTAAAATTGACTTGTAAAACTGACTTGAGAACATACATTCTAGACAAATTTCGGATTTCTTTAAAAAAAAATTACGAGTTATGTTTAAATTTTTAATCTTTAAACGGGTAATTGGAATACTTTATTTGATACTCGTATCCTACAGAGAATGTATTATTGTATATCTTTCTCAATGAGTACATAGAGTTATTTATACTAGAAGCAGAACAATCTAGACTAACGTAATTACATAAACTCCTAAATCAATGTAATCAAATATTGACATATGGAAAGGAATCATAATCGTATCTCCTCAATCAAGGTCATATCTCTAATACGCCCCCTCAAGATGGAGGGGCGTTAGTCACTCCAAGCTTGTTACGAATATCCAAGAAGCGAGCACGACGAAGTGGTTTTGTTAGTGCGTCGGCAAGTTGATCTCTTGTATTAACATGAGCGACGCGAAGAGCTCCTTGTTGAATGTGTCCGCGAACAAAATGGTAGTCTAAGGCGATGTGCTTCATGCGAGAGTGAAAAACAGGATTCGCACATAAGAATGTTGCGACGATATTGTCGCAGTACACCGTTGGTGCCATTGGAAGAGTGATCCCGAGCTCAATTAGTAAGTTGCAAATCCATCGGAGTTCCGCAACTGTGTTTGCCACAGCACGATACTCGGCTTCAGTGGAATATCGTGCAACGCCCTTTTGTTTCTTTGCTGACCACGAGACGGAATGTTGACCGAGGTAGATGATGTATGCATTTGTAGATACATAGTCATCAGAGTCTCCTACCCAGTCTGCATTGGAGTATGCGTGAAGCGTAATTCTATTCTTTGTTGAGTAAAAGATGCCATGTGTAGGAGTCCCAGCGAGGTATCGGAGAATTCGTTTGGCCGCCTGCCAATGATCTTCGGTGGGAAGATGCATGAATTGTGATAAGCGGTTGACAGCGTACCCAATGTCAGGTCTCGTAAAAGCTAGATATTGTAAGCCCCCAACTAATTTCCGGTACTCTGTTGGATTGGACAAGATAGTGCCTGAGTTGAGCTTTAGTTTTGGTGATGTTGCCATCGGTGTAGTGACGGGCTTGGCGTTAGTCATTATATTTATGTAGCAAATCCAGAATGTACTTGCGTTGAGAGAGGTGAAGACCGGATGTGGTGCGGTGAGCTTCGAGACCGAGGAAATAGTTAAGGTCTTCCGGGTCTTTGATGGAGAATCTGTCGGTAAGTAGTTGTAGGATTTGTTGTATCGCTGCTTTGCTGTTGCCTGTGACAAGAATGTCATCAACATAAACTAGGAGGTAGAAAAATTGTGTACCATTTTTTAGCACGAACAAAGATGTGTCAGCAAGGGAATTGGTGAAGCCAAGGCTGAGTAGAAACGTGCGGAGTTCAGTATACCAAGCACGCGGAGCTTGCTTGAGGCCATAGATGGCTTTGTTTAGACGACATACGTAATCAGAATGGTCAGCATCTACGAATCCCGGTGGTTGCTCCATATACACTTCTTCTTCGAGAGTTCCTTGGAGAAACGCATTATTGACATCGAGTTGTTGTAGTGGCCAATCGTTAGCAACTGCGATGTCAAGAACAAGGCGGAGAGTAGTGGATTTGATGACGGGACTGAAGGTATCAGTATAGTCATAACCCTGTTGTTGATTGTAGCCTTTAGCTACAAGACGAACTTTGCAACGATGGTGGAATCCAGTTGGAAGGAACTTGTTCTTGAAGAGTCATTTACATCCGACGATGTTGAAATTGGAAGGACGAGGAACTAGGTCAAATGTTTGATTGCGAGCAAATGCAGTGATCTCATCGGACATGGCACTGCGCCATCTTTTGTCGGTGAGAGCTTGCTTAATTGTATGTGGTTCGGTTGGAATAGGAATAGATAGTGCAGCAGAGTAATTATATTTTTGGTTGGGTTTGTGAATTTTATTTTTCTGACGTGTGGTCATGGTGTGGGAAGGTGGTGGTGGCGGCGGTTTTGGTTTCTTTGTGGGAATTGTTGAGGAGGTGGTGGTGTTGGTTGTTGAAGATGATGGAAGCGTAGACTGATTGTGGAGTTGTGTTTGTGTATTGATAAAAATTGGATTTGGGTTTGTTATTATTAAATGGCTTGATTGTTGTTGGGCTAAGTTTGGTTGAGTGTTTGGTGAAGTATTTGTGAGGTTGGGCTGGGCCACAGATCTGGCCCATGTGTAAGAGGAGCAGTGGGCTCAGAAAATTGAGGTAAGGAAGAAGAAGAGTTCGGGATAGAAGACGATACATGTGGTGAAGCGGAGGTTGTCGGCGGGTCGGGTTGTGTTGTTGTCGGCAATGAGTGAAGGTCTGAGCTAGCGGGTCTCGGCGTGGACGGTGGTACAAGTGGCGGTGGCTGTGGTAGTGTGGTGAGGGGAATATATGTTACCGGAGGAGAGTTCACCGACGATGTCGTCTTGTTGGGTTTGGTCTTTGACCTCAAAATTAATTGTGGGAATGGAAAAGTACGCTCATCAAATTGCACATGCCTAGAGACATAAATCCGACCAGAGCTTGGTTGTAGACATAAGTAAGCACTTTGTGTTTGGGAATATCCAATGAGAACGCACGGAGTCGAACGGTCTTCGAGTTTGTGAGCGGTGTATGGTTTGAGCCACGGGAAGCAAAGACAGCCGTAGACACGTAGTTTCGAGTAATTTGGAGTTGTACCATGGAGTTTCTCATACGGTGAAGCCATGTGAAGAACCGGTGTTGGTAACCGATTGATGAGATAGATGGCAGTTGAGAAAGCATACGACCAATAAGACTTTGGCATTTCTGCGTGGTGGAGAAGTGTGAGGCCCGTCTCGACAATGTGGCGGTGCTTTCTCTCTGAAATGCCGTTGTGCTCCAGTGTGTGAGGCGGAGTGGTGAGATGTGTGATGCCATTTGTCGATAAAAATGATCGTAGTGCAATGAATTCGCCACCATTATCAGAGTATAAGGTTCCAATTTTTGTGTTGAAGCGGTTCTCGACTAGAGCTTTGAACGCGATGAATGTTTCACGGACTTGTGACTTTAGCTTGAGTGGGTAGAGCCAAGTGTATCGAGTGAAATGATCAACGAGGATAAGATAGTACTTGTAGTTGTCTATTGAGACAATTGGGGAACTCCATAAGTCAGTGAATATATATTCCAAGGGTTTTGAGGAGGTAATAAAGGTGTTTGAAAAAGGGAGTTTGTGAGCTTTATTAATGAAACAATCTGAACAAAGTGTGTTTACAGATGGAGAACAAGGTAAAGAAAAACGAGAAACAACGGTTTTGAGAATATTTGTGGATGGGTGACCTAAACGATGGTACCAATCTGTGGTAGATAACTTCGGTTTTGTTGAAGCAAAAAACGAGTTTAGGATTGGTGGTGAGGTTGGCCACTCGTACAACTCATCCTTGGTGTGCCCTTGAAGCAATTGGACCCCCGAGCTCAGATCCTTCACCTGAAAATGGGCAGAGAAAAAGTCAACGGATACGTTATTGTTGTTGCATAACCGGTAGATAGAGATGAGATTTTTGTGAATGTTTAGAACACAAAGCACATTATTAAGTGATATATCACGAGATTGAGATGGTAGAGAAAGGGAACCAGTGTGTGTGATGGAGAGCCCAGAACCATCTCCAATGAGAACCGCATCTTGGCAGTGATATGGTTGATGGAGAGCGAGGTTGTGAATGTCGCTCGTCATATGGTGTGTTGCACCGCTGTCCATGAGCCATGCATCGGAAGGGGTGGAGGAGGCTGTAGCTATGTTGGCACGCGGTTGCCATGGTCGGAAAGGAGAGGTCATTGGACTGTGTTGTGGGGCTGAATACTGTTGAAGTTGGGTGCAACGTCTAGCACTGTGACCAAACGTACCACACAGTTGACACTTCCCTTGATAACCTTTGGTTGTACGGTTGTCTTGTTTTGGTGAGAGGGAGGTGTGTTGAGTGTTGGTCCAAGGTTGTGGTGGACGTTGGTGTTGCTTGTTGTGATATGGACGAGACCGATTTGTAGCAACATTTGCAAAGAAATGAACCGTAACAGAGGTAGAGGAATGAAGAGTTAACAATTTTGCTTCTCGGGTGAGAAGTTTTTCATGTATCTCTGTTATTGTTGGAGAGACGTCACGACCTTCGATTTGATCCGCGATGGTCCTGTAATCTTCAGGTAAGCCCCCAAGAATACAATCAATTTGTTCATCATGGTCAATAGATTTTCCGAGAAGAGCAAGCTGGTCGAAGCGAGTGGTTAAACTTTGAAGGTATTCGTCAATGGTTTTGTCACCCTTGGTGATGTGTTTCAATTGTTCTTTGAGTTGCATGATGTGGCTGCGACTTGGGTTTGCGTATGTACAGGTGATGATGTTCCACATATCAGCAGCGGTTTTGGCTTTGGTGACAAGTATTTGGACTGACAGAGACATGGTGCCGAGAAGACCACTGTATATGAGCTTGTCTTGGCGCTTCCATTTTGTGAACGCCGGATTAGGGCTGGTGACGTTTTTGGTCGTGAGTGTTTGGGCAGGGGATGGTGTGGATCCATCGATGTAGCCCGCGAGATCGTACCCGTCTAAGAGAGCATGAACTTGAAGATTCCATGTGAGATAATTGGTGGAGGTAAGTTTGTTGATATTGGTCATGTTAACGTTGAGGAGGGTGGATGTGGTGTCCACAGTTTCTGCAGTATTAGCCATGGTGAGAGAGAAGCTAAGAATGTAGAAAAGCGGCGGAAAGGAAAAAAAAAAGAGGTTTTTAGGGTATCGTATTCTGCTCTGTTACCATATAGAGAATGTATTATTGTGTACATTTCTCAATGAGTACATAAAGTTATTTATACAAGAAGCAGAACAATTTAGACTAACGTAATTACAGAAACTCCTAAATCAATGTAATCAAATATTGACATATGGAAATGAATCATAATCTATCTCCTCAATCAAGGTCATATCTCTAATATATCCTTCCCATTTTTTCCATGTACTCATTTAAATAAAATCTTCGGTATATTAAAGGAAAAACATTTTTTGCTTAGGTGTCAAGCTCTCATTTTTTCTTACATTTTTTATTTAATTAATTAAAATTACTAACTCCTACTATACTTATATTTTAACACTCCAAAATAATATAATTTTTATACCCAAATAAAGTATAACTATTACTACTATATTCCTATCCAAACACTTCAAATACCTTAATCCTTTTATTCAAACACAAATTAAATAAGTTTACTCATCTAAATAACGCAGTTAATAATATTAAATTTATACATATAAAATCTCACTACCTAAATACTATTTCAATACACAATATTAATTTCGCTATCATAATACATATTACCAATCAATTTCGGTACATGAATTATCTACTAAATAAACAGTAAAATAATAATTAATTTATAAGATCAGAAATTGGTGACAAGTTTTTGGTTATACACAAATCTTTCTTTTTGTATCTTTGAGTCATATACCGTATCTTTGAAAAATATGTTATGTTGATTGCATTTATTTCACGTGAACACATTTTATAAAAACAATCGCAAATTTAAATATTTAAATTTGATTTTAGATTTTGTATAATAAATTTATCAGTAAATACAATTGATTATTTAGTTAAGATTTACTTGATAAATATTTTATCCCGCGTAAAACACAGGTACTATTCTAGTATATACGAAAGGATAAATGATACTCTCTCCGTTGCAAATAACTTGTCATTCTAAGTGTTTTCACACAAATTAAGAAAACAATTAAATTTTCTGTTTTACCCCTAATTAATACATTATTTTGTTTGATAGAAGTAATTATTAAGCTGTAAGTTAAGGGTAAAAGATGGAAAAATGATAATAAATCTGCATTGAAAATACAAAACGACAAGTAATATGAAACAAAAAATAAAAGTTAGAATGACAACTAATATGCAACAGAGGGAGTATGTAACAAAAATATTATAGATAGGAAAAAATGAGATGAATTCAGTCGGAGCTCTCCAAAATCATGTACGTCAACCTTTTATTCCAAATCACCATTCGCCAATAAAACTCATCTCAAACTTCAAGTCTACTCTTTTTGTGCAATAAGAAAGCACTATTCTTTTTCTTCCTTTTTGTAAGTCTCTTAACATGTGACAAGGGCTATACTGTAATAAATGTTTTCTGTATAATTTCATTGTCTTAATTAGTAATAGATTTTAACGATTCAAAATAAGAATAATGATACTAATGAAACTATATATACATGAGAAATTCAAACTTTATTCATCAATAATAATATATTGGACTGTTTACATGACACGAAGGGATAAAATTAAACAATACAATAGTGACAAACTTTTACAAGACCCTGTCTATTTAGGCGAGCTATATGTGTATTTGACTTTCGTATTGTAATATATATATATATATATATATATATGAATGTAATCCAATTTACTCCAATAAATTAAACATATTTTTTTTCAGTAAGCTTTATAGCCCGTTGTTTCTTTAAGCATAGTTGCACATCCCATAAGCACAAGATCTCCCTTTGTTGCACTTCTTGAAGCAACCTCCACAATGTCTCTTATCAAACATGGGGTTCACACAATATCCGTTGCAACAGATCTCCGAGTATTGACAGCTTTTCCCACATCTTCCGCAATTTAATCTGTTGGTTCTCAAGTCCACGCACCTTTTACGACAACAATCACGACCTGAACTGCCTTTGAGACGACATACTTTGGGGCTTATGTTACATGTCAATAATGCACTTGGTCGGAACCGATCTTTTTTCCCTCGTGTAGCCGATATCACCCGACCATATCTATCGCGACCATATCTGTCCTGACCATATCTATCCCGACCATATCTGTCTAGGTGGTTCGCCTCAACCCTTGGCGGTTCGCTTAGTGTTAGAGCAATGGCTGAGACCATTATGAGCACCACCATGAAATAGGATATCTTGAATGTATTCATTTTTCGTCTCTTGTCTTCTTCTAGAATATCAAAGGAGAGATATTGCAAACAAAATGTTTTGTATTGGAGTGTGTTTGTATGTGTATGAATGTTTTTAGATGAAGAGTAACAGAGGACGTTGATGGTATTTATACACGAGAGAATGATGCATAGGTCAACGAAGAAGTTCTTATAAAATTAGGTCCTGTAAGAAAAATATTTGACTTTCTTAGACTCTTTCAGTGGAGGGGTCAAATTTGAAGGGTTTATATTGTTGAAGCGTAAACGAGTTAGGCGTAGAAAAAAATTCAATTAAGATTTCTAAATTAGGCAGAACAAGAAGTCAAGATCACATGAAATTCATTTATAATTTCGTAATATATATACTTTTAGGCTTTTCGCTATTTAGATACTTTTTGGGTTAAATGCAAATATATATGTTAACTCGTGTTATAGAAAATTATAGATTTAGACCAATAAACATGTTATTTGTTAAATGTCATAGATTCAATAATAAAACCTAGGGATTAAAATATTAATGTTAATTCCTTAGGTGCTACAATCCAATCTCCTGAATTTGAATCCTGATACAGTACCTGAGTTTATTCTTGCAAAGTACCTAGCAATGTAGATTTGCAAAAAATAAAACTATGAGATATCTGAGTTCCTTTTTCTTTTTATTTGACACTGAGATATCCGACTTCAATATCTAGAGACAAAGTAGAGTAATAATGTTTCTTGAGAAAAGTTATTCCAACTAGCATTAACGTCTCAATCGCGTGTGTAGTGAATTTTATCCTTTTTGACAACCAGTTCGTTAACAAGAGAAGCTCAAAAGGTTAAATATAATCTACTACTCCATTTTTATGTCGATAACACGTTTGGTCCGTTTGGATATATATATTTGTGATTTGTGTGTGTACACACTTTATGAAGCATTCAAATTTATTATTAACTTAGTACATGAACATATACCATACAAATTTCCCGTAATACACGGAAGATGAATTTTTTTTCAAACTTGACTAAAATCCGTTATGAGAGCACTCGATTAGGCGTTGACTCTTGGTGAGATAAGCGTACCTAAACATCTACAAGTAAATTTAAAACTCTTTGACTACAACAAAGGTTCGTTCCGCTGGTTAAATTTCTATTTTGCTTTTTTCTTTTTCTTAACTATTGTGTGCAGTTCTCTAATTGTTAAAGTTTGCATTATTATTTATATATTTAAAGAGACTACACATAATAATAGATTATGTTTGAAGATACTAGAAACGTTAAAACGAGCAGTTCTCATTAAAATTTGAGGATTTAACAATGGACAAAAGATAAAACCGTACGTTAAATTTAGTGGTACATTTTAACTCATATTTTTAAGATCATTTTCTTCTGTTTGAGTGTTGTGTTTGATTTTTTGGGATACATAGCCGGTTATTTTTTGGTCTTGGCTTTGTGTCACTGATTGATCTGTAATGGGAGGTGTGTTCCCTCTGTGTTTGAGCATTGTTTTGCTTTTGCCTTTCTTTGTGCTCCTTTGTAATCAAACTTAGTCAGTTTCTTTTAATTAATTAAGATGACAAAAAAAAATTTAGAGGTACATTTATGCGGCAATACGTGTTCTACAATAAGTCACAAAGGACAAAAACGTCCAAAACGTACGTCCAATCCATGAAAATCATTCCACTATTGTCATTGCTAGCAAGTTGCAAAGAATATCTCAGCACAGCTGTAATACACGAAACAATGAATCTAAGTTCTAAGTTGACAAAACTTAACTTCAAAGCCGTTATAAGAGCACTCGAGTTCGCTCGGGGTCGACTCTTAGATGGATCAGTTTCATCCAAAAACAAAATATATTTTCTAGTAAAAGAAGAAAAGGTATACCTAGCAACCAAATCATACTTTGTGAAGTTTGCGTTTGATCGGATCTTCTTAATAAAAGCTCTGTAACCGGCTGGTTTTGGCAATAAGATTTTCGATAATCTGGATTCTATTTTGGACTTAGGGTGACCATTTTCTTTTGTTGCTAGTCTTTGTTTCGTTTAGTATAAGTTACTTGTCTTCTTTCCTTTAAGGCTTGTGTCTCCGGAAGACGAGGTTTTGCCGACCAAGTATTTCAAATTCGTATTTTATTCGTGTATTCTATCCTCGTTCGAGGATTTATTTGAATGAAATTTAGATGACAAAAAAAAAACAACCAAATCATACAAACAATTTAAAAAATCTGTTGTAACACATTTTTAAATTTTATTGCGAGACATATTGGGTTCAACTCCTGGCAACGGACATTTTTGTTTATTAAAACTTTAAATAACTATTTCTAATAATTTATTAAAATCGGAATTATTCATATTTAGTTTTAAGGGAAATTGGCACCAATAATAGGTTTATGGGAAATAATTAACAATCTAACAGCACTAGGAAAATAATTAAGTATATAACATACAAATTAATAAATTACTCAACCCTAATTTTTTTTACCCATCTCACCGTCTTCTTTATTACGATATCATATCTCTTCTTCGATTTCGTTTATCATCTATACAAATCTCACAGTCTATCAACTTCGTTTTCTTCTCTACATCATTCATTTCCTATCAACTTCTTCTTCTTCTCGTACAGTTACCGGAGATGAGAGATTCGAAGTTACCCAAGCGACTTTTTCGACTAGGTGTAGAACCAGACAATAAGAGGGTCAACGATTATTGCTTCCTTGCTTCTGTAGACTCTACCAATGAACACTTCATCACCTTCGTTGTCGAGGTCATGCAGTGCCCCATCGATACCTCCAAAGACAAACAGAAAACACTAATTAGTAAAAAAACCAACACAACAAATATTACAGATCACGATAGTCAACTAAATTGGATAAAATAGTGGACTATTATTCCAAATCGCACGTACAATAGTTGACTATTAATATATCCGAACATAGTCTCAAATCCTTACCCACAATTATACTCTCATCCAAAACAGGTGGTGCATCCCTTGGTGTGCCCGTTTTGTTAGATAGTTTTGCTGCACAATTTTGCAGTACACATGGCTTTGACTTTCCTTCAATGTTGACATCATGGATGTCCTCATCGTCACCAGATTCAACTAGATCCAACTGACACGGCCATTTGTGGGAACATTCCCGGCTTCATTCACACCTAGGATTGGATCCTCTGTCGAAGTTCCATTCCGTTTCAAAAGTTTCGCCATCATTTAAAGCAAAAGTGTGCCAATCACCATCCTCGAAATCACTATCAAAAGAAGACCATTCATCTATAGCCCCATCAACCATGCCTTCCGCCTTCCCTTTACCTTTCACCACCTATGCCTCTACCCCTGTTCACATATTTTAGCGCCCTTATTAATGCAATAAAGTTCACTATTAACAATACATAATACAATAAACATACACAAATAGTTGACTACCTATACTTCATAACCCACTACAATGCATCACAATAGCCCACTACAATACACCAATAGTCAACTACCTATTAACCAATAACTTGTAGTCCATCATATGAGCCAACGTATCAAATTCCCTAGTTAAACTACATACACTTACCGAGTTTCTGACGACTACCCCTGCCTCTGCCTCTACCCATGTTCACATATAAAACATTTTAGCGCCCTTAATAATGCAATAAAGTTCACTATTAACAATACATAATACAGTAAACATACACAAATAGTTGACCACCTATACTTCATAGCCCACTACAATGCATCACAATAGCTCACTACAATACACCAATAATCAACTACCTATTAACTAATAACTTGTTGTCCATCATATGAGCCAACATATCAAATTCACTAGTTAAACTACATACACTTACTGAGTTTCTGACGTCCTCCACCAAACTTGTCAGTAATGGGGCCAACAACATCATCATCACGAACCGTAATACACAAACAAACATAATCATTATGGCTGCAATAGGCCTCAAAGAAGTTCACATCCTCGTCACTCATTATTGACACAGGAGGTGTAATCCTGTATTCATCAATCCCCATCACCACAGGGTATTCGTACGACAAAACCATAAATTGGGTTGCACATATATGAAACGTACTCTTCACCGTCGTTACTAACGTCTCCAATCGCTCTCTCGATGATAACATGATAGTCTTACACATCTCCGTAGGCTTCGCCTTGAATTGCCAAACACCGTTCTCCCAAACAACCCAATCGCCCAACATCACATCAATCTCTGTCCCCTTACTCACATGCACAAATAGTTGATTATCTTGCCATTAGAATAATACTTAACTACAACACACATAAAAGAAAACAGAACAATAGTGAACAACAGATTAAAAAAGTAGTTAACTATAACACACATAAAGAGAACAACACAATAGTGAACTACAATTACCTCTCCGACTTTCTTAGATCTGATGCCAATTTCCCTCACCATGTTCTTCACCATTGCAAACGTCTACATAGTTCTTCAAATCTTTTCGTGAAAACGATTTGCGGTGCAGAACAAACGTTATCACTGTCCCTTTTATGGTAATCCAACAAATTAAACCACAAAATCAATTTTGATTTACAAGATCAATCATCAAACCTTCGATGATCCACTATGAATCAATCTAATATACAAAATCAATCAGCAAACCTTCTAAGATTCAATAAGAATCAATCGTAATAACTTTAAATTACGATTCCGTTCAAAAGTTCGAACAAGATATCAATCACCTCATCAAGACAAAAAATATCGATCAAATAATTCAGATTTTCAGATTTTACCGTGACTGATTATTAGAGATTAAGATTTGCAGATTTTCTCTTTTTCTTCTTTAAAAAACTATTCAATTAAATAAGGGCAAAATCGTCATAAAATTGCTTTTCAGAGTTATACACCTAAATATCATTCACGTGATGTTATATACTTAATTTTTTTTCAAAAAACTATTATTCAGCTAATTCACCCTAGTTTTAAAGCCATAAACCTCAATATTCAGTTTTGACGAAAAGGTTTAACTGAAACCTAGCAAAATCATCTAATTTAGTTTTGTTTTGGTTTGGTTTCCTATATTTAGCAATACCTCCTTCCATATCTTATTATATAAATGAGAGTTTGTAAAATTGTAACTAACGAGATCTTGGCACGTGTTATTGCTAATCAAGAGATCATGACATGTGTTAATATAACTAATATAAATCTTCCTATATTAAAAAGGAAAAAATACTGGTTTAAACAAATGGAAACTAACAAACAAAAAGGTAAGAAAAAATACAAATTAAAATTTTAAAGAACGGAAATTATAATATAAGATTTACAATTTTATGAAATTTATTCTTTTCTAATTTAACTCTACAGTATTTTTATGATTTTATTACATAATTAATATATATATATGCATCATGGGTAAGAATATAGTATTTTTTCTTTTGATATTAAAAAGATGAGTTGAATTACACTTATATCTATATTAGAATCCACATGATATGGATTAAAGCAAGAAATAAAAATAAAATTTGACATATAATGATTTAAGATCCATGTATGAATAATATTTTAAAATATTTTAACAATTACGATTATGATAAAAAAAAATGATCTGTATGTATGAATAATTATTAATATGATTATTTGCGTATGAACGCGGGTCTTAATCTAATAAGATATATAAAATTATAATTCAAAGTTAACAATAGTTCTGCCGTAGCACACATACTAAAACTTTAATAACTATTTCTAATAGTTTATTATAATATCTAGTTTTTTAAAACCATAAAACTCAATTTTCAGTTCGGACGAATTGTAAGGTTTAACCGAGACCTAGGAATCATAATTTAGTTTTGTTTCGGTTTGGTTTCCTATATTTAGCAATATCTCGTTACATATACAGTAAAAACTCTATAAAATAATATTCGATAAAATAATAAATTTGATAAAGTAATAATATTTGTCGGTCTCGAGTCGGGGCAATGTAAAATTTAACACAAATCGATAAAATGATAAGATAATAATTTTTTCAAAAACCTTATACAAATATATGGTCCCATTAATATCATAAAATAATAACGGCTATATATTTCTTTTATTTCATAGTAAGTGATGTTTTAGAAGAAACAAATTATTTCAAAATATATTATATTTTCTTGTTTTTAACCATTTATGTTTAGTTAATTATTTTACTAGTGGTTAAATTACGTTTTATTATGAATTTATCAATTATTATTTTTTAAAATTTATTTTAAGAATTACTCATAAAGTAATAAATTTTGGTGGTCCCAACATTATTATTTTATAGAGTTTTTACTGTATATATAATTATAGGGACTGATTGGTAACCGAAAGCGGTACAAGTTTTTCAGCAGTAAACTTTATAACATAGTGCAAAACTGTACAAAAGAAATGTATAAACAAAGTTGTACAATAGAACTGAATGTAACAATGTTGATAAAGTTTTTGTATAGCTTCTGTGATTGGTAAAATTTAAAGTGTTACAAATTATAAAATGGCGATACATTTATAAGACCGCTACCAATCAAAACCATAATTAAAAGCTAACATATGTTCTGCTGTAGCACAAAGGTTAAACCTATGTGTCCGACAGGACCAGTAGGTTCCGGGTTTGAATGTAACATCCCAAACCGGAGAAGGGACTCTTGGGAAAAACTTAGACGCGGATGAGTGACGCGGGCCTTAGGAATTGCTAACTAAGGCACGCAGGACTTAAGGAAGGGAGGAGCGTGGGGAGAAAATGAGGAGAAATGGGCTTTCGGCCCGTGTAGTGAGGAGGTGGAGAAAAATAAAGAAAGAGAATATTCTCCTTAGGGTTTTTGGTTTAGTATAAATAGAGAGTTAGGGAGCTCATTATTTACACACACCAAAATATTTTTCTTCTCTCTAGAGCCAAAGAAACACGCTTAAGAGGAAGATAAAAAGAGGAGCTCGAGAAGGAACTCGGCACCCCACCTAAGGAGAAGCGGTATAAGGTAAGGCGCGATCCGTACCTAATACTCCCTTTCTATTCTCTTCCTTATAGCTTTCATGCAGTAGTCTTAGTAGTACGGGTTAGGGTAGAGTAGTAGTAGTAGTAGTATAGTAGTGGTCTTGTGCGGATAGTGATCCGTACACGGCCGGTAGTGTTGGTAGCGCCAAGGGTTGGCATCGGTATGGCCTCGGGTTGCCTCGATGACAACACGACTGGGTACCCACGGTAGGCCTCGGTAACGCCGAGGGTTGGCATCGGTCAGATATCGATGACAACACAACTGGGTACCGACGGTAGGCCTCGGTAGCGCCAAGGGTTGCCATCGGTCAGATACCGGTGACAACACGACTGGGTACCGATGAAAGGCCTCGGTAGCGCCAAGGGTTGCCATCGGTCAGATACCGATGACAACACGACTGGGTACCGAGTGTCCTAGAGCCGAGTAGAGGACGCCTCGATAGGGCATCGGTGAGCCTCGAGAGGGCATCAATGCGAGGCATTGGTGGCGCCTCGACAGGGCCGATGACGCCTTGACCAGGCACCGCAAGTAATAAGGCTGATCGGTGATCAGGACGAGTGAGCCTAGGATCGTGCCGCGATGGACGTATCGGTACGAAACCGGTACGGACACTCACGATACGCCAGTGCCAAAAGTGGCTATCAGGTAGTATCCGCAATAGGACCATGGGGACGCATCGATAGGCCCTCGGGGAGGCCTACGATCGATCTACCACTGGCCATCGAGGATAACTGAGCAGTCCGCGATGCGATCGCTGACTGGCATCGATGAGCCTCGCGTAGGCCTCGGTGTATCGGTACGATACCTTGTTCGTCTGCGATGAACAAACCGGTAATCATCGGTGAAGGCATCGATGATCGGAGAGAAAGCTAGACGGGCAGTGCCAACCACTGCACCGCGGATCGGTAAGGCCTCGATAGAGATCGATACGGCCTCGGTTCAGAATCACGCCCGGTAAGCAAAAGCATGTTTGGCTTACCGATAGTGGCAGATAAGCATGGCAAAGCTAACACTGCTTGCTAAGTACTCGACTATCACAATGGATCTTGGCGAAGGTGCACGGTCGAAGGAGATCCCGCCGTGAGACTCAGCCTTGTATCTCGAGGAAACTGGGCTCGGCATAAGCTGGACCAAGAGTGACTCGTTGTTTGGCGGACTGGAGGCTAGTCATGGCAGGATCATGCCTAGCTTCGACTCGCACCGCATGTAGTTTAGGAAAGTAGATAATGCATAGGCAGGCTATACTCTGAAAAGAGAGCCAGTGGGCCAAATGTGAAGATTAGCGTGGCAGACCGAAATGTCTGATACTAACCGATCATTGAACCGCAAAATAGAGGTATGGTAGAGTTACCGCCACGAGGCCGTAAGGATACTCTATGGTTCTCTTGTTTGTTGGACTCGACAGACTACTAGAGAATGTTGTAGGTCGGACAGGTAGTGGCCGGCCAACTCGATAGTTGTACGGGCACGCCTTAGTCAACCTGGTAGGAAGTCTAGACGGTGTAGGCCAATAAGAGAACCGCTAAGGAGGCTTAGCAAACTCGTACGGCCGCACACGACTCCAGGGTTAGAGGTGAGGCCGCGGGAACGCTGAGGCCAGTGATGGGCAAGGCCGGACCGCGAGTCTCCCACAATTAATGGATAGTTTTATGTCTGTATTTCTGCAGGGACGGTCACCGTATGGCCATAGATGTGTTATGGGTAACGTATTGGGATATCCATGCTTACCTGGAGCCGACCATACGGGGCAAAAGGTATTGTTTAAAATGTTTCGGCTATTGCTTGAGAACGTAGAGGTATAACGGATTACGATTAACCGGAGTAGATTGCTTGATTGTGAACCTTAGGTTAGACTAGTAGAGCATGTTAAACCGGTAGGATAATAGGTTCACAATGCCACCATTTGAATATTGCATAGGGGCGTATGTATGGGCATGCGTTCCGCCTTGTTTGTGCTTGGCATGAAAGATGGCACGAAGACCCAGCGTACCGTTGGTCGCTGGAAGACCCGGTAGGAGTCAGTCGACGGGCTGACTAGAGTTGCGGTACTAGGAGACGGTCAGAGTGCTGATAATCCCTAGTACCAACCGCAGGCATCTAGGAGGGAGTCGGGGCGCCGATGAACTCTAGATGCCACCCCGGATAGGCACCAGGTGCTGTGAGGCAGCCTTGGTGTCCTGAGTAGAGTTGGTAAGCATATGCTTACCACGAGCAGAGTACCTGATAAGGAGCCGTAGGCTGACTTAGGACTCACCGCGGTAGAATGCCTAGGGGGCCAGGAATCTGGACTAGGGTTCGCCAGAGTTGAGGTTGAGGAGTGTTGTATCACCGCCAAATGGTTGGCCGTGAGACACAGTACCTGGCAAGTAGTGCTAAGGGTGTTGTGTTGGGTTTTAAGGTTTAGAATAGCTAGGTAGTGTTAGGTGGTGAGACGGAGTAGACCATCTTACTGAGTATTCAATACTCACCCCCTTACCAGTGCGCAGGATAGGATATCCGATCGGGTGGACCATAGGACGGCAAGGCAGAAGGGAGCGGTAGGCAACGGAGGAAGACTTTCCCAAGGCGTAGTGAATCTACCCTATGTTGTAATTTATCGTACAATGTAATCGAGAAATTTTAGAGCAATGAAAATATCACTTTGATCTAACACTTGGGTCTGGATTCACTATCTGAGATGCGGGTGTTACATTGAAACCCGGCAGCAGAAAATATTTTTGTTTCCAAAATCTTTCCGTTTTCTTCTCAGCTTTTTTTGGAAACGGCACACCTTTCTCTTCTTAACACAGCGAACAGCACACATGTCTTTTTCCAAAAACGGCACGCAAGTCAGCTGCATCAAAACGCAGCGTATAATCCACGTCCCTGTTTCGCTGCGTCGTCGTCTACGTCTCTTCTCTTCCACAACACTGTAACCAGAAAAAGAGAGTGATTAACCATTTCGATGAACGATCGAGAAAACGAAGCGAAACCCATCAACGATCAGACAGGACACGTGTCGGAACCGGCTATGTCTGCGGCGGCGATTGACGGCGCGGCAGCTTTGAGATCGGTGTTTCAACGGGTGAATCAAGCAGCGGAGAAAGCGGGTCGTGTTTCGGATCGTATACGGGTCGTAGCGGTGAGTAAAACGAAACCGGTTTCTCTGATTCGTCAGGTGTACGACGCTGGTCATAAGTCGTTTGGAGAGAACTATGTGCAAGAGATGATTGAGAAGGCCCCTCAGGTTCTCTGATTTTGTTGCTAAAAATTGAAACTTTTGGTACGATTTGGATAAAGTCTGAAGATTTTTTTGTGTTGATTTGAAATTGTAGCTTCCTGAAGATATAGAGTGGCATTTCATTGGGAATTTGCAGAGCAATAAAGTGAAGCCTTTGCTAAGTAATTATTTGCATTTGGTATTTCAAAGTCTTTTTGTTCAATCTTCAAATTGTACTGAATGGGTTCTAATTCTGAATACTTGGGGGTTTCTTTTGCTTGTTTGATTAGCTGGAGTGCCTAACCTTGCTGTGGTGGAAAGTGTTGATGATGACAAGGTAAATACTCTCTTTTGTGTATATCGAATGAGAGTTTATTGGTTTGTAACCAGAAAACTAAATCAGAAACTGCATATAGTGGAATCTATAGACTAAGATCAAATATTTGTGTGTGTATTGGATTACAAGTAAAGATGCAATGGGAGTAAAACACGCAGGGGTGGTATGAGAGCTCTTTGGAAGCGACTTTTTCATTTGTTGTAGCTATTATATAGGCATGTGACAATCACTGGTTTTCTGTGTTTATATTTGCTTTATAGATTGCAAATACGCTTGATCGTGTGGTTGGAAACATCGGAAGAAAGCCCTTGAAGGTGATGGTCCAAGTGAATACTAGTGGTGAAGAGTGTAAGAAATTTGAAATCTGCAACTTCTTTACATTCATCTTAAATGTTTTTCCCACTTCTACGTTTCTTTGTGTTATTTTACATAATCATCTCACTGATATTTTCCAGCTAAATTCGGCGTGGAACCCTCAGGATGCGTAGGACTAGCGAAGCACGTGAAGGAAGCCTGCTTGAATCTCGAGTTTTCTGGTTTGATGACCATAGGGATGGCTGATTACACTTCAACCCCAGAGAATTTCAAGGTGCTAAATAATCTGAATTGGACCAAAAAATGTTTGATAATAATTTTATGGGAACGCTAAAAGATTGGAGCTCTCTTATGTTTCTTATTATATGTCTAGATGCTTGCGAAATGCAGAAGTGAAGTGTGTAAGGAGCTTGGAATACCGGAGGAGCAATGTGAGCTATCGATGGGGATGTCCGGTGACTTTGAGTTAGCGGTAAGATCTGATGAAGCCTTATTGTTTTGTTCAAATTCAAAGTTTTATTAAGTAGAATTCTGATTTTTGAGATTTTGAAGATTGAACTGGGAAGCACAAATGTGAGGATTGGATCAACGATTTTCGGGGCGAGAGAGTATCCGAAGAAGAATTGAAGTAAACTGCTGCAAAAGGGACAGCAAAAGTCGAAAAATGATTGATTCACGATGTATGTTACTCTGCTCTTGCAGTGTTAGACTAAGATGTAAGAAGTCGCATTTGTATACATTTCATGTATACACATAACACATCAAAGCAACACATCATATATTAATATGTTTCTTCCTTTGGTTATGACTTTTGAATTAACTTAATGCTTTTGAAGATGTAAAGAAGAAGAAAAAAGGGTAACAAAACCATGTATAAAACTCATCGAGATACATGTGTTGTACGATAACATGAATTATACTGTACTTGGAACATGTAGTACAACCCTTTTGCGTCAAAGGCGTGAGCAACAAGTGATTTATCTGTGTTTAACCCCAAATAAAGACTACTATACTTTTGTATAACTAATATATCATAACATCCTTTGCAAATGAAATATTCGTTAGTTATTCAAAGAATATGAAATGAAAACAAAATTGAAATGAAACAGGAGAGTTGACTAACTTTTATTTATTTTGTGCGAGAGGTTACAATACCTTCAAACTCGGAACATAATTAAAGTCTCCCCAGCTGATTAAGTCGGTAGTTTCAGCAAGAGAGATTTTTCTGAATATATCCTCTTCCTCTCCAATATATTGTACCAAATTCCCGGGGTAACTCTGGTAGTTTTGACGACAAAGAACAGTTTTCATATAATAGTTGATGAATAAACTTGCACCACTATTATGTGAACAATAATAACAAGAAGGGTCGAAGAAACGCACTTTTAAGAATTTGCTCCATGACAAATTTGTGCATGGTATCAATCTCAATCTTCGTACTAAGCCATATCTCCAACTCCTTGTCTTCTTTATGACGCTTGCAAGTTGCAATATGACACGGAAAATTGTTCTTCTGTAAAAATTGCTAGAGGCATATACTCCCGAAAAGGAAAAGACAGAGACCGAAATCTTTCCGTTGAAAAGTCAAAACATAGTAGTAATACCTCTGGAAACGAGTATTCCTTTTGGTAGCGATCCTCGGCCAGATCATAGAGGAGCTGGTAAGCAGGCCAATTCTTGGATTTAGGATCCATGGTGTTGAAGTTTGGCTCGATTTTATCGAAAAAGCCTTGAGCACAAGCCTTCAACCTTGGCGATAACGAGCACCATTTTGTAATACGTGACTATTACATGAAATCATAACCAATTTTCTAAAAGTTATCAGGCAAATGCATCAACCATACAACTTAAGGACAACATAAAGTATAGCCAAAACAAACCAAAATAATAAAATATGGTCAAGACAGAATGAGGATGTTTAGAAAATAAGGTAAAGAAAAGAAACCAAGGGGCCGATTGGTGTTAGGGCTTTAGAGACTTTAACATGTTTAACAACAGCCTTTACAGTAATTTTTAAGCCAACCAGAATTAGGCTTTTTTTTTCCTTTTAAAAATAAAAACATTAAACTTTTTTTTTATTTTGTTTTCCCAACACAATTGAAATCCATATATCTATTTTCGTATAACTTATAAAAACAAAACTTTTATTTTTTAATCACTAAAAAAAAAATCTCTTTCTTTTAAGATTCATTTTGTTTGAAAGTTTTTATTTTTTCTGGAAATGATTACTTTTGTTTAATTGATTAAAATATTTTTAGAAAGTAAGAATGTTTGATTAAAAGTAAAAGGTTTTAAATAAATTAGTGATAATTTAAAAAAACATATTTTTTTGAAATATTTTATTTTTGAAGTAAGAAATACAGGAACCATTGGAGTAATTAGAATATCTTTTATAAAAAAAAAACCATTTGAGTAATTCTTTACTGTACTTTTAGAAAACAAAATAAAGTCAACCATTGGAGATGGTCTTACATACAAGATATTTCAACAACTCGCTATAAAGAGCTGAAGGATGTCGTTTTACTCGTCTCGAAAAGAAATATTATTATGAATATATCGATCGATTTGAAATTAATTTGGATTGGACACACCTAAAACATTTTTTCGATAATTTAAAAAGAGAATACATGATATATAAAAATAATCCAAAAAATCTCGGATTTTTTTACAACTTTCTTTCACTTCAGTTTTTCGTTGTTAAACCTACACATGAAAAAATAAATATAGATGAATTTCATTTAAGTTCCATATTTATTTTTAAATTTATGTATCAATTTTGTATTGTCTCAGTTAATATATTTTGTTTAATTAAGTTTGTAATAAACTAATCTTAACTATAATAAGCAAAATAATTATTTGTTCGAGTTGAACCTCTAAATCATTACGAATTCAAATTTGTCATAATTTACATTTTAATATAAAATTATAATATTTAAAGTACAAGCTACTGCTTTTACAGTTTGTATTAACAATTAGATTTTGGAAATACTTAAAAGTAACAGCTACAGTTTTTACAGTCATTTTCTCTACAGTCAAAAGTGTACAACCACAGCCTACAGTCATAGTCCTTACCAATCACTCCCTAAATCTGAAACAAATGCTTTATTCATTAAGATGTGACACACCAAACAACATGTCATCCGCCTATATCATCATCCACCACGAGGCAAGATAATCACATGCCTCTTTGCCCCCACAGTTTAGACGATGATGGTCGTATTCATCCTCGGCCGCATCCCATAGGAAATTGTAAGCAGGCCAATTCTTGGAATTTGATGCAGCATCATGATACCTTCGCTGCCAAGCAACTAGTCTCCCATGTCGGCTTTTATTAGATTTCCTTTTCTTGTTTAATTTCCTTTTATTAGATTTTCCTATTTTTACAAGAGTTAGGTTATTATAAACCGTCTCTTAAGTCCTATAAAGCGTTGTAAGTTGGCTTTAACATTCAGTTTTTGAAAGATAATAAACTAGAGTTTTCTCTAAAGCCTTGCATTGATTCGATTATGTCATCAATTCAAGAGCCTTGTGTTGATTTTGATTAAGTTCGTCAACCCAAGAAGTCAGGTCTCTAGAGATTTACTACAAATCTCTAGATTTGAGCTGAGTTACCGTTGTTACGCTGCGCCAGGTTGGTATCAGAGACTTGCTACGCTCCTCAAATTTTTTCCGGTCACTATGGCGAGACCTCGTCGAGCACCTGTTCGAACCGAAGCAGAAATCAACCGTGATGCAATCGCTGAGCTTCAAGCCCAGCTGCAAACTATCACCGCCGCCCTTCAAAACCTCACCGTTCAGCGCAACGCTCCACCACCCCCTGCAGGCAACCCCGCCGATGTTCACGTTGACGAACCCGCGGGAGAAGACGATGGAGATGAGAACCAGTTCGCTGATAATCCTTTTGCTCCTCTCTTTAATAACCGCGCACTTGCTCGTGATGCTGGACAAGGCGTTGATGCAGATTTTCACTGGGAAACTGGATTTAAAACAGAGATCCCCGAATTCCATGGAAATTCTTCAGCCGAGGAACTTCTCGATTGGATTGTCACAGTTGAAGAAATCCTAGAATTCAAAAGAGCACCAATGGACCAATGTGTTCCTGTTCTCACAATGTGATTTCGCAACCGAGCAGCAGCATGGTGGACACAATTGAAATCGACTCGAGCTCGCCTAGGCAAGCCTAAAATCTTGTCATGGGACAAGTTGAAATCGAAGCTCAAGAAAACATTCTTACCATATAATTACGAGCAGATCATGTTCCAGCGTCTTCATCACGTACGCCAGGGAACACGTTCTGTGGCTGATTACTCGACGGATTTTTTCTTGCTGCTTACTCGCGTCGACATTCAAGATTCAGAACGTCAATTAGTTGCTCGATTCACTGCCGGTCTTCGTCAACAAATTCAACACACCATCAACTTATTTAATCCATTGACATTGTCAGAAGCTCACCAGCAAGCACTCACCATTGAGTCGCAAACTCGAGGCAATTTTTCTTGGACTACATCTCGTCCGACTCGTCCTGTTCAGCAACTGACTCCTACTCCGCCGGATGACCCGCTTCTACACCCACCTGATACTGCCATCGTGCCTTACACGGATAAGACAGCACAGCGTCCATCATCTCTTCGTTGTTTCGCTTGCGGAGAGATCGGTCACCGTCAGTCCAATTGTCCTAAAAGAAATCGCAGGGGTCTTCTCCTTGATACTGTCGGGAACGATGTGGAAGTAATATACGACGAGGATGTACCAGACACTATTGAGGAGACCATGGATCTTATCGCAGACACAGGACCCTGCTTGATGATTCGACGTGTGTGTCTCGCTCCTCGCCATGTTGATGATCACCCTCAACGCCATAATCTGTTCCACTAAATGTACTATTGCAGGCAAAGTTTGCAAATTTATTATCGACTCCAGAAGTAGCGAAAACGTGGTTGCTGAAGATGTCGTCAATAAACTCAAACTCTCAACGGAACTTCATCCTTGTCCCTACAAACTAGCTTGGTTGGATAAGAAAACAGATGTAATGATTACTCATCGTGCTCTTATATCTTTTTCCGTGGGAGGCACTTTCAAAGATCAAATTCACTGTGATGTAGCACCGATGGACGCTTGCCACCTACTTTTAGGGCGTCCTTGGATATTTGATCGTCGCGTCCAGCACGATGGATATCTCAACACCTACAGCTTCTGTTACAATGATCGTACTTTCACGCTTCAACCATCTCTGCCTGAGAAACAGAGCACGTCCTCAGCCCCGGTCTTAATTCTCCAGCGCAAACCTTTTGAGCATGTACTCCGAGAAGAGAGACGAGTTCTGATCTTAATCAACTCTTCGACCGAATCCTCTGTTCCCTCCATTCCAGATAACTTTAAAGGTCTGTTAGACGAGTTTCAGGACGTTTTCCCCGGCGAACTTCCCTCCGGCCTTCCTCCTCTCCGAGATATTCAACACCATATTGATCTAGTTCCAGATGCTATACTTCCTAATCGAGCTCATTACCGCATGAGTCCTAGTGAGCATGAGGAGCTTAGGCGACAAGTTGAGGATCTTGTTGTCAAAGGATACTTACGTGAAAGTCTGAGTCCGTGTGCAGTCCCCGCATTGCTTATACCAAAGAAAGATGGCTCATGGAGAATGTGTGTCGATAGCCGCGCAATAAACAAAATTACAGTGCGCTATCGATTTCCCATACCGCGTCTCGACGATCTTTTGGACCAAATTGGTACTGCAACGATTTTCTCTAAGCTAGATCTTCGAAGTGGATACCATCAGATATGAATTCGCCCGGGAGACGAGTGTAAAACGGCGTTTAAAACTAGGGAGGGTCTTTTTGAATGGCTTGTAATGCCTTTTGGATTATCCAATGCACCAAGCACCTTTATGCGTGTTATGAACCAATCTCTGCGATCCTTTATTGGTAAATTCGTGGTGGTGTACTTTGACGATATTCTCATATTCAGCATGTCACTAGCTGATCATCTTGCTCACTTAAAAGAGGTGCTCCTTGTCCTTCGTCGAGATCAGCTCTTTGCTACGCTAAAGAAGTGTGAATTTGGTTCTTCTCAAGTTCACTTCCTTGGCTACATCGTCTCCGCAGAAGGGCTCGCCGTCGATCCAGGAAAAGTTGAGGCGATCAAATCTTGGCCTACTCCGATCACATTATCTGCCACACGAAGCTTTCATGGCCTAGCATCGTTTTATCGACGATTTGTACCACAGTTTAGTAGTTTAATGGCGCCTCTCACTGATTGCATTCGTCGCGATGGTCTCTTTACTTGGACACCCGAGGCATCTGCAGCGTTTGAGACCATTAAGACCAAGTTGGTTACAGCCCCTGTTTTGGCTCTACCCGATTTTACTCAAGTTTTTTAACTCCATTGTGATGCTTCTAAGCTAGGAATTGGTGCTGTCTTGAGTCAGTGTAACCGGCCAATCGCATTCTTCAGTGAAAAGTTGGCAGGAGCTCGCATGCGTTATAGTACTTACGATGTGGAGTTTTACGCCGTGGTTCAAGCAATCAAACATTGGAGGCATTATCTTTACCATAAAGAATTTGTTCTCTTTACCGATCACGATGCGTTAAAGCACCTCAGCAGTCAAGATAAAGTCTCAGCTCGGCATGCAGCGTGGGTATCTTACTTGCAACAATTCACGTTTGTTATTAAACACACGTCAGGTGTTTCAAATCGGGTGGCTGATGCGCTGAGCCGTCGCCATTCTTTACTCGCCATTCTTCACACCTCGGTTCCAGGATTTGCAGCTTTTTCCGATATGTACGACTCTGACGATTTCTTTGCTCGGATTCTCCTTGATATTCAGGCTGGTCGTTCTCGTGATTTCACACTTCATGATGGGTTTATTTTTCGTGGTGACCGGCTCTGCATCCCAGATTGCAGTCTCCGGCTTCAACTAATTTCTGAACTTCATAATGAAGGACATATCGGCCGCGACCGAACTTTACATTTGCTGTCTCATTCGTATTTTTGGCCAAGTTTACGGCGTGATGTTGAGCGTTTTGTGGAACGCTGTGCAATTTGCCAAACGTCTAAAGGACATGCCACAAACGCCGGTCTCTACCTTCCGTTACCGATCCCGACACAGCCGTGGTCCGACATCAGTATGGATTTTGTCATGGGTCTTCCACGTACACAACGAGGCTTCGACTCCATCTTCGTCATCGTGGATAGATTTTCCAAAATGGTGCATTTCGTTCCATGTAAAAAAACAACTGATGCACTCCAGGTCGCAACTCTGTTCTTTCGAGAGGTCTATAAACTCCATGGGTTGCCCACTTCTATCGTTTCCGATCGTGATTCTCGTTTTTTGGGTCATTTTTGGCGATCTCTATGGAAGATGTTGGGTACTAGTTTAGACATGAGTTCAGCTTATCATCCTCAAACGGATGGTCAAACCGAGGTAACTAATAGGTCGTTGGGCAACTTACTTCGCTGTCTTGTGGGTGATTCTATCAAGACTTGGGATTCTAAGCTTCTTCAAGCAGAATTTGCTCACAATCATTCCCTCAATCGGAGCTCGGGATTCAGTCCATTTCAGGTCGTTTATGGTCTCCTTCCTCGTAGTCCTCTGGATTTAACTACTCTGCCGGACCGAACACGCCTTCATGGTGTCGCCGATGATTTTATCGACAACATTCATCGCATTCATCGTCAAGTTATCAGCAATCTCGAGTCATCTTCTTCAAAGTATAAGGCTGCTGCTGATTCTCACCGCCGTCGTGTAGTCTTTGAACCCGGTGATCATGTCTGGGCATTTCTCACTAAAGATCGCATGCCATCTCATGCATACAACAAGCTTAAGGCGAAGAAGATAGGCCCTCTTACCGTCTTAGAGCGAATTAATGATAATGCGTACCGCTTACAACTTCCTGCTCACATCCACACTTCTGATGTCTTCAACGTACGCTATCTTTCTCGTTATGCTCCGCCAGACCCGGTTCCTGATTCGCGGTCGAATCCTCCTAACCCCGGGGGACCTGATGCAGCATCATGATACCTTCGCTGCCAAGCAACTAGTCTCCCATGTGGGCTTTTATTAGATTTCCTTTTCTTGTTTAATTTCCTTTTATTAGATTTTCCTATTTTTACAAGAGTTAGGTTATTATAAACCGTCTCTTAAGTCCTATATAAAGCGTTGTAAGTTGGCTTTAACATTCAGTTTTTGAAAGATAATAAACTAGAGTTTTCTCTAAAGCCTTGCATTGATTCGATTATGTCATCAATTCAAGAGCCTTGTGTTGATTTTGATTAAGTTCGTCAACCCAAGAAGTCAGGTCTCTAGAGATTTACTACAAATCTCTAGATTTGAGCTGAGTTACCGTTGTTACGCTGCGCCAGAATTAGGATCCATGTTGTCGAAGTTTGGGTCGACTTTATCGAAACAATCTTGAGCAGCGTCTAAGCCTTCAACCTTGAGAATAACCCGCAGATAAAGTTCAAGGTCGGAAGGAGAAAATGTCATCTTCTTGCTATCCATCCACCGAAAGATCTACAAAGAAAAAATCAACCTTAGTTAAACCACAAACTCAAAGAGTCTCTAGATTCAATGTTTTAGATTTTCATGAGACAGACCGCGAGTGCGTTTTCATGTCTGGCCTCCTTCTTTTCGAGACGCTTGGCCCATTTGAGGAGATCAGCCTGAGTGACGGAAATACCCTTCTTCTCCTCCTCCCTTAAGATGAGATCTACCGTCTCAACTATCAGAGACCGAAACTTCTCGAAATCTTCCTCTTCCCTCTCTGCCCTGATGCGACCTTCGCCTTCGGAGCAGCAGCAGAGGTACATGCTCTTTTCCAGATGTGAGGAGAAACCAGGCGGCGGAGATACATTTTTGGATCAAATTCTCACATACCCGCTGATCACAAATACCCTCTATTTAAATTTCTTTTCATTATAAGTCAAATAACCTAAGTAAATAACAAAAAAACCAATAAAGATCGAGGGATTTAAATTTAACTAGGAAAAAAAAGTATTTTAATATTGTAAGTTAAGTATTTATCATAAAATTAATTACTTGTTCAGTTAACGGTCGATGCCCAACCCATGTGCTTCCTCCCTCCGTCCAAGCCCTTACCAGCATCACGCCCTAACACTTACCCGTTTCAACTTTTACCCATCCCAACCCTTATATGGGTCTCATCCTAACTCTTATTCGTCACGTCATAATCCTAACTGTAATGTCTTGTATACATATATATAACATTTCATAAAATATAATTGAAGAATCAAAATATAATATTATTTTAGAATAAATACTTGATATTATTAAAAACGAAACATAAATTATCGAGATGATCATAGACATATAATTATATCATCTATGGTACACACTTATTTCTCCATCCTTCATTGCTTTCGCGCTTCATCTCTTCCTATACCAATTGTTTGATCAAAAGCCTTGATCTCTCTACTATCGGGCAAACGTATTTTGGAGTGAGAGAACAATCATAACTTTCTACAATCAATACAAAAACAACTATGAAAAAATAACAGAGTTGAGTCATAAGAAACTAACTCTCTTTTTCATTTAACATGCACAACCAGTGGAGTAATCTGTCCGTACCCAGTGAATGAAGGTATATTTAGGAATCCTCTATGGGAACCAAACAGAACTAAACCAAGGGACATAAGGGTCAACTAGATGCGGGATTTTCCAGGTTTGAGAGGTAAATAATAAACATGGAGAATTAGAGAATTTCTCCATTTGAACTCGTTTTTTTTTTCAAGGCAGCAAACAATCCTTCATAAGAACTATAAGCATGTAACTGGGTGCCTACCTTGTGGTAAAATCACCGTTCTTCATTTTCGTGATATAATATGAAGTTAGGATAACTTTATGAGTTTAAATCGGCCTTGACCGCGATAACACAATAAAAAATGTGACTTCGTTAAATGATTAGTCTAAGATCAGTGAAAAACATGACATCGCGGTGAAACATGGTGTCATGATCAGTGAAAATTACTTAAAAACATTGGAAGGCCTCCATTAAAAATAGCCTTATTCGTATGTCTTTAGTATATACACACAAAATCGAAATCTTGGAAACATCACAAAAATCTCGACCGTTAGTATTTTTAAGAGGACTGATAAATTTAAGATATACTCATCAGTTGGTATGCTCTTCTACATATGCCTAATCTTACCATTATTCACACATTTGTTACGACTTTATACCCTAAAAGCTAAAAGAAGAGTAAACCATATTAATTGAACAAGCCATATATTATAAAATACCATTTTTCTTCTTCGGCATTGGTATGATGGAAACATTCAGTAAACAATTTGAAATCCAAGATATATATTACATAAGGAACCGAACTTTTCCAGCTTGAGTTTCCATTGTAATGTTGTTTAAGTCTTTTTTAGAGGAAGTATGAATTTCCTTCATTTCTTTTTTAAAATGAAAGAGTACCCGGCCTCGCCTGGCTTTGCTCTTCATGACACTACAAACAGCATGCATGTTTTCCCTCTATAACAACTCACGTTTAGCTACAAAACTCTGATAAAAGTCTATTAAGCATTCGATGAACCATCGAGAAAACGAATAGAGTCCAACCTTACAATGATGAGAGTACATCCGGATGCAATTTCTAGACGCATGAACCAGAAACACAAACGAACAATATCCAGATACTGCGTATAGATGCTGCATCCACAAACACAAACGAGCAACACTTTGATCGTATGCAGAGCCGTGCCTAGTGTTTTAATGCCATAAGCGAAATACAAATTACAATGCAAATACAAAATACAAAATTTTATGAAAAATTGTTTATAAATAAATAAAACTAACAAATATAAATATATGTAAAACTATGTTATACAAAATACGGTACTTTATATAAAAAAATTATTGTACAATTAAAATTGTAAAGTAAAAAACAAAAACAATTGGGATACAAATTGACCAAGTTAGTGCAAATAAGACTTAAAGTTAGCTCTAAAGAAGTGTGTGGATAAATACAAAGAAAGAATAATTAAACATTTTAGAGGAAACAATTTTAACTTTGGGTTTTGCCTAGGCATTTGTAAATGAAAACCAAACTTTACACCTTATACAATAAAAATATGTGTCAATATGCCCCTAAATTTTAGATGAAATGAGATGATGCCCTAAGCTAAAGTTTCAAATTTTTGTTAGTAGGCACGGCTCTGATCGTATGAGAGCTTATCAACTTCGTGGCTTAGTTCAGTAACCGGGAAGTGGTTGCATACATGGACGAGAGTAAGAAACCGGCGGTTGGGCAAGGTTTGAATAAACGGGCGGAGGTAACAATGAATTTTGTTGATAGGAAGCGGTTTACATAAGGAGAGAGGGTGGAGATAAGATGATGCTTCAGAGGAAAGCACAAGGAGCTGAGTTTGTGTCGTTCGATCCAATGAGAGGTGAATGGAAGTTTTGGTCGATTGTTTCAATTCCTATAAACTCGGCGATGAAAGACGTTTAGGGTCTCGTCTCAGTATTACTCTGTGGGAAGTGCTCTGTTCTGTGTAGGGAATGATGGAATGGAAACAGTGTCATACTCCATTTGTTGAGTGGGAAAGTCCAAGATGATGCTTACGAGGAAAGCTGAGACACAAGGAGCCAGAGTTGTTTTGACCTATTGCGAGCAGAAGTAAGGTAAGTGGATTGGTTTTATATGTGTTATGTGTTTCGAGTTTGTTGCTAAACCCCGCAGGTGCCGACTGAATATTAAGGAGCTTATCATAGTTACTTTGATGTGGTGAGATAGCAAAGGCCGCTTCCAATATCAGCAAAGACCTTAGGGCAGAAGGATTACTTGGATTGCAAAGAGATGCAACGATTAAGAAGAGAGAGTAGTTCAGAAGCTTAAGATTCATTCTTTGAGAGGATTAAGCTTAGAGAAATGTTCATTTGCTGAGATACTGGATTAAGATAAGACATCCACCAACAACAAAATACTATAGTACTAATGAAGTAATAATATGAGCAATATCATGGAAGGAACGAAAAATCAAATCTACTGTGAAAGTTTACGTTGTTCAGTCTTTATTTATCTTATTATATAATAGAGAAATGAATATGGCTTACTAATTGTAATGAGTTAATTCAATTTAAATCATAAGAGTAACAACCACTGAGCCGAGGACAAAGTTGAAAATGTGCCTGAAGTGTGCCGAACTCACCAGGAGATGTAACAAAGTTGCCCACTCACACTAAAACCGGTACCCCAACCAAGAAAATGGGTAGGATAAAGATATATTTAGTAAAGAAACCTAAAGGCTAAAGTTGCATTTTTATTTGTAATACGCGAGTAATTCACGAAATCGTAACCAATTTTCTTAAAGTTATATGTTAGTATCAGACAAATGCAATCAACCATAGAACTTGGACAAGATGATTAAGTATAGCCAAAACAAACCAAATACTAAAACTATGGTCACCAAAGACATGCAATAATACAGAAGAAGCTGAGAGACATAAAACAGAAGGCAGCACGAGGATGTTTTCGACAAGAGACTAACTAAGATAAGGCAAAGAAAAGTAACTAAAATCTGACCACCAGTGCTTTATTCAATAAGGTTCGATACACTCACCAAACAACATATACTTATTCTCATTCACGACTAGGAGGAAATCCACAATTAGCATGACGTTTTCCACGATGAGCAAGAGCTTCACCATGAGTAAGAGGAAACCCACCACGACCACGACGAGGAGGCTCGATAATAACACACCTCTTTAGATGAGAATTCTCGTAGTCCTCCTCCTTCAAATCCAAGATGACATTGAAAGCAGGCCAATTCTTGAATTTAGGATCCATGCTGTCGAAGTCTGGGTCTACTTTCTTTGAAGAATTCTTGAGCCGCTGCTAAGCCTTCAACCTTGGCAAGAAGTTTTTTTTTTTTTTTTTTTGAAAACATTTTTCTATTAAAAGCATAAGAATTCAAATGTTACAAAGCCATATTGGCCCAATGGCTAAGTAGCCTTTTACGTAATGAAACCTTAACATAATGAAACCCAAAAAGAATCATGTTTTTGCAGCCCAACCTGAGGCCCACCCTAGTTGCAGAGTTTTTGTCGAAGGAGGAGGAGAAAGAACTAGTCTGCAATACTCGATTATCGTAGTTTTGAGAGAAAATCCAAAGAGACTAGTGGCTAGATCACTGCCTAGCGAACCAGCGCTGGATCATGGACGAACACACCTCCGGATTCGAAGATCTGAGACTAGAGATACGATTCCGCACCAACCGATCGATGTCTTTTGTGATCAAAGTAGCTGATTTTGAGCAATGTCGATGCAAGCGATTGTTTCGCTCTTGCCATATCAAATAGAGGGTTGCTTGCCAAGCGATGAGGAGGAGCTTTTTCATTTGTCTTGGTGGATTGAAATCTTGTAATTGTTGCAGATTTTGGTTCCAATTTCGATCACCCTGAAACCCACATCTACGAGCCGTGGACATCCAAATACACCAACTATAAGGGCACTCAAAATAAAGATGGTTTCTGGATTCCGGAGAGTTGTTGCAAAGGAGGCAACTTAAATCAGTTTGGAGACCCCAATTTGCGAGTCGGTCCCTTGTAGGATTCCTATTCAGAGTCGTTAGCCATGTAAAAGTCTTGTGCTTAGGGACACCACCTGAGAACCAAACAACACCATTCCAAGGTACACGCAGTCTATGTTCCTTTAAGATATTGTAAATTTGACATGTGTTATATCTAGTCCCTTTTATACCATCCGGCCACCATTCAAACTCATCTTGGCAGTGAGTGATTACAATTGAAGAGAGGAAAGTTTGTATTTTGACCTGTGTTTCGGATCGTGCTGGAGGCATGACCCATCCTCCATTGTCCCAGAGCTTTGTTAGTGTTGTCTTCGGTGGGATTCCAATGTTCATTGAACCCTCAGATGCCAATAGACGCCTGATGTTCCCATATGGAGACCAATTGCTGGACCAGAAATAGCAACGCTCGCCATTACCAACTTTCAAGCGAATCCACAAGTAAGCCATTTCCCTTATTTGCAGCAGTTCATTAGCCATCCAAGAGTTTTTTCTTTTTGTATTGATGACCCAGAAATCATTTATATTCCCTTCTAGAACTTCAGTGATGTACCAGTTACTCCAAATAGATCCAGGAAGAAAGAAAAGCATTCATATGAGCTTCATGGCACTTGCGGTGTTCCATACCGCTAAGTTCTTTAGACCCAATCCACCTTCATCCTTACTGAAAGTAAGTGTTTCCCAAGCCACCTTTGCTGACGCTTGACTATCAATTTTTCCTTTCCACAGGAATCTAGAACAGAGGGAGTCAATTTCAGTGAGACAGCCTTTTGGAAGTATGAATGTACTCTGCCAAAAATTTGTGATTCCAGAGATGACTGAGGAGATCAACTGCAACCTTCCAGCAAAGGAGAGTAATCTAACAGTCCATGAGTGAAGTTTAGACTTGATGGACTGGATAAGAGGAGAGCATTGCTCTAGGTTGATCTTCTTTGTGCAGAGAGGCAACCCAAGATAACGAATAGGTAAGATTCCAGATGAAAGACTTGTATCTGTTTTGATCTTTGTAACTTCATCGTCTCTCAGCCCAGCAGTGAAAATGCATGTCTTTTGTATACTCATAGCCAATCCTGATCTCTGCTCAAAATCCTTTAAAACTTGCAGGACATTAGCCACCGAAATTGCAGAACCATCAGTGAAGATGAGAAGGTCATCCGCAAAGCAAAGGTGAGTAAGTCTTGTCCTGAGGCATCTATCATGGTATTGAAATTTCCCCTCCATTGCTGCCTTATTTAGAGCTAGAGATAGGCAGTTCATAGCTAGAACAAATAAATAAGGTGATAAAGGGTCACCTTGCCTCAATCCTCTTCTACCTTTGAAGTACCCATAAGTTGAGCCATTAAACCCAACTGAGAAAGAAGTAGTGCATATACATGCCTCAAGCCATCGTAGATAGAGTACTGGTATATCTAGACTTCTCAGGCATTGGAATAGGAAATCCCAACTTAATGTATCAAAAGCCTTTGCAATATCCACCTTGATTGTGATTCTTTTAGGTCCTCCTCTTTTTTCGTATCCTTGAACTATTTCAGAGGCTAAGAGAGTGTTTTCTATCAGTAGACGGCCCTTAATGAAAGCAGTTTGGTTTGGCAAAATCACATTTGGAAGAATTGTTTTGAGACGCCTAACCAAAGCTTTGGAAATGATTTTGTAGGTGGTGTTGCAACACGAGATTGGCCTGTAGTCAGAAATGGATAAAGCACCAGGTAATTTTGGAACCAAAGACAAGATTGTTGCATTCATGGCAGATGGGAGGAAGGCCGTGAGGAAGAACCTCTGGATGGCAGTAACAAGCTCCCCACCCACAATAGGCCAAGCTGCTTTGAAGAACCCGGAAGTGAAACCATCAGGCCCAGGAGCCTTGTTTGGGTTCAGTTTCATGAGAATGGCCATAATCTCAGATGGCAGAGGAGGAGCAGAAAGGATGGCCTTTTGCTCTACACTGCATCTGAATCCATGAAGATCTAGTAGCCACTGATAGGAGGTTGAGATCAAAGGCATAGTTGAAGGAGCCAGAATTGCTTGGAAATAAGAAATGGCTATAGAACTGATGCCCTCAGGGTCTGAGATGGTCTGACCTGTTGAGGTTAGGAGGGCTCTGATAGCATTGTAAGCATTTCTTGCCTTGGAAACCATGAAGAAAAAGGCAGTATTCTGGTCCCCCAATTTCAACCAGTTTATTCTCGACTTCTGCTTGAAAAAAGCTTCCTCAATTCCCCTCAGAAACACCAACTTCTCATTCATATCTCTTTCTGCTTGGAAGGTTGTTGGTGATGGGTCTAGAAGTGCCCTCTCCTGCAAAACTAGTAAAACATTGTTAGTAACTCTCACTCTCTTTTCTATATTTGAAAATCTCTCTTTATTTAGTGTTTTAAGACTTTTCTTGATCTGCTTTAGTTTGAACCCCAATGATGCCAGATCTCCAGCTCTTGTTCCACAAAGATTCCAAGCAGTTACCACCGTAGGGATGAAGGAGGGATGGGAGGAAAGATAGTTCTGGAATTTAAAGGGTTTAGTACCAGAGGAAGGAAGAGGAACATCAAGATTGATTAGACAAGGAGAGTGATCAGAGATATCAAAAGGAAGGAAGGTTGCAACACTGTCCGGGTAAGTAGTAATCCATTTCTCATTGACCAAAGCCCTGTCAAGTTTCTTAGTTTTAGGAGCAGCATGATTTTTATTGGACCAAGTATGGTAGCATCCCTGAATTTTTAAGTCTTCCAACCCAAGATTTAGAAGAACATCTCTGAGCTCGTTCATATCATCTGTTAGGTGGTCCACTGAATGCTTAGAGTGCTCGGAGTAATGCAAAATCTGATTTAGGTCACCTCCAATAATCCAGTTTCTGTTTTCCAGGAACAAGGTCTGTTGAATCTCAAGCAGGTCTTCCCAAAGAGTAACTCTTTCATCTCTGAAGTTGGACGCATAGACAGCGGTGTAAGTAAAGCAATGCGCACCAGGAAGCACAACAGAGCATGTAAGTGATTGTTTGGACTGATGGAGCACATGAACTACACACGAGTCTTTCCAAATGACAATGATCCTACCACCAAGATCAGTATCATGATTTGAGGTGAACCTCCAGCCTGGGCAAACTGACAGCATAACATGATTCAAATTAGGTTTCTTGACGTGGGTTTCCAAAATAGCACCAAAAAGCGGTTGATGAGTACTAAGCCAATTAACAAAAGGTAAATGCTTAACCGGGTCATTTAGGCCACAGATATTCCAAAAAAAAAGTTTGGGATTCATAGGGATTGAGAATGGTTCACATCCAATCCATGGATGGAACCCTCAAGCATAGTAACTGGTTTTATAGTGGGATTGCTGGTGATTAGAGAAAAAGAGGTAGGGTCAGGTGGTTTAGTAGAGTGAGGAGGTAAGGGAGACAGAGGTGGTTTGGTTAGTTTGAGTTTGGTGATTTCTAAGAAGGATGAAGGTTTTGTTTGAGATGGTTGTAAGGGTAATTTTTGTAAATTTGGAGGGTTTGTTTGGTGACTAGAAGAGACAAAGGGGTTAAAACGGTTTGGGTCAAGGTCAATAGGTGGGGTAAGAGTGATGAGGCTGGAGTTCTGAACTACTACTGGTCTAGAAGGGCAAGTAGCAGGAAGACCAAGCACACAACCAACAACACCCTCCATTGGTGAACCAGGGGTGGTAGGAGATGGAGAAAGAGTGTTAGTGACAAGGGTATTAGCCGAGTCAAGAGAAGCCGGTGATGGCGAACATGGTTCAACCTCCATATTGGTTGCCTGATCATATGAGAGGTCAGTTACTAACCCAAAACCAGAAGCATCACCTTCCTTTGAGGTTGAGTCCAATATAACATCTTTTGAAGGATCAACAGGAACAACAGGAGTAGAGGCTGGTACTGAGGGAGCCTCAGAGGAAGATCCAGTGGGAGTGTGAATGTCCTTTTTGCTTTTTCTTTTTCCTACCACTGGAGTCCATTGTTGGGTAGGTTTTGGACAGTTCCTCATGAGATGACCTGATTCCTTGCAATTGTAACATGTAGGAGCTGAAGTAGTAGGAGGGGTTTGATGCTTTTTACCATTAGAGACAGGGACAGAAGTTGGAGGTGGTAGAAGAAGACAATTCTTACTGATGTGTCCCACTTCCTTACAGAGGGAACAAGTAGGGGGAAGCCATGGATATTCAACTCTGACCGTACAAACAGTACCATTTTCTCTTTCAACTTCCAAGAGGGCAGGCAAGGGCTTTGAGGTATTAATCTCCACCTTAACATGAGCAGAGCTTATACTTGAAAGGTTGACTGTCCAATCATCAGTTTCTATCGGCTCTCCTATTTCTCCAGCAATATGACTTAGTCCCTGCTGATGAATCAGGTTAAAAGGCACACCATGGAGATGAGCCCAAAGAGGAATACAATCAAGAGAAGGTGTTTCTTCTACTAAGTCCTCAGACCATTGAGCAACATGAAACATGGTGGTGTCAACATACCAGATACGTTTCTCCAACACCTTATTCTTGATATAGTCATTTTGTATTCTAACCAAGATTGGCAAGAAGTTGCACATACAATGCAAACTCTGATGGAGAAAATGCCATCTTCTTTCTATCCATCCACCCAAAGATGGCGAGTGCGTTTTCATGTTACCCCTCCTTGTTTTCAAGGCGCTTGGCCCATTTGAGGAGATCCGCCTGAGTGACGAAAATACCCTTCTTCTCCTCCTCCCTTAGGATGAGATCTACCGTCTCAACTGTCAGAGACCGAAACTTCTCGAAAATCTTTCCCTTCCCTCTCTGCCCTGATGCGACCTTCGCCTTCGGAGCAGCAGCAGCAGCAGCAGAGGTCTCGACGCCGGCCGGAGCAGCGAGCGTTGTACATGACCTTTTCAAGATGTGAGGAGAAACAAGGCGGCGGAGACACTACAAGAAAACATAGTTTTTGTGACTGATTTTTGTGACCGAATTTTTGGTCACACAATATTGCTACTAAAGTGAGACTATTTTGTGACTATTTTGCGACTACAAAGAAGTAGTAGCGAAAGAGTCGCACATTTGCGACTGAATAATTTAGTCGTAAATTTAGTCGCAAATGTGTGACCGAATTTACAGTTAGTGACAATTTTGCGACTGAATACAGGGAGTCACAAACGCGTAACATATTTGCGACTATTGTGCGACTACCTTGGTATAACAAATTCGTCACAAATTCGTCACAAAAACAAGTAGGTGGAAACGTGGAAAGTGGGGATCTAATTAAGTAGGTGAAAACGTGGAAATGAAGTGATTTTGGAAAAGTTTTAATTTTAAAGAGTTTTTTTTTTTTAAATAGAAAAAAAAGAAAAAAATGTGGCATTCAAAACGAAATTGGATGTATGCTAGGATCGATTCCCAAACAAACAATATATCAAGGGAATTTGTAGATGGAGTGACGCGATTCATCAATTTCGTAACTAACCAGCCGTTATTGATAAGCAGTGGAGTTAGGTTATGTCATAAATTTTGAAAACATAATGTTATACATGCGGGTTAATGAACATAATTCTAAAAATATGTCTTGTATTATTACTGATTTAAAGATTACCAAATTTACCTTTACGAGATTTATGGTTAAGGGCATAGGTAAGTAGTTAACAAAGGAATAATGACAAATCGGTCACTTTTTTGTTGTAGTCACAATTTTGGGACCACTTTGGTACTTCTTTGCAACTTTGCCATTTGATTTTTTAGAATTTTACCAAATGATTTTTGTAAGTAGATTAGTTTTGACTATATATACAGATTGAACATCCACTTAAAACTAATATGGTATATAAGGTTGAAAAAATTATCAAACAAATTTTTTAAAATTAGACTCACCTATACATTCCAACTCACATAAAACATACATGTTTAATATAAGTAGTTTGTATAAGTATAAGTTTTTTAAACTTTGCTTAATTAGTAATATTTATGGAAGCATGTACCTAAAAAATGTAAAAAGGATTGATTTATTAACCTTAACTATCAAATTTGGGGTATAAAAGTTTAGGGTTTAGGATATAGAATTGTCACTAACTAAATAGAGTCACAAATTTGTAAGAAATAAAAATAACCTGGCTCGAGTTTTAAATAATTTGGGCAATTCAAAATATTTTGGGCTTTTTGGGTGCCTCCCCATATATAATTCCCTCTAAAACATTTTCCCGACTAAATAATAGTACTAAAACAAAACATTATCCCTTAATAGATTCCCAAATCAAAGTCCAAACCTAATTTTCATATCTCTCTCAATCCTCACAGATCTCTCTTCAATTTCACCTCTTTCGCCTGATTCTTGTCTGAAATCGGTAGGTGAATCTTTTCTTCCCCTTTTTTCCTCGTGTATCTCTTCATCTCTATGCCTCTCTCAATCGATTCGTGTCTGAATCGATTTATAAATCTCTTCTTCCACTTTGTTCATCGTGTATCTCTCTCTCTCGATTCGTGTTTGAATCGATTGTTCTCTGTGTCTTCTCTTCAAATTTCCATGGTTGGAAACGGAAAAAACAGTCGAGGGCGAGGGAATTAGACCGGCAGAGTTGGTTCGAGCTCAGGCGAAGGTGTCCGAGTCAACACCGGAAAACGTCTGGCAGGAGACGGAGCTCTCAAACTCAACAAAGGAAAAGGTAATGATTGTAACCAAACTCCAGATCTGAATGGTGGTGGTGGTAATGGGAAAGAGAAGAAGTATAAGTCTTCAGGTTGTGTTGAGAGAAAATCTGGTGAGATTAATGAGATGTGGGACTCTATTGCTCGTAATCCAGAGGTTTGTGATTCTTCTGTGTTTTTTTTCTTTCAGCTTTTCGTGTTTCTGAAAAATGTGTTGTTTTGTGGATATAGAATTATGAAGAAGGTGTTAGGACTATGAAAAATGTGTTGTTTTCGCATTTTTATGGAATCACAATGTTGGAAAATTGTTTCATGTAGCTTTTTTTTTTTGTCGAAGTTTCCTGTAGCTAATTTTGATTTGCTTCGCTATTGTTTTGGAGTTGAAATTGCATTTGATGATATTGTGTAGGTATTACAAATCCAAAATACAATAATGTGTTATGGGTTTTTTTCTTATGGGAGTTTTCGTTTCTTCCCTAAATTCATGGCTCAGTTGACTCATGATATATTATTAGCTAGTATTTGATTCAATTCGTGTTCTCTTGGATTTTCAAATTGGTCATGTTTTTCGTTTGATTACATTAACAGTGTGTGTTTTCTTTTGGAATAGAATGATCATTGTTGAATTTATGAGGGTTAAAGGATGGTAATAGATATGGAATTGGTCCGGGTATGGATGTTTGAATATGAACAGAGAGACGCATATAAAGGATCTTTTTGATTTGGATATGAATTTCTTCACCATTGCTCATGTTTTTGGTCACATAATCATTTGCCTCATTGGTGATTTGATAGAAAACACTTAATCAGCTCTTTAGTCAAGTTTGCAGAGTTTTGACGAACACATGAATACGCAGCTCTTCGTTGAGAGGACACTCTAAATCGAGATATGGAAGGTCCGTTTCTAAAACCATAATTCCAAAATTTCTTATAAATCTTGAATGAGTTTGGTAATAGTATGCGATTTGTTCTGTATGCTAAGCGGCTCTAGATGTTGATCGATGCAATTAGATTGTTTGTTAGTCTAGATGATGATGCTTTAGTGATGGTTAGTAATTTATTTTCACTGCAATGAGTGGCTCTCTTTGATGGTTAGTAATTGATGTTTGGAATCAATTTTACAAGAGATGGTATGCAGTGTAAAGATTGGCTCTCTTTGGTTGTTGTACATAGTGATTGTTGGTTGGTCTATGTTTCTTCTTACTTTGGTGCTCGGCTTAATCGTAATGAGAGGTATGTGTCTATTTTACTTTACATATTTTTTGATTTTGAACTATCATATTTTTTGCTCAACAATCATATTTTGAACTTTTGATCTTTCTTTCACTTTCTGTGTATATTACATCTCCTCTCTGTCTGTGACCTTGAATTGGCTTTCAATTGTTAGCATAGGTTATTGTATGTGTTTACAATCATGTTATCTTAACTTGTATGACATTTTTCCTTGTTTTAGTGTAAAGAAACAGATGCGAAAGGAAACCATTTTGGCCTTGGCCAACTTCAAGAGATGGTCAAAGGGAAAAGAAAGCTGACTTATCCAAGCTCATTGACTACCTCAAACAAGCTCAGACAGCTACAGCCACTCCAACGAGCACTCCTAACCCACCTGCTACCACCGCACATGAGCCACCTGCTACACTAAGTTAAGCTCTTAACTTAGTAATCTATGATCTCAAACTCTCTATGTGATGGAACAATATTTTGGTGTAGATAAAATGTTAGATCATTTTTTTGGTCTTTATATTAATGGTCTGTTTCGGCTAAAAGTTTGTGTAATCTCTTGTTTTTATTTTAATGCACTACTTTTTGAATTGTATAACTTTTAATTATGTAATATTAATGTCGGGTTTCAAACTGATTTTCGTCTAATTTAGATTTCCTGTTTGTAGGAATGATCAAACGAGTATTGTCTATATATACTGCTTTTAGATACAAGTAGTACCAAAAGCGTAGTAATTTTGTTACTGATATATGACCAAATTTGGTCATATTAAGGTCAACGTAGTCGCACACTCGTCGCTAATAAGTGACGAGGTTACAACTACAAGTTCAGTCTCACTTTTGCGACGTCAAAAAAGAGTAACAATTTAGTCACAAAGGATAGGTTGTCACAAATTCGTCGTTAATGTGCCACCACTTAGCTTCATCGTACATTAGTCACAAATTTGCTACTAAAATAAAAAGACACAAAAGAGTCGTACATTTGCGACTGATTTGTGACCGTTAAAATTTGCTACCAACAAATTGGATATATCGAGTTCTGAGTCGACGAGAATCCATTAGGCTAAGTTTACGTGCAGACTCTATAAATGGATCAACGTTGTTTTGAACTCCATGGAGATTGATGCTCATTGAACAAACCCGATGATTCATCATCAAAACAACCAGATGTTGTCTCGCAGCTTTTTCAAAATGGTCTTTGATGAATATCGGATCTTTGACTAAAGCGTGCCAATGTTTGCAAGAGAACTGTGATCTTCCTAGAGATGTCGCCGGAACCCTAAAGAGTATATGCTCTATCAGGTCACTTGGAAGACCAGAAATCATCATAGTTTGAAATTGAACACAAGTTGTTTCCCCAAAACTTAAGTTATGTCCTTAAGGCTTCCGCTTTAAATAGCCTTTCCAATTCCTTATATGGTTTTTGTTTCCAAATTCTTTTTAGCTTTTATACCAAGGAAACTCATTTGTAAAAGGAAATAAGGTATATATTTCAGGAAAACCCCTAACATTTATATCTTATTATATAAAGTAGAGTTTGTCAAAATTGTAACTCATTAGATGGTGACATGTGTCTAATATCGATCGAGATGATGACATGTGTCAAAATATTACAATTATGTTAAACCAATAAAATAAAGACACATTAACATATTTTCTTATTATTTCATTAACATATTTCTAAAAGACAAATCAAACTCTAATGTAAATTGTTTTAAGAAAATAAAATATAGATACCATTAAGTTAAACAACAACAAAAAATGCACATTAATATATTTTTTAGTGTTTTGTTAATATATTTCTTAAAGCCAAACCAAAAACTATATATGCCAAAATGTAAATGATTAAAATAGGAAAAGTGTTAAATCTTAAAAAAAGTTAATGATTCAACAAAAATGCAAGTTACCTTATTTTTACCTTATTTCTGATTAGCAAAAAAAAAAACCTATTATATAAAGCTTTTCAAAGGTTTATATAAACTATTCTTTGAAAGGTTTTTCAAAGAATACAAAAATCTTTGGGGAATTTGCTTGGTTTGACCCATAATTTGATTTTAACTACATGGGTAACCCACATATCTCATGTTTGTGAAAACTAACCTAAAGGGGTACTGAAATTACAACTACAACCTTTATGACAAAAAAAAACCCGCAGGTCATAATGACTGTTTTAGCCCTAGAGAAGTCTGCTACGTAATGTAGAAGTCTACTCATAGACTTCCACACGAAATTCAACGCGTAGACTCTATGTGAAGTCTACTTTGTGGTTCAGTAGACTTCTTTGGAAAGTCTACTCTATAATTATATTTCAAATTTAAATTTATAAATTAACAAAAAATATTTTGATAAACAAATCTGGTTGAGGACCAAACTATAAATAATTGTGAAGTATGAAAAATAAAATTGCATAAAAAATCACAAATTAAACCTACAAAGATAAATTATGTCTACTTTGTGGTATAGTAGACTTCTCTATATAATTATATTTCAAATTTAAATTTATAAATTAACAAAAAATATTTTGATAAAAAATTTTGGTTGATGACCAAACTATAAATAATTGTGAAGTATGAAAAATAAAATTTCATAAAATTTCACAAATTAAACTTACAACAACAAATTAGGTTATGAATGAAATACATACTATACTAAACAAAGAGTTACCAAACAAGGTACTTCATAACCATTTGTTTAAATATTGATGTGGTGATATGTTGGTAGTTTAATGTTTGATATTTATAGGTTTTATGAGTTTATTTACGGTTGTAGTGCTTTAGTTTTAGGAATTAGATTATTATTTATGGTTTAGGGTTTCGTTTTATAAACCGTAGTGTAGGGTTTGACTTTTTAAGTTGAATTAACTATAAGATGATGTGAAATTTTGACAAGGTTTTCATCATTTGGCGTAATTGGCCGAGTTACGAGTTTGAAATATGGGTAACAATGTGACATTTATAGGTTGCAAACATGTTTTTACACTTAGGGTTAGATTTAGGGTTTATCATTTTTATCTTTAAAATTTCAAATTTGCATAAAAGTGTTAACTTGTGAATATATTAAACTTTTTTTGACCGTTTTGTATATGTTTTTATTTAGACTTTTGAATAATCATTGAAAATAATCAATTTACGTTTTCGGATAGTAGACTTCATTAGTAGTCTACTCAAACTAGTAGACTTTTCTGATAAAGTCTACTTTGAGTTTAGGGTTTCGTTGAAAGTTTAAGGTTAAGAAGACTGCAAACGAAGTCTACTTTGAGTTTAGGATTTCGCTGAATTTAAGGTTTAGTAAATTGCAAATGAAGTCTGCTAAACCGGAAATTAACCTAACCGGATATTCTTATCTTCGTATATAAACGAAATTTACTCAGACCTAACCCTAATTCTAGGGAAAAAAATCTGAACCAGTTTCTCTCTCTTAAACGGCGCTATATTCTCTCTCAACCTTCGTCGAGCTCACTGGCCACTATGTCACCGTCAGCTCCACCTCCATTAACGTTAGCTACTGACATATCCTTCTATTTCGGACTAGCATAGCTCTCCGGTGAGTCTTTCTCTGACCACCTCAGATCCACGTTTGTTTTTCTTACGAAACTGTCTATGTTACTCTCGTTTAGATCTACACATGGCCACAGATCTGGTTCTTATTTAAGTGAAATTGAAAGGTTGATTTAGTTGCAGTGGGTTGTTTTCATTTTTTTCTTCTTACGTAACTTCTGAGCTACAATCCCCGTGAGATGTATCTGGTGATACTTGTAAGCTTCCAAGATTGCATGAAACCGCAACTTCTTTCTTTGAATTTTCATACTGATTCTTCTCAATGGATTCTTCTAGCGAGACTGTATCAGCTGTGGTAACGTCTCTGCCTAGGCCTGGTAACCGAGCAGAGCCTAAATCTTGTAGGAGCTTCATAAAGGAAGTAAAATGCTTTCCTTTTGAGTTGATCTCGGAGCTTGATCTTGCTCTCTCTGTATTCTTAGGAGCATCGGAAACCACCGAATTTTGAAATGTAAGTACCGAATCTTCATATGGAAATGGATCTTGAACAAGGTATGTCTGCTCTTTCTTATCAACTTCTAAACTTAAGTCTTTTCGTTTTGAGTCTACGTTCGCCAGCGATTCTTGAAGTAGCTAATAAGGTCTTGGATTATTTACCAGAGGTGGTATTGAAGAACATAGATGAGCTTGCTTTTATCAGGAAGACGCAATTAAAGTTGGTAAATTTTGGTAAGAAGAAAAAGAAAGTTTCTTCGTATGTTAAATTTTAGTCTTTTCGAACTATTGAGTAATTTGATTCACTGAAACAAACACACACTAGCTACTAGTAGATTGTAGAGACATGAGTTAGTAATTCAGAGACTCCACATCGTTTCATACAATCTTGTGTTGTTACTTATACCCTTTGTGACCCCCTTTTATCTTTCGTTGTTGCTTGCATTCACTAACATAAGCTCTCTTTTTTCAGGAGTACCATGACAACATAGGAGATCTTGAAGGACATGATAACCTTTTAGTTGTGGAATTTCTTTAAGGCAACTTGAAGCTATTAAGATTCTCAGGTATCGCATTATACTCGTCACGATGAAACCATCCAATGTAAATGTATCCTTAAGGAAGATGGACGGCTCAGTTTGTACAAGGCAAGTGTTGTGTTCTTTGTATGTATGTTATAATTAAGTGCCAGAGTAAAGATCAAGACTTTATCTCCTATTTTACGTCTAACATAAGAAACATGAAACGTAACAAATCAAAAACTGTATTGAGAATATATGATTCATCTTATCCTTGATATGTGTCATATTTTTACTTCGTTTGTCTTCTAAAATCTTACATTAAAGCTTGAGTTTTTTGCTTTTGAACAGGTCGAACTTAATCTTGTTAGGCATTTGGTTATCGATATGTCATGCATTGATAAGAATCTCGACATGAGACTGATACTCTCTGCCAAAAGGAAAATGACGTCTCTCAACGTGAGTTGAATATGATATATGCATTTTTTTCTTGATAAATTGTGCTTATATAACTTGGGTAAATATTTCTTTGATGGGCAGGAGGAAGAGATAAGTAACATTAGAGGGCTACTAGATTCAGCGACTATGGATCGGAACGTGAAAGGCGGTTTAAGGTGGCCGGTTCTAAAGACAAAAACAAAACTCTAAGGCTTAGGGTTAGAAAAACTGATAGATTCAATGAGAGGATTGGAACAGGGGAAATCAAGAGAGAGGTGGCTTTGATGCTTAAAGACATCAATACTAAGTTAGAGGTAAATTATTGCACTTTTGAATATTTTTTAAACTCTGTTTGAAGTGAGGCTTATAGAGATTACTACTCTTGTGGTCTTGCAGGAGCAGAACATTGAGAGGGGTTGTGTTATGGAAATGCTTAAGGATGCTCTTGGAACCCTATGGGATTTCTTGCATTGTGATGCTTATCTTACCTAATGAAGAATCATATGATGTTGGCATGTTGCTGATGCGTGCTTTTGGGGGTTTTTTTTATCACTTTCTCCTGTTTTTGGGTACAATGCATGCATGTCAAGCATTTATCACAATACACAATTGCATAAAGAAACTTGAGAGAATAAAAGAAGGTTTACATCAAGAAATATTTACTAGAGAGGTAATGGGTTTGTCAAGTTTCTGAACCTGAAAGAAACTATCATTGTTTTTACATGCTTTGCGCTACTTAGAACATGTAAGCTCGATCTCTTCTATGGTTGTGTTCTTGTATTCTTTGAGATCCCATGCTTTGTTTGTTCTCAAGTTGGGGAGGCCTTCTTTGTGTTAGCCCACAAAAGCAGTGTGCCGGGAGCATATATTGAGAGTTTACTTTCAGTTCAGAAGTCATTGTGGCGTCTAATTGTTTGTTACATTTGCATTGAAAAACGATTGTATGACTCAAGGTCTCGAAATATATACAAAATGAGTATTGTTTTGTTTATTAAGAAAGAAGTTTAATTATTTTACTCCAAATTTCTTTATAAGAATCTTGTATTATATAGTATATGGTTTGAATGGGAAAATAGTATGATGTCCGACCAAATATGTCAGGATCATGTAAACGGAACAAAAAGTTAACAGTCGGCAAATAGACTAGTTATAGAGGTAAAAGGAATCGATTCCTCTTAAATTTGACCTTGGTAATAAGGTTCTAACAAGGAACATAGAAATCAGAAGTGTGGAAATACTAGACCAAAAAGATATCCGAAATTTTTAGACTTTGTCAATTGTTATATGAAAAACCACAAATATAACAAGAAAAGAGTACGTTAATCAACAACACATAACACATATACCATGCGCTCTACTTAACAAATCTAACTTCTAAAATGCATACAATTTTCCTAAAACCTTTTATCAAAACCCATACTTAGAATAAATTAGGTCGTTAGAATTATAGAAATTGGTTGAATATAATTATAGAAATTAGATGTTAAGATTTAGACATGTAATTGTAAAAACATAAATAAAATATCAATATATATTATTTTAAAATGCATTTGTATTAAAAAAATTACGAGTAGACTTCACCTACCGTCTATTCATAGACTTCTATCTGAAATCTACTAATATAAGCTAAGTAGTAGTCAAACAAGAAAATTGATATTTGTCATAAATATTGCATTTAAATATGTCCAACTGATACAGAAGGAAACAGAATGGATAACACACAAGTGAGGACAAGAAAATCTCAAAAATTTATTATAAATAAGTTTTAAATGCATTTCTAAAAAACTTAAAAATACAGACTTCACACGCAGTCTACTCATAGACTTCAACGGTAGTCTACTAAAATGTGAAAAAACTAATTAATCAAAAATAAATAGTTTCATTACAGCTGAAGATGTCAAACTAGTACATAAAAACAGAAAAAATATAACACACATTTGAAACCAACAAAATGTTAAAATTTCACTATACATAATTTTAAACTAATGTTTTACTAAAAACATAAATACAGACTTCCCTTGCCGTCTACTAGTACACTCTTGAAGAAGTCTACCGTGAAAAGCTAACTACTACTCAAACAAGAAAATTGATTTACACCATTAATATTGCAGTTAAATATCTCAAATCCATACAGAAGATCACATATTTGAAAACACACATGTGAGAGCAAGAAAATCTTAAAAATGTATTATATATAAGCTATAAATTCATTTTTAAAAAATATAAAAACACAGACTTCATCAGTAGTCTGCCGCAGAAGACTGCGTTTGACGTTAACTAGTAGACTTCCGCAGAAGTCTATCTAATGGGTTAGTTTTTGCAATTACGGCAAAACCCAGTAGACTTCTAACGGAAGTCTTCTTGCGTAGTAGACCATAATTGAAGTCTACCGAGGTTATTTTTGCATTTGACTAAAATGTTGACTTTTAGTAGTAGACTTCTCCAGAAGTCTGCTGTAAAAATAGGTTATATTTGCAATTTGACTTTTTCAGTAGACTTCCGCGGTAGACTTCTAATACCATAAATATCTAGCAGACATCCAACGGAAGTCTACGCACCTTAGTAGACTCCCGGTTGAAGTCTACTGGAACAGTAGAGGTTACATTTGCAATTGACTTATTTTTGACTTTTTGAGTAGACTCTAAAAGAAGTTTACTTAAAAAACAGGTTAGTTTTGTGTTTGACCAAATATCGAATTAAGTAACGAGTAGACTTCCCCAGAAGTCTGCTGAAAATTCAATTTGCAACAGACTTTTGGGGAAGTCTACTCTAAATATTTTCAAAAAGTCAATGTTCGAAATTTTGGTCAATCGCAAAACTAACCTCACCGTATAGAGTAGACTTTAAATAGCGTCTACTCCAAAAAGTCAACAAAAAGTCAATTGCAAAAAATAACCTAAACGTAGTCGAGCAGACTCTGAGGGAAGTCTGCTAGTAGAATCGCGTACAGAATCTGCTAAAAAAAGTCAACATTTTGGTCAAATGCGAAACTAACCCATTTTTTAAGTAGACTTCCCGTGCAGTCTACTGATTTTTTTTTTTTGTCAAAGGAGAATAAATGAGCACAAGCAGACTTCTATGAGAAGTCTACGTAAGAAATCTGAAAAAAGTCAATTGCAAATCTAACCTCTCGTTGACCAGCAGACGTCCGACGAAGTCTACTCTTCTGAACCAGATCGGAAAATACGGTTTTTAGCTCCGTTTCGCCGTAGATCCCTGTTTTTAGCTCGTTTAAACACACAAAATCCCTACTCTAACTGTTTACTACGAAGCCCAGACATTATCTAGCAAAAACCACGAAAATTCAAGAGATTGTGAGTGAGAGAATTTTTCAAATGCTCATTTACATAGTGTTTTGGATGAAATTGGAGATGAAATGGTAGTTGAGGAAGTTATCAGTTGGTTTGTGATGTATTTATGCACGAAAATCATATGGAGATGCATTGAAGAGCTTCAATTTGGTTGTTCATGGTGGTTGTGAAACTTGATGGCGATGACATTTTCGTAAATAAGTTGATATAATTGGGTGTTTGTTTGTGAAATCAAATGTCTGATTTTCAAAAAAAAAAAAAATAATTCAGATATAATGGCATTTCCGTAAATAAGTTGAATGTTTTGGTTTTTTTGAAAAAAAATTGATGAGAGAGAAAATTGGGTATAGATTTGTAATTGACTTCAAATTTTGGGTTATTTTAGAAACCACCCCAAAATCTTTACTACACATACTTTTCAACATAATTATAGAATATTTCAATATAAGAACTTTCAATGTTTTTAAAAAGAAAATTGTATGAAATCTTATAATATAAAGTTGTATGCGCACCAAACTATAACTCACGAGATTACGACATGTATCATTGTTAGTTTAGATTGTGACATGTGTCAATAAAAAAAATTATAATCTATATTATTTACTTTTAAAATCAAATTGTAGTCTAATTTAAAAACGAATAACAAATCAAAAGGAGTTGTTAATAAGAAAGGAAAACAAAAAAAAATAAAGTCAAAAGAAACGGAATTAATGAAAAAAGTAGTCATAACAAAAATAAGACAAAAAACTGCATAACTATTTGATAAAAGATAGTCAATGCAATTGGAAAAAATAAATTAAATGTTGACAAAAAAATAAAGTTGTCATCATGGTCAAATAAAATAAGGCAAATAGGTTTCATACCAATTAAAAAAATTAGACAATACAATTAAAAAAAGAAAATTAAGCTTAAAAAGGTATAATTGTTGTTACTGAAATAAAAAGGTATAATATCATATTGAGTTTAGGGTTTAGGATTTAGAGTTTATTTTCAATTAGCAAAAGGTACATGAAGACCGTTCCCAATCTTAATATGACATCAATTTATTTTATTCTCTTAATCAAGCTAATTATAAGTTCGAAGTAAAATGATGCAATATAAAAAGATTATTTATGCAATTGGAAAAAAGTTATCTGAAAATTATACGGATTTCAATTTAGAATATAATTTTACGGGTTTTAATTTATAATATAATTATACGGGTCATAACTACATAGATTATTAATTTCAAAATCAAATACATGCATATTATGTGGGTCCTAATCTAGTATATTTATAATCTATAGGTTAACAAAAATTCCATTGCAGCACACTGGTTAAAGCTATATCAATTATCAAATTGATGTGACTTCCCGGTTTAAAGCCCGGCAGTGGATAATATTTTTTTGTTCTTTGGGACTCTAAAACAACATACATGCTAAGGAAAAAAGGTCAATTTGGACCCAGACTATTGCGAATGTGCCGTTTTGGATCTGATCTTTTGCTTGTGGTTAATTTATACCCAAACACAAAATAAATTCAAATTATATACCCAAACTCTTTTATTTTGGGCCAAAACGAACCTTGACCAACTTTCCGTTAGTCAACACTAACGGAACAATGACTAAGACGACACGTTGGCAAACAGATACTAAGAGTTTTTTCGTACTATATGTCTTTATATATTAGTAATTTTGATTGCACATGTATTATATTGATGGCCTAGTGGTTCTGTAGGTGTAATTCCCGTCTGGACCTAGGTTCGAGCCCAAATTTGACTAAATTTTAGGTTTTTTCCTTTTTAATTTAATAAAGAACAAAACAGTCTTTCCAACTTCATCTTCTTCCCTTCGACAGCCACCTCCGAAAACCCTAGATCTCGATTTTTTTTCACATTATTCATTAATTTTGTTCATGATTCAAGTAACTTGTATTAATTTTGTGTAAATCCATCATCTATTTTTCAACTTCTAACATAAAAACACACAAAAAATTAGATTTTTCAAAAGATTCGAAGGAGGTGTGCCCATAATATCTTGAAACATTGGATTTGTGCCCATAATATCTTGATTTTTGCAGAATTTTTGTTTTTTGTTTCGAAGAAGAAGAACAAGAAGTATGGACAAATCACAAATGTTATAGCAAAGAAAAGTTGTGGTACAATTAATTGTGTAGGAGTGACGAAATTTGGGGTTAAAGTGTGAAGAATAAAGAAAGGAAGAAGATAATAAGCGATATATACATATGAGAATGGTTTTAGTTCATTAATTTGTTCTTAGCTCAAGAGCATTTTCTGGGTTTTCTCTAATCATTATGGGAATTATGTCGAAGAGATCCAAATGATGAGAATCTGATTGTTGTTTTATGAACGGCAATTGGAAATTATACAAAGTTTGTTGATTATCTTTTGTGTTCATACAAATTCGATATTAACAAAGAGAGAAATTAGGGATTTGATTTTTTTTTCTCCCAAATTAACCCAGAAAAACGTCGTTTTGGTCGATTAAACCGAGTCTGTTTGCCAACATGTTGTCCTAGTCATTTGTTCCGTTAGTGTTGACTAACGGAAAGTTGGTCAAGGTTCGTTTTGTCCCAAAATAAAAGAGTTAGGGTATATAATTTGAATTTATTTTGTGTTTGGGTTTAAATTGACCACAAGTAAAAGATCAGGTCCAAAACGACACATTCGCAATAGTCTGGGTTCAAATTGGCCTTTTTCCCTACATGCTAATCAATTAAATTTATCGAAACGCAGCGTCTAGTTCATGTTCCAGTCTTTGTGTGGGTTCGTTGATGATGTGATAGACAAGTAAAGATGCATTGCATTGGGAGCTTGATACTATCAAAACAAAATTTATAACAATCTCCTGTAATACCAAAGATAGGTCAAGTATATAACCTAGCCCATAGTAACATGGTCAGATTTGTGAAGACTACTTTGATCATATGAGAGCTCAGCCTCATGGCCGCTTTGAATATAGTCTTGTAACTTGTTTACTAGTTATTCTATTTAAACACTAAAACCAGTTTTCAAGAAAGAATAAGAATTACTGTTTTAATGATGAAATGATATATTATTCAAAGCCGGTTTGTTCAGGCATATAAATATGAAATTTCAACACCCAAACAAAAAGAAAATTCATAAAGGATCTTAGTTTGTAGTAAGCGTCATATGTAAAACTAAACCTCATGAGTGATATCTTTATTGTAACAATGCTATTCCCTACTCTATGTATACTCTGTGTTGTTTGACCTACACGATGCGTTACCTTTCCAGTTTGTACCTTAAGAACTGTTGCAGAGTTATGAGGTTATGTTTGTTGATGATCCTATTAGTCCTTCACTCACAAGACGCATAGCCGCTTCTTTGGTGAATTTCCTTGCAAAGAGAAAGCACGGGACGGGTTTTGAATCTGCCTTACACCATTCTGTTCGAGATTCAGACTCGTAATTGACATGGTTTATTTTCTGCCCCAAGAAAATATAAAAGAACAAGAGATTACTCAAAGATCCATTCGGTTGTGATGTTAATCACTAGTAAGAGAATATGTACCTTTATTTCTTTTATTTCCTCAGGGCCAGAGTTTTCAAATGTGAAAGTTACGGGATGCCAAGATTCGGCTTCATATTTTGTGCCCGAAATGTTCCATACAGTGTATGTCAGTGTTCTACGTTCCAGTTCATTCTCTAGTCCTTGCATCTGAAAAGACAAGTTTGGATTATATAACGGATATGGAACTTTTATTAGATGGATAAAAGAAACAAAGATGGGAGAGATTTTTAGCAGATATGATTACCGTAAGCAATGTTTGCACATAGTGTTCATCGGGGATACAGTTGCGCCGGTTCTCTTTCTGAGTTCACATCAAACATAAAAGGTTTAAACATCCGACATTTGATTGAGAAAGAAAGATAGGCATATCAACGGGCAGAAGTGGCATAAACTTCGAAATATAGACTGCTGCTTGAGATTGTTTCCAAACCAACATAAATCGATTCAAGGCTGCTGCTGTTAAATTAAAATGCCAACTTTAAAGTATCACTTACAAGAAACAGCAATGACTCTTTGGAACCCAAAGGTGGAGCTCTCTGCAAATTGTAAGAGAGATCAACAAATAATCTGTTGTTTCTTCCGCACAAAACAATCAAGATTGACATAGGAACGAGAAAAGATAATCTGAGGTTTTGCGTAATGGTGGTTACTACTCAATGAAACCAAGCAGTAACAAAATGAAAACATGTAATGCTTGGTCTTTACCTTACAAAATTTCTTAAAAACTGGGAATACGATACCATCATTTACAATGACCTCTGCATGACTTCTGATTAAAGATATCCACTGCAATAAATAAACATAGGATGAGATTCAAATATTCATCAAAAACTGGAAATGAAGCCCTTGCTCTTCTCACTGTGATGCTTAAATTTCCAGAAAAAAACTCAGAATTAATAAATTTTGTCAAGGAATTAGTTCTGCAACGTTCATTTCAAAAGCAAGTAAATGTGATACCTGGGATCCTTTTCGCCATTTCTCTTCAGGTATAACAGGAGACATTTCCACACTGTACCGTGTCTCTTTAGTATGAAGAAAACTGCAAATAAAGAGAGAGACATAGTTATGAACATCTAAAAAAAACTCCTCTTACAATACACTAGTTATCATGCCATATATGTCACAAGTGGTTCCAGTGACATATTTACAAGTACTGAGAAACTTTATCAAGATTCAGAGTTGCAATCTACCTATCAACAAAACTCCTCGGTGAAGAGATAATATATCTGTATATATATCCAAAGTCATATAACGGAGCACATCTGCAAAACAGAAAGTCGAAACAAAGTGTAATCACGATATATGCTGAAAGTCAGATGCAATAAGCTATGGTCAGACATAAGGTGATCTCATATAAGCAAATGCTCGGATTTGCGAGAACACATATGACTATATGTATGTGTGTCTTGTAACCGGCACAAGCCCGCTCCTGCATTAACAAGTTCACAACTAAAAATCAAGAGAAACTATAACTGACCAACCAGTTAACGCCTACAAATCATATGCAAAATAGAGTAAAGAGATTCACACCAAGAACAACATGTATGTGAAGTACAATTAAGCAAGCAGAAGCACTCAATGAGTAATGCGCAAAGAACCACACCTGTCAGAGAGAAGAACAAATCTTTGATTTGAGTGATCCTCTAAAGCAGAAGCAAGCAACAATCTCTCAGCTGCAATCATGCTGGATTCTCCCCATATTACCTATAACCATAACACTTGAATTCATCCACTAGAATCCTTAGGAAATTTGGAAATATTTTTCTCAGAAACACTCACCTTGATGCTATTGTTCAATTGACGATTGTAGAAATACTGAGATCTCGTGGTTTCTTCATTGAACACAAAACCAGGTACTGAATGTACATAAATGGAGAAATTCCCCTGATCTCCACCCTGCGAAATTGACTACAATCATCAAAAAATTTATCCAAATTTAGTAAATCAAAGATCGTGAGTCAACGAATCTTGACCTCGAAGAATCTATCCCATAGAAAATCAAGAGGGAGATTACGTCGAGCTAAGAAAAGGAAAGCGAGTTTCGGACGGTCGTCGGAGTAATGAGATCTCACGACGGAGAGTGGCGTCAATGTGGTACCGGGATTGTATTGAAGGTGGATTCTGAGGAGAGCTAGGAGACAAAGCGAGACGGAGAATCCGATAACGAACTTCAATCCGAGCCTGACGATGCCGCGAAGTGACACCGGAGGTTGCGTCTGCGATTTCCTTGACATTGTTTACTCACCGTAAAACGATCAACATTCGATTCCTCACTGGCAATGTCAAGGAAATGGATAATCAAAACCTTTTTAGGGTTTTTGAAGTCAGAAAATTTTCAGGAGAGATTGAAAACGAAGAGAAATTGGCATTTTTGGATTTGAGTAGAGAAGAAGACAATGGAAAGTAGACGTAGAAACTAACCGACGTCGTTTAGAGAGTCGGATTCACTAAACGACGACGTTTAGGATAGTCAATACTCAAAACAATAATTACCCAAATTTAAAGCACATTATAAAATTTTATTCAACACCTGAATTATTTTCCAATCTGAAAAGTCAACTACCAAAAGATTTTCCAAAAACAAAATATTAGAAGTATTTCAGAAATGGAATAATATCTAAAAAGACTATCAATGTTCAGTAGTCAAAGTTTTAAACCTTAATATAGATTAGTCAAAATCTTTTAAAATGGTGGAATCACCAAGTTACCAAAGAGGAAAAAACCTTATGTAAACCAACCAAAAAAAAAAAAAAGTTCAAACAAAACTCAAGGAAAATATCACATCAGACTATTTTGGTTTAGAATAACATGGTCATACTTGCAACTACTAACACAAACCTAACAAGTAACTTCATCAATCCTAAGATTCCTAACTCCTAAGTAAACAAAGCTTTTAACTGTTAGATCTCAACAAAAGCTAATACTATTATTATTATTAGCTTTGCAATATCACGATTTTTCACTTTTCTTTGCAAATACAGTGCTAATGCAAAACAATGCAAAGAAGATTAGTAAATATGACTTAATGTAAGTGTGTCTTAATGTCTTACTTAGCTATGTGCTAGCCAAGTTGGTTCTTGGTAGAGGGAGCTTCTTATGTCCACTTTTATTGGCCGGTGGTTTCTATCTCGGGATTGCTCATGGAAACGTACCTTTAGTCGCTCTCATATGACACATGTGGTGTGTGTGATCGAGCATTTTTGTGGCCGTTTTCCGTTGACGTTTTAGGCATGGACCTCCTCCGAAGTGGCTCTAGGATGCTCTTGTTGGTTTTGAAGACTACTCTAGCTTGCACTTGCGTCTCCCTCGCTTTTTGGATCGGATATGAACAAGCATCATCGTCATCATTTCGTCCAATTCCATAGCTTATGACTATGTCGAGTAAAGTCTTAATGCGTCCTTGTTTTTATCTTTTTTGCCTTGGACTCAATTCATTTGGTTTTTCGATTGTAAACCCTAACTTATTCATGATAAATGAAATATTTACCTTTTAGCAAAAAAAAAGATTAGTAAATATTCATATGCCAAAAAATGGCCTCCAATTCCAAAAACCCGAAATATTACATGAAAATCCCATTAAAAAAAGGAATCATTTTCAGGAGAAAGATGTTTCTTTTCATCACAGCAAAAGCCAAACTACAAATCTCCATGGCTTTACAATACTACAACGTACAAAATCTGCTGTCTCCTGCTAAACTCTTCAGTCATAACAAAAACTAATAGCTCCTCTTTTTTAGCTTCATTCTGGCAATAATATTGTCTCCAATTCTTTTAGAGCTTGTTCGACCGCATAAATCACCATCTTATTGATCTGTTTATCATGACAAAGTTTCAAAATAGATAAGAGTAAATCACCAGTCAGTGAAAGATAAACCCTGAGAGGCTTAATCAACATCTTGTGTTTGTTTCAGCTAAAAGCAAGTAAGAACATGATCACCACTAATCTTACATTTTCAGTATAGGTAAACAGAAGAAAAGAATCACCTCAAGTTTGTCTTCTCTGGCTTTATGGTTCTTGGGAAGTTGTCGAAACTCTTCAGTCAAACGGAGACACTCATGGATGTTCTCTGGTGAAACAAAATCAACAGCTACCTTTGTGCACGACTGTTCCAAATCCGCAAAAGAAAAAATCGGTTATATAAGTTAAATCATAAGAAAAAATTAGTTAAAGAAATACAGAAATCATTCAAATAACCTTTAGATTCCGAACTTGATGAGGACAACCCGCGGGTATAAACACCGCTTCTCCTAGCTTTTGCACAAATGTCCATGGCACAATCCCTTGAATTCAAACACCAAAAAAACCATATCACAAAATGTCAACAACCCTTGAAATGACAGTTATTATAGTTACATGTAACATACCGAATTCCGCCTTGAGTTTTCTTTTATGCTCCACGGTTAAGAAACATGACTGATCATGTATCGGATGATACATCTGACAAAAGAATCCCACCAAAGTTATCATTCATCAGTACATAAACATCGAGCTCGGAGACTAAAAAACTGATTATTTATACCTTTGTCACAGGAGCACAAAAAGTATGTCTGAATTCTTTGCAATGCTTCCTTAAATACTCTTCAAGCTTAGGAACATCTTCTCTTCTAAATATGTCCCAAAGCGCGCTTCCTGTTTCATCATGAAATCCATTTTCATCACACACAAACTCTTCTATGTCTAAACCATTTTGCTCCTGAAGCGCCTCTTTCTCATTTTGTTGCTTGTGTTTCTGTTTCAGAGTTTCAACTGCAGACATTTGCTTCTCAGATAGTGTTACTTCCGCCGTGTGCATCAGAATATTAACCTACAACAGAAAACAAACCTTACTACATCTGACAATACTAAAATACCACATTTTTATCAAAAATTCTGAAGCTTACTGCATCTGATATATCACAGTGAAGCTTAGTGACAGAATCGCCTCTCCCGAGCTCATCTGAAACCCCGTACGCTATGTACGTTTTTGGACCAAGATCTGGTTTAAGAAGTCCTTCAGGAAGCTTCGCAGCAATGTTGAGAATCCCGGATCTAGGATCGCTGTATTCTTGGAACGGTAATGCGGATATGAACTCATCGCAGTGACGAGGTAAAAGGTTTTCAAACTTGTCTGAAGGAGGCCAATCCTTTAGCTTCAGCATCTCAGGCCAGAAGTTACCATATGTTCTTCCTTTGCTGTATCCTTCAAAGAAGTCTTTAGTATTGATCTCCACCTGCGTTTGTATGAAAAGACAAGTGAATTTTAGAGCGTATAGAACACCTTTGAAAACCGTAAACACGATATATTTACCTCACAATTAGCTAAACAATCGATTGCTTTGACTTCAGACATCTTAGAGCTAGTTGCTGAATCAACATTCTGGCATAACGCCCGCCACATAACCATTGGCTCCCAACTTAAACCAGGTGTGTTGTTAAGAGCATTTCGAACAATCACTGGTTCGCCTTTAGACCAATGCTCTTGGAAATGCAGAAGCTCTTCTTGCTTCAGGACATCAAAAGAGTCAGGACTGTAGAGGTAATTGTCACTTGATCCCTCCCTCGAAGCTGCTTTCCTCCTCATACTCATCTCCAAATCAGAAGAACATCTGCAGTGTGATATTTTTGGACTGATACCACAAGAGGCTAAGAATGTATCTGCCTTTTCCTCCAAATCTGAAATCCAAGTGACCGGTAAGATTCGCTTAAGCTCCAAAACACAATCACCGCAACCGCCTAGCTCTTTTGGTGCACATGTTATGCTACCATTTTCATTAGCAATCCACTTAATCAATGGATTATTAGTCTCATCCTCGGAAACAGAAGAAGTCCCCGGTTCTGCATCTTCGCCGTGTATATATTGGCTCCCTCTATTCACGAATTGTAACTTAAATTCCGGGCGTTCTGAAAGCCGTCCTTCGCGGATGTCTTGGCAACAATTCAGACAAAGTTCATAAGAGCATTTTGGGCAGCTTCGATGCAAGTCAACAATTGAGGTTGCACAATGATTACTACAACACAAATGACATTTGTGTAAATATAATACATTTGTCATATAACTCATCAAACAAATGCAAAAGTATGATACTTACCAAAAGACACGCTCTTCATTAGTGCATAGAGTCTCAGATATATCAAGTTGAGAAGGAAGTAATCCTGTAAAGAACAAATCAATTATGTCATCTTGTAGCAGCAAGAGAAAATCTTGTTCTGGTAACTAGAAGAAGATCCATCTATACCTTGAAACTTTGCCTCGGTTTCAATCTCTTGATCTTGTGCTTTGCATAACTTCTTCAGGAAAGGAAGCATCGACTCAATCAAGTATCGAAGATGATGAAATTTTTCAGAATTACTAAGGTTCCTCTTTGATGTCTGTAAGAAAAAAAAACAGATATTTATCTCCATTCACACAAAAACGAAACTCGATCTTGCAAGACTCAAGAAAAGAATACAATGATACCTCGATTAATCCACTCGACTGCAAACATTTGCAACAGTTGCAATTACCGCGGCAAAAAGGACATTTTTCCAAAACATCATCCTGAGACAAATGGGGATACCTGTGACAAACCATCCAAACATGTATTAAGGACATTGATGAAATCTATATGTATTAGGAGGCAGCAGAAGTGAAAATGTAATGAACTAACCATTTCTTTATACATGGAAGACAGTAAATTCTCTCTTCACAAAATGTGCAAATGAAAAGATATCTTCTTTCCCCTTTAGAGCAATGATGACAAATTGCAAGATCTCCCAAACTTGCCTGTGTAAGGGAATAAAAACAAAACAAAACAGGATTTTCAGACAAAGGTTGAGTACATATTCACATTTCAAATAATGTAAGAAGAAAAATGTTACCCTTAAACTGTTTGTCATGCTTCTCCACTCGTTAAAATTCTCGTTGTTTTTCGGATGACAATCCGATAAATCAGACTCAGAACGCGAACAAGAACCGCTAACAACATCTGTCACATCTTCAACAACTTGAATATCCTTACAATCTAAATTCCTGCTCTTACTACGAGATGTCGCATTGACTAAAGGAACTAGCTCCAGTCCTTGTTCCCATTTCTCTTCTTCTTCTTTCTCTGTACTAGATTTCCTAATCACAGAGCTTCTCTGCTTCACTTTTTCTTCACATTTCTTTTCATCTTCATTGCACAAATCTTGTTTCTTCGTAGCTCTCTTCTTTCTCACACATTTGGTATTACCTTCATCAGCTTTAGACCGTTTCCGTTTTTTATTAGTCACTCGCTTTGGAGATGCAACACTGTTCTCTTCGTCTATGTCTGAACCAGTGCTAACACTTGTTGCCTCAACAGGTTTCTTCTTCTCTGGCCAAGAATCCTCCGGTGTAGTCTCCATAAGACCATTATGCTTGAGATTCCCTCCATTATCAGCAGAAGCAACTACAGACTCCATTGTCCTCAAATTTCACCTACCTAATTCAGTGTCAATAACCAATAAAACCTTCAGAAAATCAAAATAAGACAAGCCACTCAATTCAATCATAACTAATATCAAACGAGTATGGTTCCACTTCCACATATTACGAAATGAGTTGTTGAATCAATATACAGTTTCAAAAACCATAATAATATCACAGAAACAAAACCAAACAGAGGAATCATGAACAGATAAAACAAAATATCGGATTCAACACAACAAGAAATGAGAATTTTTTGGACAATATATAAAGAGTATCATTTATCACCTTTTCTGATAAAACACAAACAAAAAAAATCCCAGCTCTGAAGAACAAATATATACCCTAGATTCAGCTTTTAAAAAAATAGTCTACATGATTTTTAAAAACGCCTCAAATTCTCCTGATTCAATGAAACATATGAAGAGAGAGATAAAGTAGAAAATCTTAAACAGTAAAAAAAAGAGCCCGGTTCTAAAAGTAGAGACTACTGACTCGGACCGTACGTGGTTAATGTTGAGTGGACCACACGAGATTAATGAGCGCGTGGCTATTTGTTATTGGCTCACCCAACTGAACCACCGATTCGCTCTCGGACACAACCACCAAAGCCTTTTCAAAACTCTTTCAATTCTGGTTTTAAATAATTATAATTTTTACAAAAACGTTTTCTTCAGTCAATTTTTTGTTCTAATACCGTCCGATTCTCACGTAAGCTAAAAAGACGATTCGTACGCGCGTGAGAATCACGCTTTTCCAAAAAAAAACCAAATACATACTGAAAATACGCATAATGGATCATATCATAGGCATAAATACAGATTTTTTTTTTTTTTTTTCAACCTTACTCCGCATAAATACAGATTTTATACGTAGAAAATACAGATCTTAGAGTTATAACGCTATCAGAGACTTTACTCAAAATATTACGATATCAATTCTGATAGTGTTTAAAAAATTGATAGTGTTTAAAAAACGAGTTTTTACTTCGCTATATAATGAATGTATACGTTATATGAATAAACTTAGCTTTGGATTACCTGTGAAAAAAAAAAATTTGTGTGGTTGACGTTTCGGCGTCGAATGTTTTACGATTCAGTATTCTGATAGAACACTGCTTATTTTTGTTTTTGTATTTTTTTTATCTGTTTCTACAATGGAACCAATTCTTAGACTTAACAATTTATTTTTATAAACAAATTTGTAACTCTAGTTTATTTATTTAATATTTATATTTTAGTAAAAAATGATTGAAAATAAGGAAATATTTTATTTTTTGTTTTTAGTCAACATACATTATATGGTAATTAATTGAAAGAGAAAGAAATAGTTTTTTTCTTTCCTATTACTGTCAGCAGGAAGTAAATATGAAAGGAAAGATATATTTTCTTCTTGATATGTGTATAATTAGGTGGAAATAAACTATGTACAATGTATCTAAATTTGACAAATAAAGCAAAGAATACTCATTATTCTACATTTTATGAGTTTTTACTATTTTTGCATTAATGACAATTGTAGTCAGAAAGTAATGATTTGTTAGCATTTATGAAGACACTTTACAAAAATAAAAGTTTTCTGCAATAAAGGTGTAATGTTTTTTTTATAATAAAAACAAACGAAAAGGTTTTCCCGTTGGAATTATAGTATAGCCTTGAACGGTTAAGAATCTACTAAAAATAGAAACTATTTTTGAATTTCGATATTGTAATGTTCCATATTGACAAATCGTTGAGCGATAAGGATAGATTCCTTAACAATTACTATCAGCAATGAATTATTTTTTCCCTTGACACTTTGTCAATTGTTTATGTATTTTCAGAAAAAAAAAATTCTCAAGTATTGAAAGTTAACCAAATAAAATTGTCATCATATACAAAATCCAAAAATGTAAAGACCCAACATGGTTAGCTCTGTTTCTTTCTATACAATATAAAACCAATCCGGTTCAATGAAAATCAATGGTTCTCTGGTTATCTTTTCGATGGCGAAGGCGAAGAACCGCGGCTAACTTGGCTAACCGCCGGTGTATTTATCCGGGACTGACGTTTGGTCGGTACAGTAACACATTCTTCATCCGAATCTTCGAGGCAATAACCGGAAATCTCGGACCGGCCATCTTCATAGTAATCGTCTTTGAAAACCGGATGAATATATGCTTTCTGAAGATACGGTTTCAAATTAAAATTTGGTTCTCTTGCTTTTTCCAATGTATCTTTGATCATAGCTTCCTGTAAACCGGACATTATGAGATCAATAACACATACTTAACCAAAACAAGCCACATTTAGAGTTACTTAACCGGTGACATTGGAATTTAGTTTTAGACTAGAACTTTTAGTGAAAATGTGAGACTTCTTGTACTAACCTGCAAGGGGTGACGGAGAAATGCTGGCTCATACCGGCCTTTGCAGAATCGGTGGAAGAAAACAGTGAGGATCGGTAAGGCGAGGAGGAATGGCGTGGACTGAGCGGCTCCTTTAGTGCTCAATAATCCCATCAAAAGGACTTGTGATATGATCAAAGCCGCTATTATACGTCCATGAACATCTGGCCAGAACGCAGCCGCGCTTTCGTATTCTTGATTGTACACATTAATGATCTGCAAAAGAAGACCCCCAAAACGCAAAATCAGCAAACAATACAAGGGTAAAAATGTTCAAGAAGTAGATAAATATATGTGTGAATGCCAAAAGAGCAAGAACCAAAATTTATAGTCAATAAACACTTTATCCGGTTAAGTTGATAAATCAAGAAAATAGATTGCGAACCCTGTTCGACACCAATTGGACTTTGGTTATGTCGAAAACCGGAAAAACTTGACTAGAGACAAGAATCATGAAAATGTTAAAAGAAGAAACATAATTTTGTTTGGTACCTGATGACGAAACACGAGGTAGGCTAACGCGAAGAAGATTATAATGAATGGGAGTAGAACCGGAGTCACAGGGGCGTAAACAAGACCGAGGAGGAAATAGAGTTGAATCCGAGGCTCGGTCACATGAAAATTGATATGTCCCGGGTTCATAGCTTCTTCTCTATCATTTTCGGTTTTCACCAAGAAGAAGTTCTTTATATGGTAAAAGATAAGAGCTTTTAGCCTCAGAATCTCCCCTGCAACACTAGCCCAACCGTCCACCATTATGTATGTGATGAAAAACGTTGCTTTTATCGGTATCGCTACTCCAACCGTCTTAGGAATCCTAAAGATGATACAATGCCAACCATTCATAAGCTTGAGGATCAATAAATGTTGCAAGAGTTGAGACATAAAAAAGGAACTTACTGATTTGCTGATTGTTTGAGGAAAGAATCGAGTTGTTCAAATGCAGAGCCAGTGATTATGCTTCCAAGGAAGATATTGACGAGGTTGAAGATATTATATCGAAAAGCCGCTCTTCTCTCTAACGATGATAAAGATACAAACCCTTCGAACTTCGACATCACCATCAAAATGCTTGGCAGAAATATTATAAAGAGCTTCAACACAATACCCGGAAGAAAACCTTGGATCACCGATTTAATAAGGTCCCTACAAAACATAGCATATTCAAAACATCAAATTTAATATAAATCAAGGCAAGAAAATGTATAGAGAAAGAGAGAGACAGAGAGAGTAAGGTTACCTCTCAATGATGGGTTTAAGGAAAGGAGCATATTTCTCAATGCCTTCAATGCTTGCTAAAGATTGAACAAAAGCTATAGGAATGATGAAGAAGAAGGTGAGGAAGAAGAAGGCAATGTGCATTATAAGCCTCTTTACTGTTAAAGAGACATAAGGTATCGCAAGGTTGGACCAATACACTTCTCGTGCCTCGGGAGCCCATTCGGTTAACCATTCTGTCGGATTACGCGACTGTTGTGTCTGTGCGCAAACCGCAGCACCCCACCGTGTTTTAAAAGAGACAAAAGCTGCTGGCATTATGCTTTGGTCATCTTTTGTTACTTTCTTCCTTTCCTCCGTTATCTAAATACCCAAGAAGATAAATCAGATTGTGTATATCCAACTACTATAAGAAGAAATGGGAATACAATAATACTTACTTGCTCGTTTAGTTTCTCGATTTCCGCTATATAATGATCAATAGCATCTACTTTCTTTCCCCATAGCCCGAGGAAACCGGTCTAGTTTCCCGAAGAACACATCATAAAAACAGATTAGAGATATGACAAGCTTTCTTTAACTTTGTATCTAAGATTATCTAAAACAGCACAATTACCTTTACCCTTGGCCTTTGATCCTTGTTCCTTGTATACTTCAATTGGTAATAGTCAAGCCAGTTCTGCGTACTCTTCTTCGTCTCGATTAATGTCTCCAAGTCGTTTGCATTGTATACAACCTGATGTGTCAGATAATGGTCTGGATGGTTAACCAGGAAGAAATGTTCCACGCTCTCACTAATGGACTCGTCTGGGTCCGCTGGTACATTCCTAACCAAAACCTGTGAAAGCAAACCAGGTCAGTCCAGGATTATAACATCAGGAAGCAAAACTGATCATATAATAGCTTTACCGTGAATTGATCAGGGCGTCGCTGCTCGTTCTGGAGAAATGCCAAACGCATAGATGCTACTTTCTCATATTCTTTCATTAGAACATAGCAAGTCCAGAATGTGAAGGCGTAAGACATCACAATGTGAGTCCAAAACCTTCAAAAACATTTGAACCTTCAAACATTACAGTCATAGAGCGAAAGGGTCCATATATGAGAGTTTGGATGATCTACAAACCTGTCTGATCCACGTTCGATATTTGAGATCGATAACTTATCAATATCACTAGATGTTACATTACGAAGCTTTGCTATTTGCAACCCCTCACTAGTCCAATTGACAGGTACAAGAATAGACCACGCAAGTAATGCTATCGGTACAAAGATCTTAAGCCTGAAAAAAAAACAGAGAAGACAGTTAAAAATTCAACAACTTCAAAGATGTAACAATGCAAAAGCAACTACAATATTTCCACAAGCAAATTACAAAAAAAAAAGAAGGTCCAAAACATTAGTACCCTGTCAAGTAAATCCTCAAGTACACTGCAGAATCCAACCCGGCATGATCAATAAGCTCGGGTTCAGGCATCTTTAGAGCCGCGGGCATCCAGTTCAAGAACCGTAGATACGAGCCAAAGTTTACATTGACAAACTTGCTCACAAGAGTACCTGAATTCAAGGGACTGCTTCTAATACCTTTAAGATACCATTTAGGGAAGTAAATTCTATCGTTGAAAGGTTGAATCCTCAAAATTGCAAATGCTAAAAGGAAGATGATTGCAGTGAGAATGTTGATTGTTGCTGCTACTCCAATATCTCCTAGTGTTGCCATCTCTTCTTAACTTAATCTATAAAACGGTTCTTCTTTGTAATCAAATGCTTCACCTGCAAAATGATTCACACCACTAAATCTATTAAAAACCCTTTGAATCCAAAGGCTTCACTAACTAAATTGGCTGCACTAAATTCATTCAACTGGCGTGTGGTATAGTATTTTCCTAAGATTTAAAAGAAAATGATGATAAAATCTTTCAAAGAAGGAAATTGATAAAGACGAGTTGGTAAGATAAAATATTCATACATTCCATAAAAACGTAATATATACACACTATATAGATATGTATATGCACTAATATGTCACTGTTAGATTAGTACATTTTTTTTTATTATATGACGTAATAAGAAAATATGTACTAATGTAACAGTGACATGTGAGAGTTCTAGAGTTCTGAAGCAAAGAAAAAAAAAAGTTCGAAGTTTGAGACTTTTTATAATCTTAATTGAGACGCTATTACAGATAAGAACTAAAATGAACTCAATGATCAAGATCTCTAAGAGACCCCAAAACTCAGAAATTATATTTTTGCAGTAACATCTTTTTTTTTTTTTTTTTTTTTTTTTTTTTTTTTGTCAACGTAACTATTAATCAGAAAATACCATCCGAAACTGGAATCCAGGTCGGTATAGTATTGCTTACATAAGAGAATTTAAAGTTTCTTGATCTTGCTGAACGGGCGAGTTGGTCAGCCTTTAGATTAATAGCTCGAGGGATGTGAAATATTGAGAAGTTGGGTAGTCGATCTTGTAAGCTCTGGAGCTTGACTGAGAAAATCGAAAACGCCGGTCACTCCTCCGGATGATTGACGATAGCCACTCCTCCTGCAGTAACATCTCTTTATGACAACGAAAATACTCTTTTCCTAAAGTTTCTCAAGAAGCAATCTATCTTTTAGATTGCAATCTAACAATTAGATGATTCTAAAAATCAGCTATAGAATAATATAAATCAAAAGGAAACAAAAACACAATCTGAGACAAACCTTGAAAACCAATTAAATTGCTGAAGTAAAGGCTTCGATCGTTGGATTATCACTCAAAAATAATTCTTATAAAAAGCTCACCAACTAAAAACACAGAGAAAACGCTGAAAACACACGGAGAAAGAAAAAAAGAGGAAGAAGAAGAATAAAAAAAAATTTGACAACGAAAGGCTTTTTATTTTTGTTCTCGAACAATTGAGTGAATAGTAAGGTGACGTTGGTCCACGTTTGATCTCATGCTCTTTTTTAAAAGTTGACATATTGATAAGTTTTGCTTTAAATTACACTTTTATTTTAAGGCGTTAACTTCACTTAAACCTTTCATAATTTTATACACATTCATACAGGAATATTGGTAAGCTATCTCTACTAAATTAAATTTGACATGCTAACCAACCTTTTTTATACTAGTATACAACTTTGACTAGTAAACTAAAACGAAAACATTTAATTTGGACAAACAAATTTAATTCATATTCATGTTGTTAAAATATTACCTTTTTTATTGAAAATTTTGCATCAGTGAGTGAAATTCAGAAATTAAATTGGTATTTCTAAAATTACGAGAAGTTAAAGGAGTAAAACCAAAGTACAATGAAAATATAGGGGGTCATATGAAATCAATTAATAAAGATAATCAGTGGATGAATTAGATTTGATCCCGAAATCAGCTACTTGCCACGTGGGGCGGCAACAGTGAGGAATTCGAGTACTTGCCACGTGGCTTATCTTCCGAAGAGCTTCCGGACAATTTCACACGCCAAGTGTTCGAGCGTGACTCCACGCGATCAATATAATACTCAATCACAAGAAAATGTATATTTTCAAATCCAGGGAAGCGGGATTACCGAACGACGACGTTTGGTAGCAACACGTATATTCAATTCAATCAAAACAATCTGAATAATGATTTCATATCAGTTTCACTAAATTAAAATTTGTAGCTGAATTTAGAAGAATAACTCTGATTTATTGTTAAAAGTTGAAAACAATGAAATCGGATTATTGTTCTTATAATTATAATTATTTTCTTGTGTAAAAAAAGAACTATAAACACCATGAACTTAATAAAAAAAGAAAAGCAATGCCTACAATATTTCCAATAAGTATTTCTAGTGAGCATGGATCCTTCATCCTTGCTGACCTTGCATTAGTCTGATCCTAGGAATGGTCATTGTTGGATAATAGCTTCGGAGCATAATATGTTTATCACTTTAACATGCGTACTTGAGTCATTTTTTAAAGCAATGATGTGTATGATTTTGATATCTATAGAATTTGCTTTGATAATGATTTATCTCAGTGATAAATACTATGTAGGAATGACCTATATATCCATCAGAGTTTGATGACTTTAAGATTCGTTATCCTCTTCTTCTTTTTTAATCTTTTTTTTTCGCGAATATTACCTTAAGAAAATGACAAAAACATGGAAATTTTTCTTTTCTAAGCTATATTTTTTGTATTTGAATTACATTAAGTGTGTAGAACAGAGATCATCAAAATATGCAAATTTCATTTAATATATTATAATTTATAATAAAATAATAAATCCAGACGGTTTAAACAAAAATCAACTATGTATAAAAATATGTCAAATCGCTAGATTTATATGAAATTTCCTTTTTCCTAAATGCGCTGTATTTGCAAATCCTTAGGGCTTCAAACTTAACCGAATTTCATCCCAAAAAAAAAAAAAAAAATTCAAAACCCTAGTCGATCGGTAGTATGATTTATTCCAAATCATACTAGGATTACTCACCATCGGTGTACATATATATGTGTACACAAACATGCATACACACACAAGACAAGCCTAAAAATCAGAGCAAGAGAAAATACTTGAACGAGGAAAGAAGAAAAGAAAGACATGGAGATCAAAGTGAAGACTCTAACAGGGAAAGAGATTGCTCAGATCAAGGAAAAAATTGAAGAGATAGAAGGTATTCCTCCTCTTCAACAACGAATCATCTACACCGGGAAACAACTTGCGGATGACGAAACGGCTAAACATTACAACGTAGAAAGTGGTTCTGTTCTTCATCTTGTTCTTGCTCTTCGAGGTGGTTAATTTATGATTTTTTAAGGCTTAACTAGGCTTTTATTTTTTTTCTAAAGTGCTTTTTTGCTACTAGGGTTTGTTAGAACGAGCTCGATTTATGTATAATGCTTGGGTTTTCCTTTTCTTCTGAAATTTGTCTAATTTAATGAGAAAACAACAAAACTTGGAATTCTCTTCGATTGATGTTCTAAGGTTGATGCAAAGAAAAAGTCGATAATAATGGTTGATTACATGCGAAAATAATCTTATTCAGATTGTTGAATCCTCAAAACCAATACCATTAATAAATTAAAAGCATCCTTTATTTCCAATTTTCCCAATATATAATTCTCAACTTCACTATCATCAATGTCAAAACTGAATTAATAATTCATGAAACTTGACAAGAATATCTAGAAAGCTTAAAACCCTAGTAAATTCTAAAACTTATCATAATCAATATAGGATAATTATCATAGATTTAAAATTTCTTTAAGAGAAATAGGATAACCACTATATTATATAGTCTATATATACAATTATTGTTACTAGACATTGTATTTGTTATGGGGTTCTATGAGATTATAAAATTTGTCTAATTTCATGAGAAAAATACCTTCATATCATCCGGTTCACCAAATTAGAATGTCGAACCAAATCTTGATATTCTCTTCAATCGTATGGTTACAATGCCGGGGAAAAATTACAGGATTAACTTAGTTAATGTGTTACAAAACCGGACCATCTCAAAAACCGGACCAAAATCGGAAGGCAAAAAAGTTTGAAAAAATCAATGTTCTTGATCGTTACACATGCATTCTTTACATCTTGGGTAACGGTAAACGCTGCGTCCAATAGGTCTAGCAAAGACATGTTTTGTTTGTCTATTCGCTTTTCTCACTCTCTGCTCAAACACTTTCCAATCAATCGTATTGTTCTTCATCAATATGTCCGAAAGTCGACGTTTGTTCGGTCTAATCGTCGGCATTTTTCCTCCTCCGTAATAAATCCGATAACCGGACACAATAGACGATAATTGACTCCCTGGATCCGTCATCGCAAAAGCGTTTGCCGCAGCACAAGCAATGAAATCTAGAGCCGCTAGCTACATATACACCAAAGGAAACCATATGTAACTCAACCGGTTTTTACTTAACGTATTTAATTGTTTGTTTGCGTTGAATGTTCAACATACATAACATTTTGAACAAATTTACTTGCTAGTTGCAAACAAAACGCAAAACGCAAACGAAAGAAGATTCTTTTGTTTGCGTTTGTAAATTTGCAAGAATAGTCTATGAAAAACTGAAAATGTTTCATATTATAAAACGCAACAAAATGATCATACTAATCGAAATCGAATTGTAGGTCTTTTAATTACCTGAGATGAATAGTTCTTGAATGGTTGTAGCTCTGATTGAGATAGTAATTTCTCCTTGCTAACTAGATTCGGATATAAGCTAGTTAACGCCGCTAAACGTTTTGATCCACCATATATATTTGCGCCAGCTACGAAAACTCGAGTTTCGCGGTTGAAGCCAAGAGCGGCGAGCATAAGCACGGCTTCTTCAGGTGTTAAAGGACAAAGTCCTTCCGTCCTCAAAGCATCAGGAGTTGGGAATCTAAACATACCAAAAAAACAGAACAATTCGGTTTAGAATCTAAAAAAAGAAAAGAGGAAGCACAAGTTTGAAGAAACTAACTTTCTTTTTTTGGTTAGAGTTGAGAGAGACGGGAAGTGTTTTTGGCGATAAGAGTCCAATTCCTTCTGTTCTGTTTCGCCTCCTCCGAAGTAACATAGAGAATGAGCCACCATGTCGATTTCAAACCGTAAATGGAGAGCAAGATACTTAGAAGACGAAGAAGCAGCTTTCTTCTGCGCAGGAGTATCAGACTTATTGTCCAAGATTAAGGAAGCGGATTTTGGACCGAGGAGATGCTGATCAAGGGGCGCAAGGTAAGATCCGCTGTTCCGCAATCTCCTAATGAGCAACGCGCCTGTTTCTTGTATTCTCGGGACAAAGTTTAGCGCGTGAAAGTTACATCTGCACCGAAGCCTCTACGTCCAAAAAAGTTTAGATCAAATAAGCTAATTAGAGATTCAAATGCAGATGATTGAGAAAATTTCTACCTGTAAGTCAAATGGTATTGGATCAAAGGCTAAGCGGTTTCCAAACCCAACGAAATGGATTACTCCGTTCTTGAGTAGTATAGGAAGAATGTGTTTCATATAGAAACCTGGTTTGGCTTCTTTCATCACATCCGTATCTGTTACCTTAAGAGATAAAAGTGACAAAACATGAACAAAAAGAGAAGATTTTGTGTTACTAACATGAAATTTCGGTTAGTAAGTAAACTCACAATGCTGCCGATTGCATCAAGATCCAAAGATTGAAGATGTTTTGGTAGTTCCTTTACTATCCGAACATCGGGTGATAAATACTTAATAAAATGTTCCTCTTGATAGATATCTCCGAACTGACTATGAAGTAACAAAGTTCAATCACATGGTTACAAATGTAAAGTTCCAAATTTTTCGTCATAAAAATGTGACTCGAAAATGATAAGAGAGGGAGAGAGAGAGAGAGGACGAGGAGCTTACAATAGTTACCTTGCATCTGTCCATACGTCGCTTAGCATGAATTTGGGAATGACGAGAGCCGCATTGAGCAACCGGGCTACAACAACGATGTTACATACCTATGAAAGAAATCCAACGGTTAATACTCGATAGGGAAATTTCAGTAACAAATTGAAGGATAAGGAGAAGACAACTTACAGCAACTCTTTGTTGATTAATACCTCCATTTGCAGTTACCATGATATATCCATTTATGCCATCTAAAAATCAAGAAAACAAAATTCTATAGGAAACAAACTTTAATCAAATTTGAAAGAGAGAAAGAAAGACTGAGAATGAGACCATCAGGAGTCCAAGAACGTTGATCGGCGCAAGGTTTCCAAGCCAAAGCTTGTTCCCTTGGCTCTTGCCATAAGTCTTTTGGCTCAGGTTTGTTCTGCTCCAATCAATCACCATTACAAAGCAAATTAGAAATCGCAGTAACATCATAAAAAATGTTACGGCGAAAAGAAGGATAAAAACGGTCTTGACGAAAGCATTACCTCGGCCAAAGCATGAGCAGCCAAACTCAACATTCTAACATATGTTCCATTATCTTTCCTCTTCGGTTCTCCAAACTTGTTACGCTTTTCATTCTAATTCACACAACAAGTTTAGATCAATGTAACAAAAAGAGTTTAGATCACGAAAACTTACATATGCACAAAGAAAGTACTATCTTTAAATATACAACTTTTTCATGAGAATCACTACCACCATAGTTTCATATCACATTTACCCAATCTCGGTCATAATTCAACAGTGCAAAAACAATTGAACTAAAGATCTAATTTCTCTTAGCATCTCTGTTTTTTTTAATAAGATAACAAAAGCTAAAATCTTTTTTTCTTGGAATGTGAAAGATGCGTTTAGCACAAGAAACGTAAGTAATTACTAACACAATCATTGACCTGTGCAAAATTCGGCTTTCGGTTCTTAGAGAGCCCTCTTCGAAGCCAGGCACGACCTTCGTGAAGACGAGAGATCATGCACCAATTCAATAAGAAGAAGAAACCCAAAATGGTGATTATGCCTAAGGCTGTTTTAGCCGCCCTTCTCTCGTACCAAGCTCGGATTAATCTCTTTCGTTTCCATCGTTTATTCGTGTCAACGGCGAACCGGGTCGGGCCTAGACGCGACGGTGGACCTCCATAGACACGAAGGTCACGTGACTCGGGTCTCTCTTCGTCAGGTCTTTCATATCCCATGATCAAACGTCAAAAGTCCTCTTTTTCTGGTCTTTCTCCCTCTCTCCTCTCTGTGTCTGAATCCACAAAGGAGAGAGAGAAAGAGACAAACTAAAAGGACGGAAGAAAATTGCCATAAATAAGAGCGCGAAAGCTTTGCCGAATTTAACGAAGCTACTGAGAGAGACATTGTCTGAATTTCAGTCGGTCCATTATTTCTTCGTTCGAAACATCAATTAATGTTTTAATCCTTCGTTTTACTGCTAAAGCTTGGTTTAAGACCCTGTTTTTAAATTGTATTTATGTTTTCTCCCTATGGTTTAGTTATTAACACAAACAACCCCATACCCTTGCTGTTTCTGATTTTTTGCAAAAATGTAGTGAATACGACCTTGATGTTTCCCTAGAGACTGTCTCTAAATTGAAATATTAACACTTACAAGTAACCATTTGATGAATCCAGAAGCTTAAGAGTTTGCTAATAGAACTTAGATAGCGATAGTCAATCCGACTTCGGAACCTTGAACTAGATGGTCAATATTATGATATTATATATTATGTGTTGAAGAACATGAGAGAAATAAAAGCTCAACCGAAATGGTAAACAGAATTATAGCCAGGTTTCAAGGTAAAAAAGAAAACCAAATGGGAAATTCCAAGGAAAACAGAAAACCGAGGGAGCAGAGGGCAGCTTATCGAAACTATTGAGCCCCGAGTTCGAGAAGTAGAGTGTGGCTGAGAGCGTCTGAACCAGGTCCTGTGAATTGGATTGGACCTGCATAACATATCCGCAAAGGGAACGATGAGAATCCGAAATAAAAGACGTATTGTTTAACGCTAAAACAAAAAGATTGTAACGAACCAGGGCTGATGTATCGGTTCTTCAAAGCCCATTCCTCACATAGCGATGCAAACTTCTTAAAAGGAGCACCTGCAGATTCCAAAAACACTCGTAAGACCATTTACCCGTCAAATCAAAGACCATACGAATGAAGAATCAGAAGCTCACCATCAAGTTCCACCATTGCTTTCTTGATCACAGGCTTGAACTTACCTGCAAGTTGAAAACAACTCAGAGTTTTTAATATCTAGATCTCGATTTTCGAATGTCTTAGTTACAATTAAACAAAACTTTTTATTTGTGTACCGTGTCTCCTCTCGACGTCCATCAAGGCTGTGAGAGCAGTTCCACCTACAGTCCAGTCTTCCACAGGGGCAGCCAAGTTCCCGACCTGCGCCAATAAGTTACTCATCTCAATCTAAGTACAAACTAGTTTGTCAAAGGCTGTTTTGATCAACAAAGACATGAGAAACAGGGGAAAAAGTTGATTTGAGAGGAAATGGAGTACAAACCGAAGAAATCAGTCCAGTTTTCCCACTGCTGAGGAGAACTCCAGCGCCGTAACCGAGTGCATAACAGTAGGTGGAATCAAAATTTGTAGGCAACCCGCATCTTCCTTCATAACTGTATTCATGTCGATTAAAATTGAGCTTGTTTTTTCACATAGTTAAGTACGCTATGTATTATGCGAGTATATATAGAAATTTAGTTGGTTCGTTGAAAGAACAAAATGAGAGAAAGTACCCGAAGAAATGCGACTGCCCCATGAATTGTCCCTTGTATGTACCAGCTTGCTTTCTTTTCTCCAATTCAGTTTCAACCATCTGAATAAGCATCTTCTCAGTCTCAATCTTAGCCACCTACAAAGATGAGGAACATTATATTATTAATAATCCATGAGAGATAAATCTAACTGCGACTTGATAGTATGAGGCAGGACGGATCAATTACCTGGACATTTCCGTGCGGGTCTCTCTCGAGCATCAATTGTTCCTGAATAGCTTCAGGCAGAAGATCAAACAGTTTCAAGGATTGCTCGGTGAGCTTCTTCTTCCACGCTCCACTTTCATCGACAACCTCATTTGCTAGAATTTCATTCAGTTCTGCAATCAGCTCCTGGACCTGAGAATTCATAAGATAATAGTAATCATCATTTAAGACAAATAATCATATTAATTGGCTTCAAAGTGGTAATTCTGTGTGTTTGCGGAGGAAACATACCTCTGGAATAAAATCGATCAGACCTTCTGGAATCAGTATGACCCCGTAGTTGTAACCAAGTTCAGCACGCTTGCAGATAACATCTACCATGTAGTCTGTGACATTCTTCAACGTCTGTTTCTGGGCAGACACCTGCAAAACAATATTTCCCAATCAAAGCTGAATAAATATAGACAGATCTACTGCGTATTTAAATAGATTAATTGCTCCAATGGAGGTGTCACCGAAATGACTGCACTCTAATAGTCTAATGCTATCATCTATTAGATTAAAATCTTTTGGTATAATTAGAGTCAAACAAGAACATACCTCTTCTCCGATGATTGTTATGTTTGGGTGAGTTTGTAAAGCACACTCAAGTGTAATGTGGGAAGCAGCACGTCCCATAAGTCGTACAACTGCGATGAGAATGTGATACAGGATTCAAATAGGGAACAATAGCAATGATATGACTCTAAGAATTTCAGTTTACGCAAGTACTTACAATGATAGTATTTTCCAGTTGACCTTGCATCAATCATGACATTTCCAATCATCTCAGAGTATATCTGCATAAGCATCAGAATGTTTTCAAAGGCTCAAACATATTTCTTTTTGGTGGAACACGGAGGAAAGTCTAGAAAAAAAACTGATCAAAATAGAAGTTCACCTTGCAAGCTGTATCAAACCCAAAACTAGTAGGAACCTCTTTGCATTTCAAATCACCGTCAATGGTCTTTGGGCACCCAATGACTCGGGTTTTCAAGTTCTTGCTCCTAATTTCACAAACAAGAATATGTGAAATAATGAATCAGCGGCAAATCACACAAGAAACCATTCACATGGATCTTACAGAACAACAAAATTGGACTAAGATAAATAAGTTCAAACAACAAACACAAACATATTGGACTGCCAGGTTTACCTAAAATTTTCAGCAAGGAGGCAAGCATTGGTGTTGGAGTCATCTCCACCGATAACCACCAATCCATCCAAATCTAGCTTCTTTGCTGTTTCTTCAGCTTGTTTAAACTGCACATTTAAGCCATTTTATAATTACCCACTGCATGAAATAGAAGCTTTAAAACCAGGAATACATCTCTTAAATCATAAAAATATCCAACCTGCTCAGGAGTTTCGATCTTGTCTCTTCCACTGCAAATCATGTCAAAACCACCCTGTCGAGACAGAAAGAGAGTCATAACCACATCAACATAAAACACAAAGCATATCAAGTAATCAACCAAGGGTTTATGCTCCCTATATGTGGGTCATCATAGGGTAAATGTTGATTTTTAATACTTCAATTAAGTCAAAAACGATGATGTACTTCTAAGTACCTGGTTTCTGTAAGGCTGAATGTATTCAGCATTCAACTCAACATACTTGCATTTCATAATACCAGCTGGACCACCCTTAAACCCGTAAAACGTGCTTCCTTTAGCACGCTCCTGCAAGTAATCTAACCCCAAAAAACCAAAATTACAAATCAAGAATGAACAAAATCAACTAAAACACTAAGAAAAGCATCATATAACATAAAAATCAAACACTTACCAAACAGTCCAGATATAACATTGTGCCCACCAGGCGCCTGACCACCGGATAAAACAACACCGATCTTCAATTTCGGTGCGGAAGAAGCTGCATTCTGATCTGGAACAACTGCTACAGATGGCTGACCATATAGACCAGGAAACAACTTCGCTATCTCCTCTACAACCACACAAAACCAACACTAAAATCCTCAAAATCTCTTCCAATTCCATAAACCACAGATCTGTAACACAATTCTCATACTAATTATAATCAAACCTAATCAAACACTAGTCCAAAATCACCACATTTCCTCGATTTCCTCACCAAATCAACACAAGATCTAGAGTTATATCAGATCAAATCCAAATCTCAAATCATCAATTCCAGTTCCAAAATCACACTGACCTGGATTTCCGGCGGCGGAACTAGCAGGACCTTCGACGATTTTGAAAGATCCTTTAAGAACAGAAGGCAAAGGAAGAGCGTTGTTAATACGGCTAGACTGAACTTCGCTGTAAACGGAAGCACGTCCTTTCGCCGGAGCATTCTCCGGAGATCCGGCGGCGAGATCTCGAGTAACGGCAATAGAAGGAGCCATGCTTGATTTATTGGTTTCACCTAATTCTCTTTTTTTTTGTTCGAAGCTAAATTTCTTCTTCCCTCCTTTACAGTCTCAAGCGTCAATGTAGTTCACTTCGAGGTCTCCGTCTTGGGGTTGGTGAGAATTTATAGTGTGATTTCAAGGGTATAAATGTCAATATCGATTAATTTACTCTTCCTACAAGGCAAAGGGTATTTTAGGGATATTGTGTATTGGCCCAGTCTTTGATAACTTAAGGCCCAATATAATATATGGGCCTTTTTCGTCAACACTTGCACTCCGTCGAATTGGTTGCACGAAAAAAAATATCAAAGACGCAATGAAATGCATGTTTTCAATATAGATTACACTTTTCTCTCTCTCTTTTTTTCTCTCTTTTTGTTTAGAAACTGATTACATACTTTGTTCGATCGAAAAAAATATATACAATTTTTAAAATAACATGTGGAAGTTCTAGTCTATAATCACTTTTTGTTTAACTGAATGTTAACTTTATTCAAACCGAAAAAAGCATTTTTATAATAGATGTGATTTTTATCGATTTTTTAAAAATATTAAATTAGAGAAGATCTTAAAAGTGAAAGAAGTCGAAGATGTCAACGTATACCAAACTAATTCACCAAACAAGTTGTATATCTCTTACGGAGAGAAGATAATCGATTTTGAATTTACTTGTTGATATATTAAATTAAATGAGAGGTGGAAATAGATAAGTCACCATGTCTTCTACTATGTATAAATTGTAGTTTAGAAAACACATCTCAAGATAATCATTTTTAGATGTTTGAAATTAGTGGTTGATAATACTATATTAAAAACGTAAATCATCTTTTTATGTGAAATGGATCGCAAGGGAAATATATAAGTACATAGGGGTAAGGAATATATATAAAAAATGAGAAATTTCCTCGTATACCACTCTTTGAAGTTTTTTTCCAAAAATACTACCTTGAAGTTTTTTTTCCAAAAATACCACTTTTTTAAAAGTTGATTTTTAAGGTTTAGAATTTAAATTTTTTGGGTTTGGGTTCACTATTCCAAAATTAGGGTATAGTTTTAGGGGGTATGGTTTGGGTTTGGGGGTTAGGGTTTAGTTTTGAATGTTAAAAATGAATTTTTTTTAAAAGTGATATTTTTGGAACTTTGGAAAAAATGTGGTATTTTTGGAAAAAAAAATTGAGGAATTCCCTCATATACCACTCTTTGAAGTTTTTTTTTCCAAAAATACCACCTTGAAGTTTTTTTTTCCACAAATACCACATTTTTTTCCAATGTTCCAAAAATACCACTTTTTAAAAAGTTGAATTTTAAGGTCTAGAATTTAAATTTTTTGGGTTTGGGTTAACTATTCCAAAATTAGGGTATAGTTTTAAGGGGGTAGGGTTTGGGTTTGGGGGTTTAGGGTTTAGTTTTGAATGTTAAAAATGAATTTTTTAAAAAGTGGTATTTTTGGAACTTTGAAAAAATGTGGTATTTTTGGAAAAAAAACTTCAAGGTGGTATTTTTAGAAAAAAAACTTAAAAACTGGTATTTTTGGAAATTGCCCAAAAAAATTTGAATGTGGCATTTTTGGAAAAAAACTTTAAAAAGTGGTATTTTTGGAAATTGCCCTAAAAAAATATTTGGTTTGTGAAAACCTTTTGTTCCAATAGAAACAAATATAGAAGAGTTAGATTTTATTAAATTTGAGTTTGTGGGTCTCTATCTCTAACCCAAATCTTACTCTTTATGTTCTGATTTATGTTGTGTTTTCTTCGGCAACACTTGTTGTAGAAGGTGCCCATGTATCATTTCATAACTTGTAAATGTAATAATCGCTGCCGGAGTTATTCTCAGTAGATTTGTGGCACAACCACGGTAGAATCCAATAACTCCTTCATTTTGATATACTTTTTTGAGGCAATCGATCACTCCTGAATATTTAATCTCGACGTTTTTCATTTGTCCTTGTTCTTGAAGCTTTGACCTAATCACCTGGATATAATATAAATATATATAATTGTTTTGCTAAATAGTAAATATGATTAGTCATGAAATTAGGTAATAAGACAAGATATATAGTATTTTCTACACTTAGATTAACTTTAGCATAAAAAGGAAAAACAAATTAAGTTACGATAGATTTGGTCAAGATTTTGGTTTTGTTATGGCATCCAAAGTTATCTTAGGTCTCGCCAATTATTTATTTTCAAATCGGAATAGTAGATAGATCAAAAATAGACAAAGAGTAGTAGTGGGAGCTAGAAGATGAGATACCTCGTGAGGGTAAGTCATCACGGAGGCTATTACTTTAGATATTGAAGTTGCAACAACAATACTCTCAGGGCTTAGCTTATCCACAGGTTTATTACCTGATTAGAACATATGATTAGTTATGATTATACATACACTAATTTGAGAACATGTATGATTATTAACGTACGTACCAATCTCTGCCATATATTGCTTTATCTTTTCATATGCTGGAAGTTGGATCACCACGTGACTTACCCCAATCAAAGAAGGTACAAGGCCACTTTTGAATGAAAATCAATACAAACACATTAGTTTAACACATAAACACGAAATTAAACATGTATAGATAGTTATGGCATTTCTATTTCTATAATGAGACCGAATATCGAATTACGAAGTTTTTCAAATTTATTTAAAATATCGACCTGTATAGTCCTCGCAGTCCTTCTTGATGGAAAATCCTAGTAAATGCAGATAATACCGTTGTGTAAGGTACCACATCCGTTCTCATTCCTTGTGTCTGATAACATTGAGATAAAAAGAATTATGTAGCAATTTAGACACACATTAAACTAAATTATGCGAAAGATCCAAGAAGCAAAACTTACCACTAATCTTGTGCGGATGACCCAAAGTGGATTAGTCGCAATAGTCGTTGAAACTCCAGCAATAGCTGAAGCTACTATGTTTGCCCCAACACTTAGTTTGCCATCTACGATGAGAATAGAACAATTTCAAGAATCAAAATATAATGATTTTAGAAAATTATCAATATTAATATGCATAATCAGTCTAAAATATATAAAGATTGGAAATAATGAGAACCAACCATTTGACTTAAGCGCATCTTTTAGCTTCTCATAAACTGAGAAATAGATCTGTTCATGATAGTATATGATAAGCATTAATTACTCGGAAAAACATTTGTTGATTAATTTCAAATTAGTGAGATTGAAATGCAATTACTTACAGCCCAATTGGGAAGGAGAGCAATGATGGTTGGTGAAAGTCCTCTATACATTCCCACAACTCCTTCATTTTTTACTATATCTTGTAGGCTTCTTATAATCACACTACCTTTTAAAACAAAAAAAATTATGTGATTGAATAATAAAAATCAACAGTAGCGTGTTTCTTATAATCACACTACCTTATTGAAAACAGATAATATTATGTGACTGAAAAAAAAAATCAACAGTAGCGTGTTAGCACCCATGACCTATACGCAATAACGTATTATTCAAAGATATAATATTAATTGACCAAACCAAAACCAAATAAGTCAACCAAAATGAAGCGTAAGAAAAACAAAATCATTTTGTGATATTTCATTCATTTGAATTAGAACCTAGTAGTGAACTTGATTAAGATTGGTATGTTGTTGGTCCAAATAAAATTGAGTACACCAAACATCTCAAAAGTTTGGTCACATGGAAGGAACATTGGATATTTTGATATGTATATCATATCATATCATAACACCACCGGAATTTCATACATTTTCACAATACTCCACCAAAAAGCACCTTAAACCAAACCAAAATCTCTCCAATTACCATAACAAAGTTTGGTTGAAACCAAAATATCCACCCCTAGATGATGTTAGGCTACATCATACCTTTTTGACGTCCCGACAATGGAGCAAGAGGGAGACCAATAACCTGTAATCTTGTTTTGATCACATCCAATGGGCACACGAAAGTCCCCGCAATTATCCCTAAAATAACAACATCAACCAACAATAGACCCAAATTATATGTTTGGTTTAAGCTTACGTAACGTAAACACAAACATGAAAACATAAAAGAAACAATTGATTCTTGATAGATAATATTCAACTAAAACTGATTGAATGATAATTAAACTCACCCGCGGTGGCGTCACAGGCGGTCACTCTAATGCTCCGGTATCCAAAAGGCGATCTCTCAGCTTTTTCAGTCATCTCCAATTTGATAATTTTTTCCTATGTTGTTAATAATTACATGAATATATATATACACTTCTCATCGTTTTTCCTTGGCATTGACTCCACTAGGAGAAGCTTTTGTTATCTTTCCTCGGGATTTCCTTCATAACTTGACTTGTTCCTTGTAGTTACACAATGATCAAGGTCAAGTTAATTAAACTACATTATTATTGTAGCTTTTATATGTACTTATAATCTAACAAGTAACCATACTTAGAATTAAAAATTGGAGAATTAGTATCAATAACCAACAAAAATATTATAACTAATCAGTTCACCCTTTGATCTTATGGCTTGTTGGGCATGGATTTGGAGGCCCAAATCCACATTTTATGATGAAGCCCATCAGAAGACTAAGGTCCAACACATCCATCAACTTTTATTAACTAAACCATAGTGTTTTTCTTATCTAGTTACTTTATATAACTATAGTTACATTAAACCTTAGATTGATGTAACTATAAATAGTTGTCACATTACTTGATGTGACAACTCAGGATAGAATATTCAGAGCAAAGCAATACGACCACGTTTTGTATTCTCTACGATCACTCGGTGTTATTGAGCGATCATCACCTTTTTATACGAACATCATACTTTTCTACGATCGTATCCATTTTTACTTAACAGATATCTCGGTCTCTCACAATATACGAACGTACTTTCCCGAGTTTGAGATCAACAATTGGCGCGCCAAGTAGGGGCTTCATAGAGATAGCCTTATACACCGAAAATGGACCCGATCGTCGAACCAGACCTCCCCTCGCAAGAGATCAAGGTCGTAACCCCGACCGAAGAAGATACGAATCCGACAACCGTCCAACAGGCTCTCGTCAACGAACAGATAACCGTTGTCGAATCCTCCAACCTCCAGCGGGGAGCAATCCGCGTCACTGACGAGCAGGCCGGCCTGTCTAGGATTATGGGCGCCATCATGAGACGCCTAGACGACCAAGAGCAGTTGACACGGCAGACCAATTCTTGGCTTGAGGATTTACGACTCTCCCGAGCGACGACCCGCGACCGAACTGAGGCCGGCAATAGCCGACCCAATAACGACTCCCCACAGCTCGGAGCCAGCTCGTCTTAGACCATCTTCGACAGGCTGGGACGACAGACGGATATATTCGATAGACTCGACCGGTCAACCGACGTGTTCGAAAGGATAGGACGACCATCAGACCATAACCGACCAGTCGTTCATTCGGACGTATTCGAAAGGCTGAGTCGCCCAGCTGATCAAAACCGACCAGCCGCTTCTTCAGACGTTCACAAAAGACTGGGTCGGACATCCGAACTGAACCGTCCGGTCATATCTTTAGATGTTTTCGAAAGGTTATGACGACCGTCGGACCAAAACCGACCAGCCGTTCCCGCTCTAGTCAACCCATTAAGCTTGCAACGCTCAAGGCCGACCAGATCCCGGTCGCAAGAACCAAGGACCGATCGAGATTTCGAAATGGAAGATCTCCGAGCAAAGCTTACCGAAATAACCTCGAAGGTGCACCACACGATTAGCTCTGCCCCAGAAATCGAACGCGTGCTGGCGGAAACGCAACAAACGCCCTTCACCGACCGCATCATGTCGACCCCGGTCAGAGATTCCAGTAAACTCCGTATTCCGCATTACACCGGAGACACCGATTTGATGCAACACTTAAGGAAGTTCAACCTAGCGATGGGACGTACCCATTATCCCCCAGAGGAAAAAGATGCGGGTTGCTGCCAACATTTCGTCGAGCATCTCTCGGGACCTGCTCTAGAGTGGTTCGCCCGTCTTAGTCCGCGATCAATCGACAATTTCCCACAACTGTCCGAAGCCTTCCTCAAGCATTATTCTATGTATCTCGAAGAAGGAATTTCCGACGCCAACCTCTGGTCCCTAGTCCAGAAGGATGATGCTACGCTGCGTGGATACATGGACAGGTTCAAAGCGGTGCTCTCGAGGGTCGCGGTCAGTGACAACTCCGTGATCTCAGCACTGAAACAAGGATTGTGGTATGAATCGAAGTTCAAGGATAATCTTGTCCTCACCCCACCGACCAGCTTAGAAGACGCGATGCATCGGTCTATGCGATACATCCGTCTTGAAGAAGACAAGACCATTAACACGTAAAAACACTCTCCCGCAAAGCCTCCAGCGCAAAAGGCAAAACCGAAAGGCGACGGCGAATACCAAGAGCCCCGTCAACACTACGACCAAGAATACAAGAGCAAAAAACTCTCGGTGCACCAGGTTGGAACGGACCAACCACCTCAGAGATAGTCGAACAAGTGGATATGGGGGCAAGACTCGAAAGATACGAAACTATACTGCGATTACCATCAAGTATTCGGTCATTCTACTACACAATGTCGTGGTCTCAAAGATGCCTTGCTCACCAGTTATCAGGGTGGAGAAATAAAAATGGACAGCCCACCCGATCGCGGGGAAAAACGGAAAGGAGGAGAGAGTTCTGGGCAAGGCGAACAACGGAAGAACAACAACCCCGCCCAACAATTACCACCGACCTCAAAGAGAAGGGTGCTCGTCATAATGGGCGGTCTCCAGCCAATTCACGCCTCTGTACAATCTCTTAAGAAGTATGAGAAGATGAACCAGGCCGATCAAGATTGTTACGGTCGGGCAGAAGTCGATATGCCAATCATCTTTTCTGAAGCTGATACTAAGGATCTCGCGATGCCTCACAACGACCCCTTAGTCATTGAACTTAAAGTCGAAGATTGGGATGTCACACGCGTTCTGATCGACACCGGGAGCGCGGTGGATGTCATTTTTAAAGATACGCTCAAACGAATGGACATACCAGATAGCAAGATTAAACCAAGCATTAGACCCCCTGGTCGGTTTCGAGGGAATCACCACGATGACCGTAGGAACGACCTAGCTGAGAGTATACGCTGGTGGCTTGATCAGGGATGTCAAGTTCCTGGTCGTAGACAAACCGGCAGTGTACAATGTTATCATGTGGGACCTTGGTTGTTTTCTCTCAGAGCAATCGCCTCTACCTACCATCAATGTGTCAAATTCCCGACCCCGACTGGAGTTCACACTATAAGAGGAGATCAAAAGGTAGCTAGAACATGTTTCATCATCGGGAAAAACCTACCAAAGTTTAACCTACACATAAGTAATCCAGAGGAGCCGAACGCAACCGAGCCAAGACTAGAACTCGCAACCCCGGTGAACATCGATCCGTTACACCCCGAGTAATGCGTTAATATCGGCGCTGAGCTTTCCGAATCAATAAAAACGGATTTGACCAAATTTCTGAGCGAGAATGTCGCGACGTTCGCGTGGTCGATAGAGGATATGAAAGGTATCAATCCGGCCATCACAAGCCACGAGCTTCACGTTGATCCCACATATAAACCTATAAAGCAGAAACGGAGAAAGCTTGGTTACGAAAGAGCCCGCGCTGTCAACGAGGAAGTTACCAAGCTGCTCGAAGCCGGATCGATCACGGAAGTTCAATACCCCGAATGGCTGGCCAATCCGGTCGTAGTAAAAAAGAAGAACGGAAAATGGCGTGTCTGCATTGACTTTACAAATTTGAACAAAGCGTGTCCAAAAGATGGCTTTCCCTTGCCCCACATCGATCACGTGGTAGCAGCTACGGCTGGGAATGAATTACTGTCGTTCGTGGATGCTTTTTCTGGATACAACCAGATCGCAATGCACCCTCACGATCGCGAAAAGACGTCTTTCATAAACGACCAAAGAACATTCTGCTATCGAGTTATGCCTTTTGGATTGAAAAACGCGGGAGCAACCTACCAAAGACTGGTGAATAAGATGTTTGCCGACCAACTGGGCGATACGATGGAAGTGTACATAGACGATATGCTGGTGAAGTCTCAAAACGCCACCGACCATGTCAGACACCTTCGAACTGCTTTAAAATTCTCAACGAATACGGAATGAAGCTGAACCCGACCAAGTGCACGTTCAGGGTGGCCTCAGGCGAATTTCTTGGTTACATTGTTACACAAAGGGGAATAGAAGCAAACCCAAAGCAGATCACCGCGATCATCGATCTACCATCTCCAAAAAACAAAAGAGAGGTACAACGACTGACCGGTAGAATAGCGGCGCTCAACCGTTTCAAATCTCGATCCACAGACCGAAGACTTCCCTTCTACCAACTCCTCCGCGGGAACAAAACATTTGTTTGGGATGACAAGTGCGAAGCAGCTTTCAACGAGTTGAAGGCGTATCTAACGTCGCCTCCAGTTCTGTCGAAACCCGAGCACGGCGAATCACTATACCTCTTTGTCTCCATCACAAACGCGGCAGTGAGCGGCGTCCTAGTTCGAGAAGACCGGAGAGACCAGAAACCCATTTTCTACGTCAGTAAGTCGCTCGATGGAGCAGAGAGTCGATATCCGACCTTAGAAAAATTGGCCTTAGCTATCGTTGTCGCCGCTCGAAAACTCCGTCCTTACTTCCAGTCACATACGATCGTTGTAATGTCCACCCAGCCGCTGCGAACAATCCTCCACAGTCCGAGTCAGTCAGGGCGCATGGCAAAATGGGCGGTCGAGCTGAGCGAGTACGACATCGAATATCGCAACCGCACGAGTACCAAGTCGCAAGCCTTGGCTGATTTCTTGATCGAGCTACCCCCAGAAGTTATCGCGACCACACCGGCCAATCAAGACTGGAATCTCTACATCAGTGGGTCGGCATCCTGACACGGTTGCGGAGCAGGGATACGACTGATTTCCCCGACAAATGAAATACTCGAACAATATTTCCGACTCGAGTTCAAAGCTACCAACAACGAAGCGGAATGGAAAGCCCTCGTCGCTGGGCTCCGCATGGCCAAAGAAGTCGGGGTTAAGGGAGTACACGCATACAGTGACTCCCAGCTCGTCACTAATCAGTTAAATCACGACTACGACGCGCGAGACGAGCGCATGAACGCTTACTTAAAACTCACGGAAGCTTTAATCCTCTTCGATTTCGACAGCTTCGTTATCACTAACATTCCTCGATCTGAAAACTTTGCCGCTGACGCTCTGGCCTCATTGGAAACAAGCTCGGACTCCGACCTTAAATGAATCATACCGGTCGAAACCATTCCCGACCCAAGTATCGATTTACCTTGCGCGCCAGCCGGATGAATATCATCGTGAACGACATCGAAGTTGGCAATATAGAGGATGAGCTTGATCGAATCGAACAGGTCGACCAGGCCGACCAAACCGACCATACCGACCATGTCGACCAGGCCAACCAGGTAGATAGGCGGGTTGAAATTTCTGATTACATCAAAGATGGAAAGGTCCCAGAAGACAAGTGGGCGGCACGTCGTCTAAGAACCAAGAGTGCGCATTACGTAGTGATGGATGGAAAGCTATACAGGTGGAGTGCAGCTGGAGTTCTACCCCAGTGTGTCAACGGCGATGCGATCAGCATCATTTGGACCAAGACGCATGAAGGCGAAGGTGGCAATCACACTGGTAGACGGACTCTCGCAATGAAAATCAAGAAGCTCGGCTTCTATTGGCCGACCATTCTCACCGACTGTGCAGACTACGCCCATCGTTGCGAAAAATGCCAACGTCATGGCTGAATGATCAACTCCCCAACTGAGCCTCTGACGACCACAACGTCCGACTGCTCGTTTATGAGATGGGCGATGGACATCGTCGGTCCACTCCCGAGGTCCAAACAGAAGCGGTACGTGATCGTAGTCACCGACTACTTCACGAAGTGGGTCGAAGCGGAATCCTTCGCAAATATCAAGGCTAACAACATCCAGGATTTCGTCTGGAAATTCGTCATTTGTCGCCATGGACTGCCTTACAAAATTATTGCTGACAACGGGTCGCAGTTTATTTCCAACACCTTCGAAGATGTCTGCGCGAAGTGGAATATCCGTCTTAACAAGTCAACACCGCGTTTCCCACAAGGAAACGGACAGGCAGAGGCGACGAACAAGGCTATCATCTCCGAACTGAAAAAGCGCCTCGATGAAAAGAAAGGAATCTGGGCCGATGAACTGGATGGCGTACTATGGTCATTCCGAACGACACCACGCCAAGCAACCAAGTGCACCCCTTTCTCCTTGGCATACGGAATCGAAGCAATGGCCCCAGCCGAAATCAGCGTCAATAGTTTATGAAGAGAAATTATGATAGCGGACCCCGACCTCAACGACATAATGTTAATAGACAATTTGGACCACATCGAAGAAGAACGTGGTCGGGCCCTCGTCCGCATACAGAACTACCAACAGATAGCTGCTCGTCATTACAACAAGCGCGTACAAATCCGTAGCTTCAGCGTTGGCGACCTCGTCCTCGGGAAGGTTACGAAAACACAGCCGAGTATAAGGCAGGAAAGCTCGGCGCTCATTGGGAAGGACCATATTAAGCTTTTAAGATTGTTCGTCCCGGCGTGTACGAACTCATGACCATGGACGGAGCAATGATTCCACGCTCGTGGAACGCGATGTCCCTGAAACGATACTACTACAACCCGCTTCCACTCAACGAAGTACAACCCCGACCACGCGTCTGCTAAAGCTTTCCCAACCACCACGATCTCACGCAAATTTGATGTTACCTTTTGGCACAAGTGTAAAATCCCGACCATGAATTACGATCGGCTTGATCCCTTACTTGGGTACGTAAGCCGCCTCATTTGAGGTCCAGTTTCAAAAATATATATATATATATATCGTAGCACATACGGTCGGCACTATCCCGACCATGAACTACGATCGACTTGATCCCTCACTTGGGTACATAGGCAGCCTCATTTGAGGTCCAGTTTCCACCACAAAAAAAAAAAAAAAAAATTCCGACCATGAACTACGATCGGCTTGATCCCTCACTTGGGTACGCAGGCAGCCTCATTTAAAATCCAGCTTCCACCACACAAAAATATATATATATATATATATATATATATATATATCGTCGCATATACGGTCGACATTATCCCGACCATGAACTATGATCGGCGCGATCCCTCACTTGGGTACGTAGGCAGCCTCGTTCCCTACGTTCAGTGCCCTAGCCAGGCATCCGACAAACAAATACGCGTTCGCTTCAACGCAGTAGGAAAACCTACAACCGTAGTCTTGGAACCATGAATTCCCGACCGGTAAATACTTGTCTGCCAGGCCCCGACCTGCACCGAATCCAAAGAACGTGTAAGTGCAGTAAGCCGACCACGACTCGCACACTTAACCACGAGACGGGTTCCGTCTTAAGCCTGGTCCCGACCAGCAGACAAAATAGTCTGGTCGTCCATCGCGCGAACCGACCAGAGCCCTTTAAAGCGAAAACTTTTGATAAAAATTCAGAGTTTTCTGAAGCGAAACTTATGATATTTTATAAAAAAGTATGAAGTTAAACCCGACCATCAAGGGTCGAAGAACATTGCATACAAATACGCTCGTCATGAGTAACCGTCGAAACGAGTTTTACATAAACCGACCAATCAAAAGAGTACAAATTACAACATCTAAAGTCTTACGGCTACATGCAGCCCGACCAGGAAAAACAACATCTAAAGAAGAAGTCAGAAATTGACGACGTCAACCTCATCAGTTCCGAGACCTTCGGCGGCCTCGTCCGGGTTTCCAGCAGGATCAGCGACTTTAGAAGGACATTCAGCAGCCTTGGTCGAAGTTCCAGCGACCTCGGAAGGATCCTTCGCCACCTCTGCACGACCATCGACCATCAGGGGACCTTCATCGTCGTCAGTCTCGGATACGTGAGAAGACCCAGAGCTATCCTCTCTCTCGCGACCACGTAAAGACATGGTCGGGTCAGAACCACCGACTTTAAGCGTGACCCGAGAAGGTCGTGGATCGACCTCGCCATCGCCTCGAACTTCCTCCTCTCCAGCGGAGTCCCATTCTTCACCCAGGACATACTGACCAATTCTGTTTGGGGAATCAACGGAGAAGACGAGCTCGTCGTCCGGGATCCAGCTGGATCGTTCGGGGAAGACAAAGTCCTGCTCAGCGATCTTTTCAACGTGATGAGCGGCAGCCATCTTGAGATATTTTTCAAGGTCCTCCTTCAACTTCTCCACCGTGCCTTCCGGAGCGGAGACTTGCTCTTCGTAAAAAGTAAGGAAGGCTTTGATTTGCCCGACCGTTGACGATATTCGGTTCATCTCTTTCGAATCAACGATATGGCGTCGTATCTTCTGGAGTTGAGCTCCGACCTTCTCCTGCAACTCAGTACCGATCTTCTCCTGCAACCCAGTACCGACCTTCTCGATCGCATATTCCCCGAAACTCGTGGCCGTATCGTGACATGACAGCCTCAGACGCTTCATCTGAGACTTGGCTAAATGATATAGAGATTCCTTATCTCCGATCATACTCTGCACCTCGTCCTCCCACTTGGCCACTTCGACCTTCAAGTCTTCGTTCTTCTGCCCCAGCGTGTTAATATGACTGACCATCTCTTCGGCAGACTTGGTCATATTCTTCTTAATAAGCTTATGGTTCTTCTGCAACATCTGCTCTTACTTGGTCCTCATGAAGTTGACGTTGCTTACCATCTGACCCCAATATACGACCAGTAGTGCTTAGCAAAAAAAAAAAAAGTTATATATATATATATACATTTATATATACATCTAAAGGAGAAATTTACCCTGGTAAGGTCGACCGAGAAGGCCAGAAATTCGTCGCGCTCGACCATCTCTTCAGAAGTTGGTACCGGTCCCCCGGGATGGCCTTGGATGCAGCGCACGTATTTCCCACACGCCACAGGATCCTCGAGAATATGACGACCCCGACCACGGAACTCGAGATTGAAGTCGAAATCGTCCCCGAAGGATAGAGAAGCACCACATGCCGCCTGATCACCGACCAACAACTCATCAGCGACCTGTTCCACAGGGTTGTGACCCTCAGTGTCCGCAACCTCGCGAACGACCAAGACCTTATCCTTCCGCTTATCTTCTTTTTTGTTCATCTTGGCACTAGACCCAGAACGACCCCGATCATCCTCCCGATCTCCCCTTTTTCCTGACCGCTTTACTTCGCGATCACCGACCGTCTCCGAGACCCCAGGCCTTGTCGGAATGTCAGCACCGACCACGTCCTTGGAGGGATTTTCGATCAGAATCCCTTTGTCCTTCAGCCTAGCATCATATTGCATAGGAGCCTTGGCCGACCCGGAGCCCACGTTATAGACGACAACGTCCAGATCTTCGATCCCCATATCAACAGTTTCGGAACGCTGCTTCTTAGTCGATCGCGGCTTCCGGCCGACGCCTACAAAACAAAAAACAGATTAACGATCAGCTAAGACTGGGTGTCAGGCTCGAAGAAACAAAACATACCGATCCTCGAATTCCACCTGGCACTTATTACGCCGGCAAAATCCCCGACCGAGGATCTATTGATCCTCACGTAGAAGTACTTATTCTTACAACGTTCGATTCTACTGCTGACCCTGACCAGAATCATATTCCCCGACCTCATCGATGCATAAAAACGACCGCACTTTCCAGATTTCGCGATTCCCACCATCTCCTCGAGTTGGGCCAGGTTCACCGAACGCCCCAGCTCAGCTGCCATGGTCAGGATTGCACATATGTTGCGGTACGAGGCGCAAGTGAGCTGAGAAGGAGCAACGCGTCGGACCTCGCAATATTCGAGCGCGAGCCGAGGAATCGGGAACCACATCCCTCCATGATTGAAATAGGATTCGTATAAGCACATGAAGCCCTCAGGGGGAGTCCAAGGACGCTCGTGAGGTCGAGGAATCCTGATGTCGATGCCCGACCAATCATCATCTCCCCGAAGTTTCTCGAGAGAATCATATGTACTGGAGGATACAATATCGTCACTACCTCGAGGAAAGAGATCACGAGACAAGCCCGGGCCCAGAGATCTCACGCGCGCCGGAGAATTATTACCACCGACCTCTTTATCCTGATCGACGAAATTCTCCTCAGGTAAACCTTGCTCGTCAATTTCGCGATCAGCGTCTTCATCGGCCATCGGACCAGGGGCGACGTTTATTTGATCATCAGCAGCACTTCGGTCACCCACCTCCACAATGGCCACACACCGATCGTCATTTATATGGTCGGTATGAACCGACCTTGAAGACGACGCACCGCCTTTATCTGACACACGCATCTGGTGAGATTGATCGATCGCAAGCGAAACTTCCAAATCCGTAGAGCTTGAACCAGAGTCTGAATTCGAAGAAACTATGACCGGAGACTTCATTTTTCAGTGGTCGGGGATTAAGCGAAGAAAATATACGATCGGATAAATGAGCGGGTTACGCAAAAAGGCATGGATTGAACAAAGAAAATATGATTGACTAAAGGCACGGATTGAACAAAGAAAATACGATCGAATAAAAGCATAGTTAAAGCAAGGAAAAATACTAGCGGGATTGAGAGAGTTTACCTTCAGGGGAAGCTGCAGAGAGAAAAATGAGAAAAATGGAGAAGGAGATCTTGTTCTTATAGGAGAGGGCAGGAAGTCGGAGAAAGCGCTCGGCTCAAAACCCTAGGCACCTCTACAGCGACCACTAAGAAACCGACGATCCAGCTGGGCCTTACTCGTCATGGGCCGGACTTAACACAACCTACAAAATTTGGCCAAACTAATTTTCAGGTTTGGGGAGGGGCCTACTGTTGGGCATGGATTTGGAGGCCCAAATCCACCTTTTATGATGAAGCCCATCAGAAGACTAAAGCCCAACACATCTATCAACTTTTATTAACTAAACCATAGTGCTTTTCTTATCTAGTTACTTTATATAACTATAGTTGCATTAAACTTTAGATTGATGTAACTATAAATAGTTGTCACATTACTTGATGTGACAACTCAGGATAGAATAATCAGAGCAGAGCAATACGACCACGTTTTGTATTCTCTACGATCACTCTGTGTTATTGAGCGATCATCACCTTTTTATACGAACATCATACTTTTCTACGATCGTATTCATTTTTACTTAACAAATATCTCGGCCTCTCACAATATACGAACGTACTTTCCCGAATTTGAGATCAACATGGCTATTATTGCTCCACATACAATATTTTTGGTTAGATTGCTAATTTTAATTATAGTTTGGTTATTAGCCAAATTAACCCCAAAAAAATTAACAAAAAAATAGAGAGAGTAAAATAATGAAATAACACAAAAAAGCACTTAAAAAACAAAATTGTGCGTGTATTCAAAATTCATTGGATCAGCACTGTCCACATCATGAGTTATTATAACTCGCTCAGAAGACCTTTTCTACGGGGTTTTTTTCAACCAAACGTATTAATCAATTGATCCGGCGGAAATTGAAAATCTAATTCGGTAGATAATTGTTTAATAAGAAAATTCAAAAACTTTAGAAAGTGAAAAACGGACTAACAATCCGCCTTAGAGTTACAGGGACATGGGCTTAACGATAAAGAAAAATGAGAGATATAGTCTCGCATCTCCTTGAACTTGTTGCAAAAAACATAAAAAGTTGGCCACTCTTTTTCAATGGCTGACAATATCCATTTCTACGTTTTCATTTACGAAATTTTGAAATTATTATCACGCGGCTGAGAAAATAAAACGCATATATGTTACATACATCACGATTCATATGATGAGGCACATGCGTAAGCGTAGACACTCAAAGAAATTAAAGAAAAAAACACGTACAATGTATTTGATTATGACGAAATTAGTGTGATATCTGAAGAAGAAAAGCATTAGTACTACTAATTTAGTAGTGTAACAAGAAAAAAGGAGATATGTAAGCTAAACCCACGATTCATTATTACTTTCACCGTAAAAATCAATCAAGACATGCAACAACAACAAGAAGGTCACTCACATTTTATAAAAGTCTCACCTCTTCACCTCCTCCATTAATATGTTTCCTGAAAAAGTAATCTCTTAGCTGTAAGCAAGCAACTATCAAAGTTCTTCTTTCTGTAAAAGTTTCATAAGTCAAAATTAACCACAATTAAATATAGAATGAAAGAGATGAGAGTCATGAGACGATCTCACATCACCGCCTAAAGTAAAACTAGTTAAGAGCAATGTTTTTAAAACCGGACCGGTGACCGAATCGAATTTTTTTTTTATCGTAGGTTAATATGGTCCAACCGGGTTCAATAATATTTTAAAAATATTAGTATATAGAATTTGGTTTTTTATGTATGTGCATAATTATCCAAGCATCAAACAAAATATTTAGTTTATTATAAATACTTAGAAAAACAAAAAAAGCTTCAAGAAAAATAACAAAATAACATAAAAAATGATACTTAAATATATAATTAATCTTTTTTATCTAAAAATTTAAAAAAATTATAATTATTTGGAAAATGTTAAACCTTTATTATTATTTCATTAGTCCTATAAACCCTATTTTTTAATTTTTTGATAAACATATTAATTAAAAGAAAATGAGTTTTTTTTAATTCACAAAACAATTGAACCCGGTTTGATTCGGGTCAACCAGTTCACCGGTTCCCGGTTTTTTGCCGGTTTGACCCGGTTCGATAGCCGGTTCGACCTGGTTCGATAGCCGGTTCAACTACATTTGAGTTTTTATGTTGACTCAACCGGTCAACCGGACATGTGACCGGTTCAACCGTCGGTCCGGTTCGGTTTTAAAAACATTGGTTAAGAGCGAAAATGGAAGATATGTTTAATATATACAAGTGAAAAAGGTTTTCATCTATTTTGTGATCTATTTGGAGGTTAGTAATCTACGAAGCTCGGTTTAGAAGGAAAACCAACATAATTCATGGTTCGATTTTGTATGAATTATTAGTTTACCCACGGTTCAAACATCATATATCTCCATATTCAAGAACTCTTTTTATGAAGTTGATGGTCTACAAAATTTCGATTTATTGATAGATCTTTTCTTATAAGAATTCATTGATGGATCTTAATAAAAAGAAAGTTAATGAATATGAGAGATTGTTCCAAAGCATAATCGTAATAGTAATACACTATGTTGTTATGAAAATGTTGTTAGCATAAACTTGATTCAAGTTTTTTGTTAAAGTCAAATACCAAAAAAAAAATACTATTGAAAGTTTGTTCATAGTGTTAGGTAACTCTGGATTAGATGAACAATTGTAAAAGAATTGAACATAATTACTATTCAAATGTGTAAAACCTCGCATGGAAGCTAAGATCACAAAGAGAAAAGCAGGTAACATGAGCCACCGACCGATTTGTTATTTTCAGATCTTTTTTTTTGTCGATGTATTTCAGAAGATTAGAGAGAGATTGGTTTATTTTCTTGTTACTTAATACAAGAATATTTTTTTCCACAAAGTAGTATATAACATCAACTACTGCAACTTGAAATTAATAACATTTTGTGTTATTCTTTTTGTGTATGGCGACTTCTGGCTATATGCTCTAATTTTTGGGGGCATTATTTGATAAAGCAAATTAAAGAGAAAATATATTATCCTTCAAAAATTATTTTTAGTATTTTAGTGAGTTTGGGAATATTCTATACAACTTTAGTTAATTTTTAATAAATAGTTTTGTAAACTTTTCTTACAAAACATCTGATTATATTTAGTACTTTTGATTGATTTGTTAAAACTTAAAACTATGGAGGAATCTTTTTCCCCTGATATGGAGGTATCCAAAGATAATTTATTGTTATTAGGTGGCCAAGGCAAGCCGGTGTTTCGAAGAAGCAACCTCATAAATTGTAAAGTTCGACAAACTATCTCTATTTGTTTCCCAAAATCAACCAAGTTTAACTTTAAAGTAAAGAGGACCAAAATCAGGAAAAAAATTAGGTACGGTTAGTAATCCATGAATTAGAATGAAAAAGTGATTTTACGATATTTCAAATTTTTATCATTTACCCAATTAGTTTTAAGAAAAGAGTAATAATTTCATATTAATTTTCAATAGTAATATTCAAGTCAAAATCTTAATGTTTGGTAAAACTATACTCCTTCCGTTCTTTAAAAATAAATATTTAAGGTTATGCATACTTATTAAGATAATGCATTGATTTCTATGAAATACAGTTTTCAATAAAGTTTAACCAATAGTATTTCAGTATTTGTTTTGAAGTTTGTAAAAGTGCATAGAAAACAGTAAAAACTCTATTTTTTTTTAACAAATTTTTTTTGTAAAGTTTTTATCTTTTAGGAATAGAGAAAGTATATTTTTAATTCTTGTATATTAGACCTTTTACCAACATCCGTCTACGAAAAAGTAATCGATCGGTTTATTATGGCATGTATGCAACTCGAAGACAAAAAAATTGTTGGTAATGAAAATATATGGTTTGTATTTTTTTATTTTTTAAGTAGATGGTTTGTAGTTTTAATTTTCTTTATATAGAAAATTCGTGATGAGAATAGCTATGATATTTTAATAAGATATGATCGTTGTTTACCTGTTACCATCTATCATATGGAATATTTTGAAAACTTACTCGACATGTGAGTTGTATCCTCTCGACTTGCTATTCTAAAAAAGTGCGCAAGTTAGTAACTTTTTTGTATCATCATTTTTCAATAACTTACTCATCTCTAACTAATCATAGTGAATCAAATAAAATAATACTGAAAATCTTACACTATACATTAGTAGCTAGATGTCAAATCAAATTATATTGTTATTTTCGAAATCGTATATTGCACATCATATCTCTAGCCCTTATTTTGCATATATTGACTCCACAAAGCACCAATAAAAATTAGAAAGTATTCGAGTGTTTCTTTTACTTGTACAAATCTTATAAGCAATTGTATTCATCAAAGAAAAAAAGTTAAAGACAAAAACCAATCGAATTGCAGAATTAGAGATCGAAAAGAAAAACACCAAATGTTATCCCAACTCAGAAAAAGAAGAGCATCAGGTCCCACAATTATGTTGCACACTCTCATATACAGCTTCCCCAAATGCCTTTTCTTTTCTAAAAAGAAAAATAAATTTTATATTTACCAACTTTATTTAAAGGACACAATTATATAAATATTATGATACTTATCTATCCTTTTATTTATTTTTGATTAACAGAATAATAAGATCATTGTTTTACTATTTACGCCTATAAATAGCGTACACTATCTCAACCTCTCAACTCACATTTTAACATCATCAAAAGCACTATTCAAACAAAGTCTTTACATAGAGAGAGAGATATGGAGAAGAACATTAAGTTTCCAGTTATAGATTTATCTAAGTTAAATGGTGAAGAGAGAGACCAAACAATGGCTTTGATCGACGATGCTTGTCAAAATTGGGGCTTCTTTGAGGTTATCTTGCTCTCTTCTAAACAAATTATTTATTGAGATTATATTATATGCTCTATGTTAGAACTTGTTTTGGTATCTGAAATATTTACTTAGGTTCGAACCAGTCAAAATATGTTTCCTTATAGAAAAATATGGGACGTCATTATAATTATGAAGTTATGTTATATATTTCAGTTGGTGAACCATGGAATACCATATGATCTAATGGACAACATTGAGAGGGTGACAAAAGAACACTACAAGAAATTTATGGAACAAAAGTTCAAAGAAATGCTTCGTTCCAAAGGTTTAGAAACTCTTGATACCGAAGTCGAAGATATCGATTGGGAAAGCACTTTCTATCTCCATTATCTTCCTCAATCTAATCTCTACAACATTCCTGATATGTCAGACGAATACCGGTACACACAAATTTTTTGACTCATACTTAACTCACACCTCAAAATCTTAGAAAAACCATTGATCATGCTTACCATATCTTTAACAGGACCGCGATGAAGGACTTTGGGAAGAGATTGGAGAACCTAGCTGAGGAGTTATTGGATTTGTTGTGTGAGAATTTAGGATTAGAGAAAGGCTACTTGAAGAAAGTGTTTCATGGGACAAAAGGTCCAACTTTTTCGACAAAAGTTAGCAACTATCCACCATGTCCTAAACCGGAAATGATCAAAGGGCTTAGAGCTCACACTGATGCAGGAGGACTCATATTGCTATTTCAAGATGATAAGGTCAGTGGTCTTCAGCTTCTCAAAGATGGTGTTTGGGTTGATGTTCCTCCTCTCAAGCACTCCATTGTTATCAACCTTGGTGACCAACTTGAGGTACAATTCTTATCCGGTTATTTTTGGTTTAATTTCGGTTAATGAAATTTGATAAAAATCTGAATCTGATTTTCAAGTTGATCTCAGCTAAAGCCGGATTTTAATCGGTTTATTCGGATATTAATTGGTTCGAGCATCTAATTGACAACTCGATTTTAATCAACAAATTGGTTAAGTTTAACCGGAACAAATATATTTTGGTCATACATCAAATGTGTGTAGGTGATAACCAACGGAAAGTACAAGAGCGTATTACACCGTGTGTTGACTCAAAAAGAAGGAAACAGAATGTCTGTCGCGTCGTTCTACAACCCGGGAAGCGATGCCGAAATCTCTCCAGCAACATCTCTTCTGGATAAAGACTCAGAATACCCGAGTTTCGTGTTTGATGACTACATGAAGCTCTATGCTGGACTCAAGTTCCAACCTAAGGAACCACGGTTTGAAGCAATGAAGAATGGTGCAGCAACAGCCGCGGATTTGAATCCCGCTGCTGCTATAGTCACACTCTAAAATGGTTATGTGGAGATTTTCTATGAAAGACAAAACAAGATGAGAAGAAATGTGGTAATGTCAATAAGTAAAAAAAGGGTTTAATAGTAGAATCAATAATTTATAGTGTGATTACTTGTGATGACTTATTGACTTATGAATCTGATGTGTGTTATGTGGGTGTGTTTATGCAGTGATTGTGTGGTACTGACTAAATCATAATATTAAAAATGCATAATAAATCTTAGAGAAATTACTTAGATTGGCACTAATTCATCAAAATATTACTATATTAACATCCATTCAAAAATATGTAAATCTAACTATATTAAAAGTCAGTTAACCCATCAAAACTTATTTTAATAACACTTTTGCCATTCTATTATTTAAAAACAAACATAAAAATTAATAGCTACAGTCTGATAATGAATTTATGATATAGCTTTTTTCAACTTTGATATGATGTTTCTTATATTTTGTGAACATATATAACAAGCAAATAAGTTTGAAGAAACTGAACTGTGGATTACGAGCCACTTTTGAAGCCCTTCCCGACATCAAAATATTATTTTCTTGGTATCGTTGGAAAGCTTGAAGAGTCAGCTTCAATCTCAAATTTGAATTTCTCCAATACGTTACGAAAATCACAAGTTATGAAGAAAACAATGAAGACCTATCCTGTAGATGCGTGAAGAACTATGACTAGCCTTTATCTCTTGTCATCCACAATTCAAAAGCGACATGGTCCACCGTTTAAATTTTGCTAACTAAGGTCACAAGCTAGATCAAAGGGAGCTAATATAACTCATTTGAAAATTATATAACATATCAATATAACTCATTTGGAAAAGAAAAAAAACAAGTATAAAGAAACAAATCTTTGGAAACAAAACTAGAAATACTCAATCAGCCATAAACTAAACAAGAACCTTAAATGTCTCACAATTATGACCACTTTGATGACATTTAGAACGTGTGTGTTAATTAAATCGGTAGCAAAAAACATAAGTCTATCGAAAGCTAATTAAGTTTGTCAAAATTAAGTAAGGGGGTGTTATTGGGGAAGGGATTTATGTGGATTTGTAAAGTTGAGAGATTTTAGAAATTCTTCTAGATTTCAAATATTTCACAAATATTTTTATATGAACTTTTATGGATTCTTATGGATTCTTATAGATTGTCATTGATTACTATTGATTATTGATTTTTTTTCTTAATTCTAGGATTACCTATATATGGTAACATTATATATGATATTGTAGAGGATTTCCAAAAAACAAAATTAACGTGAGCATATATTAACCACCCAAGGACAACTTTCATTGACATATTGCTTTCCCATCATCTCTCCTTCACCTCTCGTAAGTATCTCTTTGTTCTTTATTTTTTTAGTTGAATCTCTATGTTTTTTTACTTGAGCATATAGGTTTGTAAGTATCTATGTTTGTTTTATTTGTTGGTTTGACGCCATCTCGGATGATTGCTTTCCTTTGACTTTTTCTGCCATTTTTTTATATTTTGTTACGTTCATATGCTTGTGAAAATAATTTTCATATCTTATACTAACTACGATTCGTTCTTAAATAAGATTATAATGGGTGATACTCCACCAATTAAAGATAAAGATTACAATAAGTGGAGTGCGGATGAGACAAACGTCTTGATCGAACTACTTGTCGCGGGAATGAAACGTGGATGGCGCGATTCTAGTGGTGTAATGAACAAGCTAACGGTGGAAAATAAAATACTACCGGTCCTCAATGAAAGGCTTCAATGTAAAAAAACCCATAAACATTATACAAGCAGATACAAGTATTTGAAAGGTTTGTATAATTGTTATGTGGATCTTGAACATAACACTTCTGGATTTGGATGGGATCCTGTAGCAAAACGGTTTACGGCTAATGATGAAGTGTGGCATGGATATTTAAAGGTATGTGTTTGTTTTACATACAAGTTTAGATGCTAAAAATGCAGCTTACGTAAATTAAAATATATTTTTTTGAATTTTGATAGGCACATCCAAGCCACAAATTTATGCGATATGAGTCCCATGAGGTGTTTGATGATTTGAAAATTATCTTTGATGGTACAACCGCCAATGGTAATAATTCACTTGGATTGGGTGTTACTACTGATGCTTGCACCTACGAAGTTGGTGATAATCAAGTGAAAGAAAACTTGATTTTTTGTGAGAGTGGTGATGATGTTACTGATGCATCCCCTATTTTAGAGAAAAAATCAAAAGGTCGTACCGAAAAGCTTGTTCCGAGAAAAAGATCTAGAACAGAAGCATGGAACAAGGCAGAGGAGGTGAAGAGTGATAACAATGACTCTATGGTTGCTGTGAGCAACAAGATTCTTGATATCATTCAACAAAGAGAAGAAAGACAACAAAGAGAAGCTAAAAAAAGTGAAGCTGAGAAAAAGAAAAACAGTGTTTGGGATGCTATGAAAGAGATCACTAATTTGGATCAGCGTTCCAAATTTAAAGCAGTTACCCTTATCTATTCCTTAGGAATGAATAGATATTATGCTTTCTTGTTTTTGAAACTTTTGTTTCTACTTTTGTTTATTTTTATTTCTACTTTTCGTTTCTTTCTTTAGCTAGTATTTGAAACTTTTGTTTTGAGATTATTTTTAATTTATAAAATATGGATTTGGATTGATATTTATGCTTCAATGGTTTTTATAATTTTGCAAGTTCGTTTCTATATATTATATTATTCTCATGGTTATTTGGTTGTGATATTGTGGTTATGATTATATATATAGTTTTCTTGTTTGTTTTTATTATTTACGTGTGACATTAGTTTTGAGGTTCAAGATCATGACAATAACAATGTTTTTTCTTTCTTGTAGGTGTTCTATCATGGAAAATATCTTTGAAGAAGAAGGAAAGCGAGTAGAAGATGACGAATCAGATTTGGACATTATGCTATTAATGTTGAGTAATATAGCAAGAGCCTCTGTGACAAATGCTAATCATATTGAACGGCCTCTTCGTTGTCCGATCAGTAACACTGGTTATGATTACATTCAAAATGCTCTCAAGGAAGAACCTGAACATTTTCGAACGTTATATCGTATGTATCCAAGTTCTTTTGAGAAGCTATGTGATCTTATTAGAGTAAAGACATGTCTACGAGACACTCGTAATATATGCGTTGAAGAAATGGTGGCTACATTTCTTCTCACCGTTGGTCAAAGTTCAAAATATTGTTATACAATAGACACATTTAAGAGATCAAAATTTGCGATAAGTGAGAACTTTCATAAGGTTCTTAGGGCGTTAAATACCATAGCACCAGATTTGATGGCAAGGCCTGGAGTTACAACATGTGCAAAGATAAGAGAGAGCACGAGATTTTATCCATATTTCAAGGTATATATTACAAATTTGGGTTCTAAGTAGTGATATATTTTCTTCACCTAATTTTTTAACTTATACAGGATTGCATTGGAGCTCTCGATGGCACACATATTTTTGCGATGATACCAAATAGTGATGTGCCTAGCTATCGTAATCGTAAAGGACATGTCTCACAAAATGTTCTTGCAGCTTGCAATTTTGATCTACAATTCATGTATGTTCTTAGTGGATGGGAAGGTTCAGCTCATGATTCAAAAATATTAAATAATGCTCTAACAAGGAGCACTTGCAGATTAGAAGTTCCTGAAGGTATATAACTCACAAATGCTACTTTATATAAATATGTAAGATGTTTTGTATCTATATATGATTTACATTAATCGTTTGTTTTTTACGCTTCAGGAAAATTTTATTTAGTAGATTGTGGGTTTGCTAATCGTCGGAAATTTTTAGCTCCATTCCGAAGTACTCGATATCATCTACAAGAATTTAGAGGTGCAGGACGTGATCCGGGAAACCAAAACGAGCTATTCAATTTGCGGCATGCATATTTGAGAAACGTAATCGAGAGAATTTTTGGTATTTTCAAATCTCGTTTCTTAATTTTCCTCCTTTCTCTTTTAAGACACAAGCGGAGTTGGTTTTAGCTTGTGCTGGATTACATAACTTTTTACGTCAAGAATGTCGATCAGATGCTTTTCCTGAAGAAGTGATCGAAGTAGGCAATGAAGAAAATATCAATGTTGAAGAAAATGGAGATGTAGGCACTCTTGAATCTCAACAAAGAGAATACGCTAATAATTGGAGAAACATGATAGCTGCTAATATGTGGGAAAATGCAGTGGGGAGTGGAAGTCAAGGATGATGATGTCATGTGTAACTTGAAAAATCAAGCTTCGTGAGGAAGATGAAAGAAGGTGAAAGAAGTTATTTTTTATATCACGTTTTGTTTTGTTTTGTTTTTGTGTGGGTGTGTATTTTTTTTATATGGATTTAAAGAATCTCATGGTTATACATGGTATTTTTGAAGTTGAGTTGTATGAGTAAAAATATGTAGAATCCATGTCCCAATAACATATGATTTTAATGGAATTAAAGAACCATTAAAAACCAAACTTTTTCAATAACAAGGGATTTTATATGGAATTTGAAAATCCTCAAACCAATAACAAAATATTTCATATAGATTTTAAGAATCAAATTCCCAATAATGGTGGATTTTCAAAATTTTAAAAATCCACACAAGTCCATTCCCCAATAACACCCCCTAAATCTATGGCTAAAAGAAAACAATTCTATTGAAAATGAATTAAGTTGGTCCAAATTAAGTAAACCGGTGACAAAAGAAAAACAAATCTATTAAAAGCTAATTAAATTTGTCAAAATTAAGTAAATCTATGGTTAAAAGAAAACAAATCTACTAAAAATTAATTAAGTATGTCTAAATTAAATAAATTTGTGGCAAAAGAAAAACCAGTCTATTGAAAGCTAATTAAATTTGTTAAAATTAAGTAAATTTGTGGCTAAAAGAAAATAAATCTATTGAAAATTAAGTAAGTCTGTCCAAATTAAGTAAATCTGTGGCAAAAGAAAAATCTTTGTTAAACAAATCGGTGGGACACTAATAAGTGTGTGAATTTTAATTAAATCTGTCAAAAAAATAAGTTTGTTGATTCATGTGGCGTTGATATATTAAGTCCGTCAAATGGCAAAAACACAAATAATTTTATTTTATTTTTTGGATAAAAATAATAATAATGACATTCTTGTAAATAAGGTTTTACTAACAAATGATTTAAGGTTAAAAAAGGTATTAAAATTTATTAGTAATAAAAATAAAATCAGAGTTAGTCTAGTAATTAAAAAATAAATTAGTGCCAAACCAACTTTTTTTCCTAAATCTTAAGTATTTTTGTGATTAATGTCTTTGAGATTTAAGACTAGTACCGTATAAGTTTAGTTATATACAATATGGGCTTCGGAATATTTCGGCCCAAAGGCCCAAAGTTGTAAGGAATTCTAGGGCATCAACTTTGTATCACACTATAAATAACTCTCTGGAGACTATAGTCATCGTTAGCGTTCTTGTATTCGCCGATGTATCTTTAGGGTTTATTTTAATAGATGTTTTGATTTTGTTTAGTTGGTTATTTGTTTTTGAATCAAGTTCTTTTTGTTTGGATCGGAATAGATAGTGAAACCTCAGGGTTATAAAAATCGGGCAAGAGAGAGTAACGGTGTCTCTGAGTCCTTGTTAAAACCGGCGAGGGATATCGATTAGGCCGAGATATATCGTTTCAGTCGTCACTTTTTGGTTGACGATCTGATTGTTGCTCGTCCACAGTTTTTTTTTATTTTAAATGTTTTGCAAATTTAATTTAAATCGGAAAAATGCGAATGACGAATATCAAATTTCTTCACTTTGATCCGACTGGATAATTCGTTATCCTTGTGGACAATTATTCAGATTACTGACGCATTTATCTTTCTTTAAAAACTTCAAGTGTTGGATAGTTTCGTATTTTAACTCTAGATTTGGGTTTTGGTCTGTGCCTTGGAGTTTTTCCCTTTAATTGTGTAAAAATAAATTTATTCGACCAAAACATAAACTGTTAGAAATATTTGGCTAAAAATATTAGAAGATACGAACTTGGTATTTTTGAGTGGATAATCAATTCGACCAGCATCTCGTAATGCACCAATTGATGAAACAGATTGATATGATAAGTTATATGATGGATCATCGATTGCAGTATTATTTTAGATGATAGTCTAAAATGGCTAATATGATCAATACTTCCTAATGCACCACTAGTGACATTACCTGGACCACTTTGTAGTTCTGAAATTAAGGTAGAACATATGCAAAAGAGAATTGTTCACTGAATTCATATCCATTCTATACATAAGTAATGTGTATTTTTAAGTTTATTTTTGCCTATTGAAAATTATTCAAGGTTTTTTTTGGTCTAATGAAAAGATGAAAAAAACAATAGTCGAAGTTTCTTTCAAAGCCGTGTTAGTATTTTTAGATGGGCCTTTGGGTCTGTGCTGTTATATGGAAAGGCCCATCTAATTTTCTGATTAGTCATAGACTACATTGTGCATAATTACCTTGGGAAAAGTTTATATGATTTTTATATAATGTACGGACGATAAGTTCGTTTGTTACAAAATTTCTAACTCAAACTAACCTAAAGGGTGCCAAACCTATAGCAAAAATCTAAATTTAATTCATTTGAAAAAAATTGTTATTTTTTATTCATGTTGCAATACATTGATATTTTCATTCATTTGACAAAAAATTATTATTTTTTGCACCCCTAATATTTTATTTTTATTCGTTTTGCATAATTTTCATTGACTTTTGTAAACTTTTGATATTTTATTTATTTATATAAAAATGGATCTCAAAAGAATAGAAAAAAAGAGATAGTAATTAATCAATCAAAATATTTTAGTTATAAATTATATATAAATCTACAAAGAGTTTTTGATAATTTTGGGAAAAGAGAAGAATAATAAATAAATCAATTTGAAATTGTTAAAGTTTGGTTTCGAGGCTTAAAAAAATGAGTAAAACAAGACCAAAAAGTAAAAGAGAAACTCTTAAGTCTTTAAAACTAATAAAACCTTTAAATCATGCTTGTCAAAAAATATGGTTTAAAAACATCTTGCCAAGTACCCCCATTATCAAACACTAGAGTCAAAATCTCTACCGCCAAAAGTTTACACCAAAGTATAAAGTAAAATCCATTATCAACTGCCCCGTACATTTCAATGTTTATAAAAATCAAATTGGTTTTCCATATTTCGTAAAACTGGTTTTAGTTGATGAAACTGCAAAAAAACACTGTCCGAACGAATAGTAACGTAGTAAAAGAGAATCTGACAGTAAATACTTTAATTCCGATACTAATGATTCACTGTTCGAGTCAAAAACATTTACGCTCGAACACGCCTCATCGAGACGACTGATGACATCTTTTCTCTGACATTACATTTTTCTATGAAAAGTACGAAAAGAACATTAATATGACGGATGACATCTTTGCCTCTCACATTATATATATGTCAATAAAAAAGGTGAAAAAACATTAATAATTCTTGAATAATGTAAATCATGTTCATGTTAAACAGTTCGATTACAAAAGGGTAGGTCCTTTCTCTGTTTGTAACAGTTATATGTGTGGGCGAGGCAAATTATCCGTTAGATTCGATCCGATTCGATATTCACTCATATTCGATCCGAAACATCTAGATATCCGTGACGAATCAAAACAAAGCAAATATTAATATCTATTATCCGTCTAAACCGAGGCAAATACCAAATATCAACTTTAAAATCCGAATATCCGATCCGATCCGTATATTACATATATATACATATAATATGCTAAATTTATAACATGTATTTGCATTTATTGATTTTCTTAAACACGTAAAACGAAAATATTTATAGTAAAAATAGAAAAACACTTACTTTTTAATTGAAAATAGGGTTAATATTTAAAATAGACACTTTTTCAAAACTATTTCCAATATAGACACTTCTAAAAGTTGGGCACTTTCTAGTAATTGAAAGACTATAATACCCTTAAAATCACAAACCCAACAACAAAAAAGTAATTCAATTTAAATTTGTATATTTAACCATAGTTATCTTCTATTCTTTGTTATTGTCGTCACATTTTCTTCAAATTTTCTTTATGAATCATATCTCTGCAAATTCTTTTCTCTTGGTCATTTATCCCAACTATAATGTCTTTGAATTTTCTTCTTATTTCTTCGGTCTTTTTTTTCTTCTCTTTCCTTTATAATTTATAAAACTACTCCAAATCTCGAAATTGTCAGTGTGATCCGACGAGATCTCTGATTTACCGGCAAATGAACCAACCCTTCGACGGGATCTCTAATTCACCGGCATCGAACGAACCTACATCGAAATCTCGGATCCTTAGTGTGATTTGACGAAATTTTTGTTATCTCGGTAAACGAACCAACCCTTCCACGAGATCTCTGATTCACCGGCGGAAACAAACATGTTTTTGAATTCCTGTTTTTGTCAGAAGCTTATGATTCTTCGTTTGGGACAGAAGATATTGGTTGGTAACCTCTGTTTTTGTAGAAGAACAATTTATGTAGACATAACCGCCATATTTTTGCAATTTATGTTACCAATAGAAGGTTCATTGAAGCTAATTCATGAAATTTGTCCTTTTGGGACTGATTCATGGCCTCATGTGTATGTAAGTCTTCGGCCAAAAAAGGTATGGGATGTGGTCAATTTTTGGTGATCATCCATTTAGATTTTCTTTTATGGAGCCTGAGGATGTTTACTTCAGTTGTGTTGTGTAACCATATGACGATGACCACAATCGTATGAATTATTTTACACATCCAAAAAATATGAGGAGGTTGGAGTACAGTAAAACATGTGGTTAAGATTACTTCGATTGTATTTGTAACCACAAGGCTATGACGACAAAAGACATTTTTTTCCAAAAGCTCTTAGACGATATGAAAGTGAAGTGAAGAGACATATTTGACTGTAACCACAGGGGTATGACCACATGATACATATTTTTTGTGCAGCTCCAGACTATATGATCGTGTAGTCATGCGTTTGACCAATTAGTTTGTTAGTTTGTGGACAATTTATGGTGGTCAACTGTATGTCGCTTATGTATATTTTTCTATTATTTTCATCCTAGTTAGACAAGGACACTTGAGTAAACATGAATTGAAGTCCATATTGTTATGGTTTCATTAGCAATCCATAGTATGGGCTACTAGTAACCACTTGTACATGAACATATGGTACATCTTCAAACCACTCGAATACAGAGTTGAGGGTATGGTCAGTTATCTACAACAACAAAAAATGGTAACCATGAAGTTATGTGCATATAATTACTTGGAGTCTATCGTATGTCAAATGGACGAGACTAGGTTCAATTCAAGAGGAAATGATCGGAAACAAGAGAATGTGGTCAATTATCAAGATAATTGTGGTCATCAATGATCAATCTAGTATCGTAGACAAAAAAAGAGGAGGTCTTGGAATTCGCTCTGTTATTTATACTTGTAACTTTTAAGTCTCTGTTTTTTTTTCTTTTATATTTAGAGTTGCGGATGTTTTGTCAATGAACAAGAGAACAAAAGGATTTTGTGTGTATTTTGTAGATAGATTCCACAGCGATTGAACAGCAGGTCCAACAAAAGAAAGAAGCATCATCTCCATAGCTTCTGCAACCCATCCCATTCCAGCATAAGCAAGAACGTAAAGTTGAAACTTGCCAAATCCCATCGCCACAAGAGCTTCATCCACTGTGAAACTAATGTTCCCATCTTCCATCTCAAGATCTGGGTGAATAAAAATGTAAACTTTCAACCTCAATTCATCAAAGATTAATTAACCATCATCGAAACGCAAACAATGAAATCAAATTCACTACTATATTCTCTTAGATTCGAAAAGGGTTTGATCATGAACAAAAAAGAAAGCAATCACAAAGGCTCATACACAAACCATCAAAAGTCGTGAAATTTGGCGAAAGGGAATCAAAATTTGGGTGATGAACAAAGAAAAAAAACGAACATTTGAAAAAAAAGTTGAACTTGAAGCAAAATGCAGATCCTCCTCTCCTCCCACGTTTTGAGGAGAATTTGAAATTACAATTGTGAGAGGTTTTAAAATGTCAACGCCATTAATCGACGCAAATGAAGCATATCACAACAACAAGAAAAATGTGTATTGAGTCCAATTGTATTAAATTAAGCATCCAAGTGAGGTGTTTTAAGATTTTATATATTGAGTTATCAAATTAACCGTTCCATTACATTCTAAAGTTCAAATAAACCTCTGTTTTTTAACAGAACTTAAGGTTAGATGTTATAGGTAGTACACGTGACTATGAGTAGAGCTAACCATGAGTAAAGAGTTTGGTTAAGGGCATAAAAGGAAAATTTTGTACATTTGTTGGAAGAAAGTGTCTCATTCTCACAAAATATTTATATTGGTTATTACTTTATGAAAAAGTGTCTATAAAGGTAATATTTCCATTGAAATATTATAATGAAACAAAATTTATTAATAAAAATTATGGTGTTTTGATTTAGACTTTTTTTAATTTAAAATAGATATCCGTAAGTATCCGAATATTCGAAAAAAATCCCGATATCCGTAATTCCAGATATCCGAAATTTTTCGAAGCAAAGCAAATCGGAAAATTAGATATCGGTCAAAATCAAAGCATATCACAAATACTGTTTTTTCCCCAAATATTCGATCCGCGTCCAGCCCTAATTTGAATACTGTTAGTCATTACGGTTCTGATAGATTAGACTCCAAGTCCTGAAAAAACAAAATCTTGGACTACATATGAAACATTAGTTATGATTCTATATAATTATTAACAAATAATATCAACAAAAATCCTTATATATTCTAGTCCGAGTGAGCCAAAAGAGAAACCTTATCGTTGTGCGAAGATAATGTGCGAGTAAAGTGTAACCGAGTGAGCCAAAAGAAAGTGTTACACCGAGACTAGAGCCATTCTGTCTCCCATTTATCTATTCATTTGTCAAACCCAATGTTCGAATATCCGCATTTCTAGGGTTTAGTTCCCTCGTTTTGTCTGAAAATTATTTGTTTTATTCATTTTATCGTGGTTACAAACCATTACCCAAGAGACAAGAATGACGATCAGATCACTTTTGATTACTTTTAGGTAGTTTAAGCTAGTTTAAGCTTTTGCAGTCGATTTTTGTCATGCAGGTGATTTAAAACATGTACCTGTAATTACAAGTCATGTGTAAATGCTGCAGATGATACAATTACATCATGCGAATCCAACAAACATCATCATCATCATCAACACATTTAAAAGTTTTGTCCATAACCTCTTTGGACCGGAGACTAAGCAGATTAGATTGAATTTTATTTCTCTTGTCGAATTCGATGATCTAGTCTCCTCAAATTTGTGACCATGAACATTATTTTTTCCAGTGATTAACTTCTTTTTTTGCCGGCTTCCAGTGATTAACTAGTACACTCAACTACGGATATTGCATTAGTAACGAGGAAAAGAAATGTTCATAAAGGTAGATAAAAGAAATAAGGCAAAGGGGGTCCAGTTTTATTCTCCAAGTTGCAAGAAATCACCAAACAAATAAAAAAGGGCAGATAAAGGATTGCCAAATTAGAACCATGATTACCTAAACAAATTGATGTATACTTATAATTAGAAGAAAAGCTGGATATTTAATAATAATCAACTTGAAATTAATATATAGTTCTCCTTGTTAGAGGAAGCTGAGTAAGTCATGTCTTACCCGAAATCTGGTTAGTAGCATTACCTGTGGATAGGAAAAAATTTTATATGTCAAAAATTTGCTCTGGTCCATAACTACAAAATATTGACTCGAATTCTTAGAAAAACAAAGAGAAACTAGATTTTATACCAATCAACTTCCAAATTTTCAACTAAATTTTTGCATAGTCACGATTTCTTTTAGGTAGGTATGAAATAAAAAATTTAAGCAAACCCGGAAAAACCTTAAAAGTGAGACGTACATCAAATATCTATAGTTTGAAGAAAATGGACGTTTTGATTGGACTATACTTAAAAAAGCATACAACGAGATAAGAACGGAGAAGTTAGATGTCTTACCCAAATCGATGAAATGTATACAAAGGACGCAATAAAATGTTATATTTCTTTATACATTCCATTTCAACTTAGGATGATTAAAGGCATCAGATTGAGTGACCCGTAAAGGGCAAAAATGTACAGACAAATAATGTGACAACAACAATTCATGGGAAGCATAAAAATGGCTGTGGTGGTGGGCAGCACAAAAGATATATTTGGACCCCCCAAAAATTAATATTCTAAATCAATAGTATTCTAATAAAACCCTCTATCAGGAAAAATTAATCCCTATAAGAGACTAGTGGTAATTATCAATCTTAGGTAATGTATGTAGTACCTTGGAACTTGTAAGTAATATAAAATCATTGACGGTAACAAAATAATAATCTATGCATATAGTAGCTATCATATCTTTTCATTTGTGGTCACATCTTTGTAGTTCATAATGTGTATACATCTAAACGTCTTCAATACTTGTTAATGATCATAACTTATATAATACATTGATATTTTCGTCGCATTATATTTTACCATTAATGCTTACACATGAAAAACTTTAAAGCAATGTCTAAACATTTTTTTGGCCTAGAGAAAATCCAAGTGAATAGTGAATACACACACAAAAAAACATTTCTAGCTTTTTTATTTCATGTAACTTTTCTCAGCCATTTTTCTCGGAAAATAAATTTCTTATCCCCAAACACTAAAAACTTTCTCACCAATAAAACTCACAAATCTCCTTACACTTCTCTTCTCCTCCTCCTCCGTCACTTCACCACCGTCACCGTCACATAACTCCGCCTTCAACTCCAAACCACCACCATCTAACTCACCTGAACTCGGACATAAACACGAACTCGCAACTGACTCACTGAGTGGACTCGGACTCTCAGAAACATCCTTAGAACTAGCAAGAAGCACTGAAGATTTACCAGAACGCTTTCTCCTATCTTTCTTATTCTTCTTCTGCTTCTTCTCTAAGGTATCTTCGAAAGCGTCGATGATTTCATGAATAAGTTGGCGACTCGGTGACGAGTCCCATCTGACCCAGTAACTTGTGTAGCAGCTAAAGCAGTCACAGTGAAAGAGAGGAGAGTGATTGTCAAAATGAGATTTTTTGTTGTTGGGTTTGGTTTTTTTGAGGCGAGAAGTAGGGTTTCGGTCGCCGGAGTAAGAAGCGGTTGATATGAGATAAGCGAGAACTTCACGGTCTTCCGGTGAGAGAACCGCCGCGAGTGAGAATATGGCGACGGGAAGAAGAGGGAGGAGATGGTTGTTGGATTTTATCTCCGGTGATGGGTGTACGGTTCCTTTACGGTAGAGCTTCTTCATAGCTTTGTAGAGATAGAGAGAGAGAGAGACTTGTCGAAAAATATGTTTTTTGGGGCTTTAAATACTAAAAGGTTCATTAGGTTTTTTGTTTGTTTCATTCCTTTTGTGATAAGTGTAAAAAAATTAGATTAGCCTAAATACAAGCACTCAATAATCACTACAGATAAAAAAAAGTCATTAAATGGTCTAAGTTTAGGAAATGTACTCAATCAATACAATCACTTTGTTTCATTATACTAGATGGAGTTCATTAAACTAGATGGAGTAGCCGGGTTTTTTTTTTTAACGCTTTGTTTTATTAAAACTGATTTAAACCATATTACATGATAGAATAATTTATACAAAAAATAATGGTATTTTTTTCACCAAAAACTAGGTAAATATGTTTTTGAAATATGTTTATAGTATGCTTTTTATCTATTTAATTAACGTAAATTAGATTTATATCTCACTTATTCTCGAGATTTTAATTTTACTTTTAACTTGTTAACAATACAAACTATAGAATATATATATATATATATATATATGTTTTTACAAAATATTAAAAATTTCAATTTATATATATATTGTGAATCTCGAAAAAAGAGGAAACGGCTCCGGAGTTCTTTTTCTCGGAAAAAGTTTTTTTTTCTATTAAAGTATTATAAGAACATCTCCCAAGAAGTTCTGATATTGACCACTGTGGATACGGACATAACGTCATTCCATATTAAATGCGAATGTGCCAAATATAAACTGTCATTTACATCTAAGGTAGGAACGAAATACTCGTGATGTTATAGTAGATTTGATGATGATGTTATACCCGTCAAAACAAGTGCAGCGTCTGATAAGATAATTTTTGAACCAGTCATGAATGTTCTTATCCCATTTCACATATCACATTTATATGTAGAAACGAATTAGCTTAACTTTAAACATGATAATCCGGTCTAATATCCATATCATATATTTTATATAAACTAATTTATTTTAAACACTTAATGTTAAGTATGTGCATATATTCCGAACCCAAAATCGACCCAAAAAATTGGGGTTTGGAAGGGGGTTCGTGTAGGTCTATAACCCAAATGGGTTTCATAGTTTGAATTTTTATGTTTGGGGTTGAGTTCTGTTATAAACAGAAATTGTATGGGTATCGCGATTAAACCGGAGTCTATTAGAGCATGAATAACGGTGGTTTATAACTGGGTTCATAAGCCCAAATTAATTTTAAAACATTATTTTTGGTTTGTTTTTAAAAGAATCGGATCTGTAGATGGATGCAAAAGAGCTGTGTTATATGATACACGTGTCACATTTCGGTTGGACCGCAAAATCTTGTGGTGGCCCAAACCAAAGACAAAACCTCATTTTCACGAAAACATTTTTTTCTCTCGTTTCTTTGCTCTGAGGCGATTTTTGTGGTGATTTCGTCGACGTGTTCTTTGCATCGTCGTCGCCGTGTTCTTGGCGTCGTCGTTGACGTGTTCTGTCCATTCTTTTGTTTCATTCGATCTTTCTTCACCGTCTCTCTTCAAAATCATAGATCTAGACACCGATCCTCCAAGCCCATAGATCTAGTTTCCGATCGTTTGGGGTCAGATTGTATCTGCAGGATCTTCAGTTCTTATCTTCTCTTTGTTGTTCCTCGTCTGCGTGACCGATCGATTTCACCGGAAGATGAATCGCCGTTGGTAAGTCAAGTCTCATCCTTGCCTTTTAAATCATACTTGTTGTTTAAATCGTTGTATAAAATTGATCTCAAATGAGCTCAAATGAAGTCTTCTCTTTGTCGTTTCTTCAACATAAGCTCAAATGAACCTCTACAATTTTATTAAACCCTAGCTCCGATTCGATTAAACCCAAACGAAGAAAGAAGAAGAATCTAATCGAAGTCGCTCAGTTCTTACCGAATTGGGGAATCGGTTACCATATGGCTAAAGCTCATTGGAATGGAATCTCTTACGAAATCACTAAGATCAATCTCTATAAGGTTACTTTCGTGTTTTCTTTCATTTCCTATGAGTTCTGGATTTGATGGCAGAATCGTTACATTTCTGGTGTTATTGATTTCGTAGTTCATGTTTGATAGAAGAATTTTTACATTTGGGGGTTTCTTTAGCTGATTTTGAGGTTTTTTTAGTGTTTGATTCTGGATTCAAATGCAGGATGGTAGACATGGAAAAGCTTGGGGAGTTGTTCACAAAGATGGTGAGTTCTTGTTCACCTATTCCACTTCATAGTCTTTAGGGTTTTAGTAATGCTAAGTTCCTCTTGTTCCATTGATCTAGAAGTTGAAGATGATTCCAAGAAAATGACTTATTGTACAACTTTTTAGTCATGTTTTAGAAGTATCCATATCTGAAACTCAATGATCACTGTTGCTTTTGGTCTTGTGTTAAGATTTTCTCAGTTATGGGAAGCGTCCATGAGAGTTGACATACATACACTATATTTCTCATATGCAGGTTTGCGAGCTGCGGAAGCTCCAAAGAAGATAAGTGGAGTTCACAAACGTTGTTGGAAGTATATCCCAAACCTGTCAAAGACCAATACCACCACACCTGCAGCAAACTCTGCAACAGCTGATGTTCAAGCTGCTTGATCTGTTTTACTTTCATTGCACTGGGTACTTTCTCGATACATCTGTTTGTGGTTTCTGTTTTTGAGTATTTTCTTTGGAAGTTACAGTTGTTGTTACTTGATAGTATCTTTGAATTCGTCGATAGCTTTGTAGGAAATGATCCATAATCTTTGGATGATGATCAGGGTATTGTTCATCTTGTTAAGACTTTACGCTTTTTGAAGTTAAGATTTTGATGTGCCTGCATCACCGAGCCTAGGGTTTTGCTACTAGTTAGTATTTAAAATAAGTTCCTCAAATCAAGTCTTCTCTTTGTCGTTTCTTCAACATAAGCTCAAATGAACCTCTACAATTTTATAAAATTGATCTCTCTCTCCCCGTGTTCAGGTTTTCTTCACCGTTGGTGGTTCGAACGGCGTCGGAAGTGGTAAGTCATTCTCAATCCTATTGCATGTCTATCTAGATTCCTATTGCATATATATCTAGATTAGTCTCTGCTTGTTCGTTGTTCCTTCATTTCTCAAACTGTTCTTGTTCTTTTTGATATGTATAATAGAATTTGTATTAGTTTAATAGTTTGAGGTACAAATTGTATTGGTTTGTATGGATCTTATTAACATGTTCCCTCTTATTTTTGTATGGAAAATGCGATGAGGATCTGTGAAGCTTGGATGGTGGTTAGGGAATTTGCAGACAGACGTGTCTAGCCGGATCTCCTTGTCATTGTAACAGGTTAGTATTCTCTGTCTCTCCTAAACTAGTATTGAGTGTTTGTGTTTTGTGTTTTTGGTGTTTGTTGTTTTAGTTCATAGACAATTGCAGGTTTGTGTTTTGTGTTTTTGGTGTTTGTTGTTTTAGTCCATAGACAATTGCAGGTTTGTTGTTTGTTGTTTTAGTTCATAGATCATATTCATACTAAACTTCATTTGATTAGCTTTCTTTTCCCGATTGCAAGAACTTTTTCTTTCGTGACTTTTTCATGCTTGTGTTCCTCTAATTCGAGTGATTTAGGAAGAAATAATCGATTTCAGTTATATTGTTTTAGGAAATATTTGGATTTGAGGAAGTTCTATCAGAAATTAGGTGATTATAAGATAGATTGCAAGTGCTCTGGTTAGCTAGTGCTCTGGTTAGCTAGTGCTGTGTAATTTACTTTCAGTTTGGCCTTGTGCTTTCTATTTTCTGGAAATTTAGGGAAGATCCAGAGATATATATCTATATATGGAAACTCTTACAGATAATTTCCAAATTAAGAAGTGTTTATCTTCTGCAAATCTTTTACATTCTGAGCTTCTCTTATTTGGAAGATGATGGGCACAATTTTCATTAGTCCTTAAATTTCGTTTTGAAATGAGTTCCAAATTAAGAAGTGCTTATCTCAACCATCTTAAAACCCTGTGCTTGTAACACAGACCAGAGATTTACCTCGAATTAGTTTTTTTTTCCTTCTTTTGTAGCTGGCCTAATAACTCTGCCAGGGCAGTTATCAGTATATCAAAGTATCTTCCTTTAGTTTGCAGTTGTGTTTGGTCTGTGTAGGTAATAAAAGTTATCTGTGATGGTTGGTGGTTGTGTCTTTGCATTTGTTGTTGTGATAAAGTAAATGAAGTGAATTAAGTGATGGAGACATTAGTCAACAACTCTATTTGTTGTTTTAGTTCATAGACCAACTCAGATTGGGTTATTTATTTATTGAGTTGTGTTCTTCAAACTCACTCCATACTCTGTGGAGTAGAAGACACAAACTCATCCATCTGTATAATGAATATCAATTTTATTACTCCATCGAGCTCTTCTCAGCCACAAAACCCTGCAAACAACCTCACTTTCACTGAAGGTGCTAGAACAGGTTTGGGAGATTAGGGAGAAGGATAATGTAGCTAAAGAACGACTTTCGAACAAGAAAATCCTTGAGGGTCTCTTAGCTAAACCCGGAGATCTAACAGAGAGAGAACTTGAGCTGAAGAACACTCTCATGTGTGAGGTGTTAAAAAATATAAGTATGTTATGAAACTCAAACTAGTTTTTTGCCATTGCTTGTTCTTGATTGATGTTATAGATTGATAACTTGTACTTTGGTTAGTTATTTGATTCTATGGTTCACTATTTCTTGCCATTTGTGTCTTTGCATTTCATGTACATTTTCATTGTTGTGTGTGTAGGAGGAAATGGACAGGAGCTTGGTGAAGATTGATGGTTAGTCTTTATGAAGAGGCAAGTTCAGAAGGTCTTTTCAGTTTACTTAATTATTTGTTATTATCAAATTATCACATAGTTGTCTGCTTTTTTGCCTCTTTGTAAGTTTAAACTTTTCTGTTTTGTGCAGGATAAAATGAGGACGATGTTTGGTCGTTTTGAATGCGCAAGGGGCAGGTTTCAAGAGGAAAGACAAGGAGTTATTGTGTCTTCTAGCATCACAAGTTGTTTTTTTTTTAGTAGTGATGTCTTGTTGTTGTTTTTTAGTAGTGATGTCTTGTTGTTGTACTATGTGGTTGTGTTTGAAATTAGATTTGTGGTTCTGCTTTTATTTACTAAAGTCACGGGTATGCAATTTGTAATGTAGTAGTTCTCTTTAAACGATAGTTTTGAGTATTACAACTCTTTATAAGAAAGCCAACTCAAAAACTTGCAATCACTTCTTCATTTTCTACTTCTGAAAAACTATTTCTCAAATTCTTTCTATACAACTTCCAACTTACCATTTCTCTTTACTCGCTTCCAAACTTACAATTCACAAACTCTTAAACTATTTTTCAGTTACTCACAATTCAATTCGTCTTTTGTTCATCAAAATCCAAAATTTCTGTTTTTTCCATTTTTTTTATAAATTACCTAAAAATATCAAAACATGTCTTACCATCCGCATACTTCTAATTCTCAAGACAATTTTGATCAAATTTGTGATGATCAATTCGATCAATTTTTTGAGACGGCTATTCAAAATTGTCTAGATGATTGCGCAGAAGAAGAAGCGCCGAAAAAACCAAGGAAAAAACGAATTAACATCGAAAGAAGACGCGAAGATGGTCATGATAGATTATGGAATGATTATTTTAGCGATCATCCAGTTTACCCTGCTGATAAATTTCGACGACGTTTTAGAATGCACAGGCCATTGTTCATGCGTATTGTTGAAAGACTCTCCAATGACGTACCATACTTTCAACAAAGACAAGATGCTACCGGAAGGTTCGGTCACTCTGCCGTAGTCAAATGTACAGCCGCAATTCGGAGAATGGCATATGGTCTTTCGGCTGATGCGATGGATGAGTACCTCCGGATCGGTGCAACAACTGCCTCAAAATGCTTAGACTATTTTGCGGATGGAATTGTGACTTTATTTCAAGAGGAGTACCTCAGAAGGCCAACTCAACAGGATCTCCGACGATTACTACAACTTGGAGAGACTCGGGGCTTTCCTGGCATGATAGGAAGCATTGATTGTATGCATTGGGAGTGGAAGAATTGTCCCACGGCGTGGCATGGACAATATTCACGTGGACATGGAAAACCTACAATCGTTTTAGAGGCAGTCGCTTCAGAAGATCTCTGGATCTGGCACGCATTTTTTGGAGCACCAGGTACTTGTAACGATCTCAATGTTCTTGACCGCTCACCAGTTTTTGATGATATATTAGAAGGGCGAGCTCCAAAGCTCAATTACTATGTCAATGGTAACAAATACCATATGGCGTACTATCTCACAGATGGTATATATCCGAAATGGGCAACTTTCATCCAATCGATTTCTCAGCCACAAGGCCCGAAAGCATCATTATTTGCTACTACTCAAGAATCTGCCAGAAAAGATGTCGAGCGTGCTTTTGGAGTGTTGCAAGCTCGATTCGCCATTGTCAGAAACCCGGCTCTTAGTTGGGATAAGGAAAAAATAGGGACGATAATGAAAGCATGTATCATATTGCACAATATGATAGTAGAAGACGAACGAGACCTAGGCACTCAAGAAGATATACGATCATTCACAGAATGAGAAGAGAGCGTGCTTTCACCAACAGACTACGTTTTTTCTTCGGCGACGCCTACAAATATCAACAATATGATGGCCAATCGAGCTAGTCTTCGTGAAAAAAAAACACATGAACGATTGAAAGCTGATTTGGTTCAGCATATTTGGGACAAAAATGTCAGAGCTCAACGATAGAGCCGACTTAAAAAAGTTCTTCATCATGATTTTAAATGTTTGTTTATCATTTCGGTTTGACAATAATCAATTTTATGCTTTATTTTTGTTTTTGCGGATTGTAATAAAGCTCTATAATTTTATAAAACATATGAAATTAGTGTTTTTAATTAATCTTGTATATTTATTTATAGTAATTTTTTTTCTTTCAAAATTTTTTTAATTCAAATTTTTTTTTTCCAATTTTTTTTTTTCATATGAACTCCAATTGAGTTCATGGATAAATCCTCAAAATTAACTAAAACCAAAACAAGTGTTAAAGCTTAAAAACTATTATTACTTTAATGCAAATAACCCTTGATATGGGTTATGGTTATTCATGCTCTTAGTGTTTTATGTTATGAACATATAGAGTTAGTGGCTTAGTGCCTAAATTTTCTGTTGAACTTCCATTTTCAAATCTTTGAAATTTCGAAAAAAAGATGTTGTCTTTCATATTTAATATATAAACTGGAAAACTTAAAACCGCACCTCAAAAATCGAGACTTCTCCTCCATCGGAGATATCTTACTTGTTAAACAATATGATTTGATGTAGTTTCGATTATGGTTTATGTTTGGATTCGATTATGAATCTGATTAGTTGTATTTTATGTTTAGGCTTTGTGTTTGTTTGTAGTTCTTACTAGTTAACTATTTTGAATTTGACTAAGTTCTTCCCTTTACTCTTTTCAAAATCTTCGCTTTTTGGTATGTATATTTCTGTAGTGATTTATATGGTGATTTCTTAATTGTTTGTAGCGGTAGTAGTAGTAGTAGTCTTGATGATGCTGAACACGTGCTTTAGAATATTGGGTTGACAAATACTCATTAGAGATCATCGATAGAATTGGAAATTTTCTTCTCTTAATATCATTTTCTGATTTCAAAAGACTTCATAGTAGTCTTATGTTTGTTCATTAATGTTTGTTGTTGTTAGAAACCATTAGATTGCTTATAAGCAATCTCAAAACCAAGATTGATTTATGATTTAAAGAGTTTTACTAAGATAGAAATCTAAACTACAAATGAAATAGCTCAAAGAGCTTTATTATGGAAGAAAGTAAATGAAAAGAGAAAGCTTTAAAGGTTAGATTTAGATTAATCTCAAAATGATATGGAGGAGAGTTGTTTTCCAACTCTTAAAGGTTAAGTTACAATGATCTTGATAAAACATATTTATATGAAATGTTTGTTAAACCTAGTTACATGGATCACTCTCTTGGGCTTATAGAATGAGCTTCTAATGGATTCTCTAATACCGTCCAAACCCGAAAATATCCAAACCGTATCCAACCCATAGTTATGTATAACCTGAATGAGTTTTATAATCATAAATTTGAAAATCCGATACCCGAAGTATCCGACCCGAAACCCGAAAGGATACCCGAAAGCTGATGCCTACTTAATGTGATTTTTTTTTTGTATGTTAGGTTTGTGTATAGATCTTTCCGAAATATAGTCAGTCTTTTCAAACACATTTTCGCTAACATTTCTTCCCTAAATTATTATTATGAAGAGAATATTTGAAAATCTTGTATGGGAAAATTAAGAAAATAAGCCAAAAAATTATCAAAATTAAGGAAATAGGCTACATTTTTTAAAATTAAAAAAATACACAACCATGGACATTTTTATCCTTTCTTTAATTTTTTTTTATATATAATTTGATATGTATCATTGTTAATATTAGATAATAATAATAGACTACTTATAATAACTAATCTTGGTTGCTTACATCCATCACTTCGTATACTGATGGTAATTCTAATGAACTTTTATTTGTCTTTACCCTCTTCTTTGGTACATTTGTCACCATAATGCCTGATACTTGGATTGTCATGATTTTCAGAAATTGCGATGAGGAAAACAAGGTTCTACAACGGTTGAAAATACATCGAAGAGAACGAGGAAACTGATAACTTCAAGTACATTTTAATGCATGAGAGAAATCCAAATTCCGAATGTGAGTGTTGTAATAGAGTAATTTATGAAGAGTAACTCACAGCATGTGTTGTTGGTAAATTTTCAGATTAAAAACAAGTTTTTTCATAATTAGATCAACTTGCAGCTTGTCATAATATTAACTTGGAGTTTTTCATTTACTGTAGCAATTTTCAGATTTGGAAATATTGTTTGGTGAGGTTTTTATACAGAATTCTTTAAAAGTTGCTTAGAAGGATTAATTTTGCATATTTATTACATAGATTGTGATGTTAGATTGTTTGATAAACTTTTCATGTATGAAAGTTAGATTAGGAATATGTCATGTACAGTTTTAGGTGATTGAGTGTTGAAAGGGATAAAAATGTCCATAGTAAACTATTTTTTTAATTTTTAAAAATGTGGTCTATTTCCTTAATTTTGATAGTTTCTTAACCTATTTCTTTAATTTTCCCATCTTGTATTTACTACTTTTATTTATTTATTTATTTTTGTTTTTTGTTTTTTGTTTAATTTTAATTTCTAATAATTATAAATAACAATAAGTATAAAAATAATTAAATGAGCATTTACTATAAATTTTAACGTAACAACTTTTATTTTGATGACATGGACACTATAGATTGAGAAAAAAAAGAAGAGAAAGTTACATATAATGTCACTTTTGGAGTTTTAATTTCATATAATGTCACATGTAAGTTTGCCTAACAAGAAATGTCACTTACACACTAGTATTCCTAAAGTAACCCTTGTATATGGGTGTATGAGTCTGACCACGTTGAGAGAGAGAGAGTATGGCGTCAGTTTGTTCTCAGAAAAGCTAATGTGTGAGTTGATCTTTACCAACGAGAAAAAAATGTAATGCAAATATGTATATAATTTAAAGATTATAATGGCTATAATATTTAAAAGTGGTAAAAGCTGAATTTAATAATGGAGAGAGATATGAAAGATTGATAACAGAGATTTACAAAGAGATTGTGAGAAAGAAAAAAAGATAACTTTCCAGTGAACCGAAAGCGTCCAGCCGTGTACACGACGATGATCGGAACTCTAATCTTGAAATAAGGTACGGTTACAAAGTTATTGGTGAATTTATAATGTGCAGTAAATGTTCAGGTGAATAAGGGAATAAAAACGAATAAATCAGTGCATTTAAGTTTAGTTTTCCCTTTGAAGAACAAATTTATTGTGAAATTATATGTTTGCATTTCTTATAAAACAGGTGCATATTTATTGCAGGTAAAAAAATGTGGTTCCGTTTTTTGTTGTTGCAGGGAAATGGAAGTGTCGGAGGTTGGTGGGTGGGAATTTGTTGTCGACAAGCATCTAATGTCATGTATTGTACGTGTAGAAGAAAGTTTTGCGTACACCGAACTACAAGAGTCGATATTAGAGGAGTTAAAGTTGGAGGGGACAAAATTTGTACCAAAATACTGGGTGAAAGGTGTTATGGATGTGCTAAAATATTTATATACCGTTTTAACATAAACAGAAAATACACGTATGGACGTAAAGACAAAATATCCATGTACGTGATACATAACCCGAGTACAAATCCATGTACACCCAGTTTCGTACACAATCGACTATTGAGGTACAAATAATGGTACATAGATAAACAATGTCAAATGTACACACATGCAGACGAACCTACAATATTTATATAACATTTTAACATAAAGAGAAAATACACGTAAGGATGTACAAACAAAATATTCGTGTACGTGGATACTTAATCCGAGTAGTTACTGCCTCATGCTTTGACTCGTGTACATGGTATTTCGGCTGTACAGACTCAGGCTTTGGCTCGTGTACATGATCGTTTTGTTGTACAATCTCACTCTATTGTATATGCTCTAGCTAGTGTACAAGGTCTATCTGGTGTACCGGCTACGCCTGGTGTACATGCTCTGGCTGGTGTACCGAAGTTGTTTGTGGTATAGTCTCAGTCTGGTGTACAGGCACATGAAGCTGAACAATATGTACATCGCATATATCCTCTGTTGTGTGTACATCAAAAATACCTCATGTTTTGTCTGGACGTACATCAATTTTGACCACCGTACACCTCCATCCCCGTTAATCTAGCGTGTGGTATTATTGTGTCATAAAGTTAAAAGAGTAATAATATACCTTGTCTACATGTGAATCAACTGCTTCCATTTCTTCGGACTGTACATCTTCCATCTGGTGATGTACGTGCCTCTTCACTGCTCTCTACCTCAACAACATCTTCAACTACGTTGAAGTTTCTTGATGTTCCACGACCTTGGGTTGCCCTCTTAAGATCATACGACCTTAGGTTGCCATTAACATGTACGTCTCCTCTTAGGATTTCCGTCGTGTTAGCCAAAGCATCAATAGTTACTCTAATTAGTTTTGGCCTCAAATACGCTTTGAGGACAGCCTCTTTTGGATATTCCTCTATCCGGAAAAAACGAGCATGCAACAGTTCGTGAGGCGGAGACGGTTGAAGGTCACCGTCTGGCGACGGCTAGGTGGTCTCAAAGGTCCGTCTAGCGGCGATTCTGTAGACAACGAAGAACCGTCTAGCGGCGGTTTAATCGACGAAGATCTGATATCGTGGTGAGTGAATCGGCAAAACAAAATTTCTAGGAATTTGTTCTCTCCCTTAGTGAGAGAGAAAGAGGAAAATAAGTTTTAATTGTTCTTTAGAAAGTGTATCTTTTTGTTCTTTATTTTATAATAAATAGTGAATTGTTAAAAGAAACAAAAAGTTGATGTGTGCACTTTTCCAATGTCAGACGCAAGTCCAAAAAAGTAGTGCCAAAAAAGTAATAAGTCAATTCAGTATTAGAGAGTGTAAGATGGTGTGTGTATTGGATCAGGGTAGTTTGGTCATATTTCGATGTAAGTGACATATCATAAAATTTGAGTTTAGCCATGTGACACATATGAGGTTTCAGTTCTAAACTGTGATATTTTTGTAATTATTTCAAAAAAAAAACTCTCGAGTTATAATAGATTTGATGTTTTACGATTTTTTTTTGTTTTATTTTAATTGAAATTTTCAAATTCTATGCAATATTAATAGCATTTTTGCTATATTTGACCATTTAAATTCTGTAAATTGATATTTTAATAGTTGAATTATTTTAGAATCGATGATTTTCATTTTAAAATATAGAATATTAAATAATTTTTAATTTATGTGTTAAAACAACTAGATGAAAGAAAAAGTATTAATTTATGTTCTAGTTTTTTGGTATCAAATTTGTTGATGATTTTATTGATCTATGTAAAAGATTAGTACTTTTTTAATTTATGTGACTATCTAAATTATGCAGTATTTTATTTTATGTGATTGGTTAAATTGGTTTATTTAAATAGTAAATGATGATTATTTTATAAAATACACAAAATTACATTATTTATTTCGTTTCTTATTTGTGTGTAACATCACTAAAATTTATTTAAAATGATACAAAAGAATATTACTTAAACCAAATAAAAACATTTTAAAAATATAAATAAAATAATGGGTTGTTTACTAGAATATACACTTTTTTAGGGGTGTGAAAATAGGTCAAAACTCATGAATTGATCCAACATAACCCAACCAATTAAGGATAATGGATTGAATATTTGGATCTTAATGGGTTGATGGGTTAAATGATTTGATGAGTCAAATTGATTGAGTTAAAATGACTTGAAATAAAATGGGTTAATGGGTTGAAAAAAATTAATTCATCAACCCTTTTTTATAAACTAAAAGACATGATTTCACAATTATTTATTTTGTTATCAAAAACGTTATTCCACAAATATTCCCGCCAAAAATGTTTTTTTGACTATTTTCGAATTTTCCGGCAAAATACGTAATTTGGAAATCTCCCACAAAAAAATGATCCCGCATTAAATTTCTTGCAAAAAACAAGATTACACAAAAACATTTTTGCGAAAACGCAATCTAGTAAAAATTTCCCGCCAAAATCAAGTTTCGGAATATTTCCCGCCGAAAATACGATCCCGTAAAAATTTTCCGCAAAAAAGGAAATTGAGATTCAAGAAATTTCCCGCCAAAAATACGATCCCGCAAAATTCCCCCACAAAAACGTGATCCCCCGTAAACATTTTGGCCAAAATCGAAATTCGGAAAATTTCCCGCCAAAAAATACGATCCCGTAAAATTTTTCCGCCAATAAACGTGATCACACGAAAACATTTTCACCAAAATCGAGATTTGGGAAATTTCCCGCCAAACGATCCCCAAAATTTTCCCACAAAAAACGTGATCCTACGAATACATTTTTGCTAAAATCGAGATTTGGAAAATTTTCTGCCAAAAATATGATCCCGTAATTTTTTTTAAAAATCAATTGCGCTTTTATAATTGAAACAAAAATATGATTTGTGAAACATGATTTACAATTTATTTATAAATATTTATATAATCTTTTTTATCTATAAAATTAGATGGGTTAGATTAAAGTCAATCCAACTCATTTAAATTTGATGGGTTGATCCAACCTAATTATTCAATGGATTGGGTTGATCCATAAATCATAAAAACTTAAATCATATGGGTTATAGGTTGGATTGGATATGGTCATCTATTTTGACACCCTTGCTTTTTAGAATGTAATAACTTTTAGAGAGACTTCTCATTATTGGGGCACTTTTTCATATGCTTTTTCAATTTTCAGAACCAAATTACTTTCACTTTGGGACCACATACTTTGTTGTTTTGGTCTCCACTTTTTATCACTTTTCTCTTTCTTTATTTTTCTGATTTTTGAGTATTCTCTCTCATTTTTTTAACTTTTTTTCCCGAAAATTCAAAACAAATATGAAAAGGGAGAGATTGATCGAAGTCTTGTTGTCTATGTGGTTAATATTTTCATCCATATGGTCAATATTTAATGGTCTAACGTTCATTTGTTGTGCATTCATTTAGAAAGTATGTTATTCATACGAACACTGTACAATTGTTAGAGTTTTATGTTTTTGTGGCCAAATAATTCCACGAAACAAGCAATTTAAATCCCATTACTTTTTTTTAGATATCAACAATAGAGTTTATCCTAACTTTCTATACATAAAATTCAATTAAAAATGGTCAATGGTGTATGGTCACTGATTCGAAAAGCTCTACTTTCTATCCATAAAATTCAATTAATAATAGTCAATGTTATATGGTCACTGATTCGGAAAGGTGATTCAGAGCTGTCAAAGTTTTTACTAGAGAGAAAGTTCTTATGAGAATTTTATGTTCTCGTGCCCATTGATTCCACGAAACAAGTAATTTAAATTCAAATTATTATTATTTTAAATATCAACAAGAGTTTATCCTAACTTCCTATCCATAAAATTCAATTAAAAATGGTTAATGGTATGTAGTCACTAATTCAAAAAATGATCCAAAACTGTTAAGTTTTTTCTATGAGAAGAAGTTCTTAGGAATTATCGATAACTGGATCCAATTGCAAATACGAAAATGAAGATTAAAAAACGATAACATGAATTTGAAGAAGAATAAGAAATGACACAAACAAAATTGAAGAATATTAAGAAAAGAGGGAGAGAGAAATGATGAATTTGGTGATATGGAAAATTAAAAAGAAAAGAAAAATAAATAAGTTTTGGAAGAGAAGAGAGAGAAAAAAGAAAAAAAGATAGTGGAACATGTTATTTTAAAGAAAAAGAATGATTGGAAAAAAAAAATGATAATATTGTATTTTACATCAATGAAAGTGTCTTGATAGTTGAAAGGATCTTTATTGGCTATTACTTTACTAAAAAGTGTGTATAAAAGTAAAAAACTCTAAAATAATTGGTTTACAAATTGTTTTGGGTTAAAATGTTAGTGCGCTGCACTAAACAAATGCAAAATATATTTCAGAATGTTGAGTTGGTATGACTGAAAGATTTTACACAACAAACCCGGAGAACCCTTTTGATACGATCGTGATTGTGGCTAGCCGGGCCAGTAATAACGGGCATAAATTGAAAAAGCTCTATTAAAAATGATACACTACACAAAATAATATAGAACACGACATAATTGTAGACAATCAACAACTTTATAGCACCCCAACATATTGTAAAGACGGGTCACAACAAGTTTCAGACACTACTAATCTTTGGAAAAACACTGGTCTTTAAATAGATTCAAGAGGAGCTAAAACATATTGTTGTGAAGTCTATCTAGTTACTCTCTTTGCAATGCCATATTAGTTCATCAAACAACCCACACACTGACACACATCGAGTCGAATTCTTATAAGAAACTCGCGTTCATCAATCCTAAAAACGTGTTCTAATGTTGCGACCTCTTTCACCTGTTTGGATCGACCAATCAATACCGATGTTTATCAAAACGATTATGGTTGATTAAAAACCCATGAAAGGTTCGAGTGTAGAGTAACTTATTCAGGCCCGACCCGACGTAATGGACTGCCTAAAGCCCAAGTTATTTTGTCTGCCCCCATTAAAAGCAAAAAAAAAGCTTCCATAAATTTGTATTTTGGGGGATCAAACACTGCTCAACAATCTTACTCATACCGTACTTAACCGCTAGACTACAAACAAAAATTATGAAATGGACCCCTAAAATAGATAACGTATTTTGGCGCCTAAAACATGGACTTTACCAGCTTTAGATTAGGGCCGGACCTAAACTTATTTGAGGTTACATATCTTTGACCCGTTACTTGAGATAGCTCTTGGCATGTAGTTCCTCCATTATTATTGACACGTCCCTATGGAGGGCACCAATTCTGTACCTATAGCTTGATATCTTGAGGTAACTTTTTTTTTTTTGGGATAAAAGGTAACTACTAACCATTCCAAACAAATCAATACAAAAGAATCGTATTTTAGTACCACAATGCTAACAAACAATATCCATATCTGTAAACAAAACCTATGTGGGAGAACACATCAAATCAAACATCCATAAAAGTGATATTGCAACAAGTGTTTGACATGATCGTGTAACTTCTCATGATGATGATAGTGGTGGCAACTCTAGTCACCAATAACTTCTCATGGATAGATTCATGATTAGCAGATTCGTTCCTTAATTATCTGAAGTTAAAATTTACGAGTAAATCAAAAATTTAGATGGAAACGATTTTTGTATAAAGTATAAAAAATTATTCTTCTTATGATACGAGCTAGATCGTGATTAAGTTCATAGAGCCGGGACAGTAATATAACGGGGCCAAAATTAAAATAGACCCATTATAAATATTGCACTAAACAAAACAACATAAGACCACACATATAGAAAGTTGCTAACCAATCAACTTAATAGATAGTTGCTTCTCTATTTCACAAAACTTATCTACATTTACAAAATGATCCAAAATCTACCGAGTATCAACTCATACATACCTATACTATTATTCTATAACTAGTACAACCCCACTTCACCGCCATTGAAAGCCACCGTAAGCCGGCCAATTTTTAAACCACTCCTCTTCCTCTCCTCCTCCTTAAAACCATTAAACGTTGCCGCTTTAACCATTTCCTCAAACCCGACACGTGGTCCACAGCCACTCTTAACCCTAGTCACAACTTCGTTAGAAGTTCGTTTATAATGACCGAACCACTTGGCTTGCATGTAACCGTTCCTCCTCCACGGAGGTACGTGAATCTCAGCTCGCTTCATCGACCTTCTTATCTCGAAGCACATAATCCTCACAAGCTTTTTCAGCTCCTCAGGTGTTCCGACAAAGACATGTGGGAGTTGAGCTAAGAGAGAAAGGTATCTTGTTGTAGGCCGAGCTATCTCGAACTCTCCGGCAAGATTTGTCTCGACGATTAAACGGTTCTTATCTCCTTCCTTAACATCGACGTACTCGTACTTCCCAGCAGTGTTCTTACCAAATCTCTCCCACCGGGACTTGCAGAGACCTACACAAAGATTCATCTTTTCGTTTTAGAAATCGCACCAAATACTTATGGTATATTGGTATTGTACATACGATATTAAAAGATCATGATAAGCCTAGTATTTTATTAATTTTTTGGGTCAAAATTGATCCAACATAATTATTTTTCTTAACCCTACTCACTATTAAGTTAGAGGTTACTCTAGCATACATGGATTTCATCTTTTTATTGTTCCAACAAAATTGATACTAGAGTATTACTACAAACATTTGCATCTCAATCCTAATGTGAGTTCTTCATGTGACACTATGCTATTTTGTGTTTGGGAAAAAAGCTTACATTAGTCAAGAAACTCACTATAAGAATCAAATTAATCACCAATCTCAAATCTAAATATGTTGTCGATCCTGACAAAAGAAGTTACCAATCTCAAAATGAAACTTATACGTCTTTAAAACAAAACATTCCTTTGTAAAGCTTAATTTAATTTCTTTGCCATAGATCAAACCATTAACAAACAAAATAAAATCAAACTTTGCAATTGAAAAAGAGGCTTAAGGTTTAGAAGAGTCCATACAAACTTGTCCCTCAAAAACGGATTTGCGCTACATATTCTAGAGTTTATTAAACAAGACCAAATGCATAAAAACTAGATTTCCTATAAACATAGAGAAGCATTGTTATTAATTACCTGCATCAAAACCTTTGTTACGTAGAAAAGCCATCAAGTGGCGTTTCTCTCCGAGGAACCCTATAGCATTCACCGCCTCAACCATTATCCTCCGCCGCTCTTCGCCACCGTGAGTTTCAAGAATCTCCCGTAACCTCTCCTTCACATCTTCATAATCGTTTTCATCGTCGGATTCATCATCGTTTTCTTCCTCAGGAACATCCTCCGGTAAAACTTTGACTTCTCTGTCCATAAAAGATTCGACCAGATCCCAAAGATCTGTTGTGTCCTCCGGAGAGTGATCGCTTCCGCTGCTACTATCGCACGGTGGACGTGCACGCGCCGCCACTAAGTCAAAAGCGGCCGCTGTTCTGTTGAATCTTCCCGGAATTTGTACCATTTTATGTTCTTTTTTCCTGATTTCTCCTTTTTTCGGTGAATTGTGGTAACAACATATGTGTATATATATATATATTGTGTGAAGATTATATTTAGTGAATGTACTCACGGTGTTGACAGAACTTTGACTTTTTGACGGAGTAAACGACAAAATGGTTAAAAATAATGACAACAGAGTGGTGAAATGATGGTGAAAAAAGGATTTACGATATTTTTTTGAGGATTTAGGATATTTTGTGTAACGGAGAAACTCTAAATCCGTTTAAAATTATTTACTGTTTTGGGATTTGGTGCTTGATTAATCTTTAGATTCTCAAGTGTTACCTCTAAAGCGTCCACATACATTCGCTTTAAAATGAACACTAATTTTAGTCAAAAAGAGAGAGTAGTGAATTACTCTAGTTTCGGAAAAAGGGATGCATAGATTTTAATACTAAAATTCAATTTTCACCAAAATAAAATAATTATTCACTTTATTATCTAATTTTTTTTCTACATTAATATACATTTTCAGATTGTAATCAATATATCTCCAAATATTTCTACTCTTTGTTTCGGTGACAAAAGAGTTTTATCCAGTGTCCGTTGCTCACGTTACGTAGAGTAAAAAAAGATACTACGAGGGTACATTACTAGCGCGTGGAGCCACGCACCAGAAGCAAGGTAAAACGTGGGTGTCACGTGGCATACTGTGGTTAGATCTTACTTCTTGTACTTATTTCACTTGGGTAGATTTGGTTTCCTGATTTGTGTGATATTATCTGACGCGGAAACCTGAAGTTGATTAAACCCAAAACACGTCCAAGTTTAATGAATCTGAAAACTAGTCTACGTGCAATGAATCTAAGGTTTCCTTTGTTCATTTGTTCCATTTTTAAGTTGTTCATGCAATAAGTAGTTGAATAAAGTATTAAATTGTCTTGATGAAGATATAGACTTATCCATTACACGTGATTGGTATGGTAACTAGTATTTGGTTCTGATTGATTCTTACAAAAACTTCAAAACTAAACAATAACCCAAAAACAGTTGAAAGAAAGAAAACGTCTTTTGTGGGCCTAGAATTGGAAACTACAATTTTAGGCCGATCTTCAAAGCCCATTTAAGCCCGAAACCTGCACGGCAAGAATAATTTCTCCGAGAAACAAAACTCCACCGTATTTTTCTTTCATATTCTTTCTCTCCGACAAGCCATGTTGTTGTTGCGTATCTCCAGATCTTAGATTTTGATCGGTTGTTCCAATAGCTTCCTTCAGATCCGGATATTTCCTCTTTTTTAATCTGGCCGTAGAAAGCTAATATCTAGTAGGTTTCGTTGTTATGATCATTCATATATTGAATATCAGAATGTGCTTGAACACTGTGATCAGTTATCATATAGTGATCAATTATCATATTTTGAACACTAAGATGTGTTTTGAATTATAGGGATACATTTTACTGTAGCATGGAATCTTTGATTGAGACATTGAAAATTGATCAAGATAATCTTGTTACTAGAAGACACTAGAATCTTTGGTTCTCTCTTTATCATAATTTTCTTTAGTTTCATCTTTACCTGGTCAAAAGCTTGGTTTGAGTATAGAAAATGTTGGATGTTATAATATAGCTATTGGGATTCAGGACAACAAGAGTTTCTTGGATATTGTAGTTGGCTTTCTTGTTCCAATCCTGAAAATGATCTTATAGAGAGTATTTGAAATGCTTACTTCATTTCTTTAATCAATTTTGGATATTGTTTGCTCTGATGTAGTGGACTATGCGTCGCCTTGGACCAATCTCCAGAGTAGGCACAATACTTGAACATGAGCTTCCTTCGCCTTATTTAACTAACCCTGGCACATTGCCTTTAAGTGAGGTATGTAGCCATGGAAGTTCTAACCTAAACGTAACACATCATTTTATGTCGAATATACATATTATCTTTTGATCTTCTTTAATCTTTACTTGATCAGATGACTTATTCTGTGATTTTATCTTCTTCTTTGCTCAACCAGCTGAGCTCTTACCAACATCTTGTATAAGGAAGTCACATATTTCTGAGTATCTATTTAAGATTTCTTAAAGACCTATATGTTGTTTTCAAACTTTAAAAAGAAAAGAGAGTTTAGAGGATCACACATTTAAGAAGATATCGATCTTGAGCTGTTATTTAGTTGCTCACCTTTTGGAAGACTAATAACAACTCATGAACAACTCTTAATCATAGGATTGAAAGATCTAAGGAATGATGATAGATATACACGTTTTTCTGACAGACATGCGTCCAAGTTTTGTTCTCATTTGGTCGTGCGTGCAGGTTTGTCTATCTTTGACCATTTCTATATCCCATAGATCGTGCACTAATGTCATTTTGAGTTATCATCATATTTAACTCTATATTTTATATGAACAGAACGTTGACGGCTAATTATTTTACTCTTTAACACCAGATAATCTCTATGAACGTGCATCCAAGTTTGAGAAAACCAATGACGATGGTTTCATCTCTGCGCAAAGGTCAGCTCTTTTTGGTCTTCTCTACGTTTTCCTCAACGTGTAAACATGTCTCTACTTGACAAATTCAGTAAAAAAAAAAACAAGGAAAATTAGAGATACGACTTGGGAGTTTCTAAACTGTTTTATAAAGATGGAGCACATAGAGATATTAGATGTCACAATTAGTAAAATTGGGTTTCTTGACCCATAAAAAATGTTGTTCCCTCCTCTTCGTCTCTTCTTCTTCCTCTTCTTGTTACTCTCCTCCGTTTGTTTCTTACAGATCAAAGCAGATGAAGAAGGATTGGGGGATCATATCAAAGTAGACCCAAAACTCAAGTTCGAGAACCCGAAGCTACGTCAAGCCTACATTGCTCTTCAATCATGGAAACAAGCAATCTTCTCTGATCCTTTCAACTTCACAGCTAATTGGAATGGCTCGGATGTTTGTTCCTACAATGGAATCTACTGTGCTCCTTCTCCTGATTCATACACGAAGACCCGAGTCGTTGCAGGCATTGACCTTAACCATGCCGACATGGCTGGTTACTTGCCTTCCGAGCTTGGTCTCCTTTGTGAACTTGCTCTCTTCCATATCAACTCAAACCGTTTCTGCGGTGAAGTCCCTCTCACGTTTAATCGCATGAAGCTTCTCCACGAGCTTGATCTTAGCAACAACCGATTCGTCGGTAAATTCCCTAAGGTCGTCCTCTCTTTGCCTTCTCTTAAGTTCTTGGATCTCCGTTACAACGAGTTCGAAGGCAAGATCCCGGCAAAGCTCTTCGACATAAAGCTCGACGCTATATTCTTGAACCACAACCGGTTTCGGTTTGGGATTCCCGAGAACATGGGGAATTCTCCGGTTTCCACTCTGGTTCTTGCAGACAACAATCTTGGAGGATGCATCCCGGGAAGTATCGGTCAAATGGGGAAGACACTCAACGAGCTTATCCTCTCCAACGATAACTTAACCGGTTGTTTACCTCCTCAGATCGGAAACCTCAAGAATGTGACAGTTTTCGACATCAGTTCAAACCGTCTACGCGGTCCATTACCGTCTAGCATCGGCAGCATGAAGAGCTTAGAAGAGCTTCACGTGGCTAACAATGGCTTCGCAGGAGTCATTCCTCCGAGTATCTGCCAGCTTCCTAACCTTGAGAACTTCACTTACTCTTCCAACTTCTTCACCCGTGCTCCTACATGCGCAGCCCTTTCGTTGGTCGACGGCGTCGTGAATGGCTCCACGAACTGTATCACCGGTTTGACTCGTCAAAGATCGGCTAAAGAGTGTTCATCTCTGCTCGCTCGTCCTGTTGATTGCAGTAAGTTTGGATGTTACAACATCTTCTCTCCACCACCACCGACGTTCAAGATGGCACCCGCTGTTCGGACACTTCCTCCACCGGTTTACATTTACACTTCGCCACCACCACCGGCTTCCAAGATGTCGCCTACCGTCAGAGCATACTCTCCTCCACCACCCCCGTCGTCTAAAATGTCGCCTACCGTCAGAGCATACTCCCCACCGCCACCACCGTCATCCAAAATGTCGCCTACCGTTCGAGCTTACCCTCCACCACCACCACCATCACCATCACCACCACCACCTTACGTATATTCATCTCCTCCACCTCCGCCTTACGTATATTCATCTCCTCCACCGCCTTACGTATACTCATCTCCACCTCCACCTCCTCCAAGTCCACCACCACCGTGTCCTGAATCATCTCCGCCACCACCTGTTGTATACTACGCACCCGTGACACAAAGCCCACCACCACCATCACCAGTATACTACTATTCACCGGAAACACAAAGCCCACCACCACCATCACCAGTGTACTATTGGGAAACACCAAGTCCACCACCCCCAACACCGGTTTACTATCCATCAGAAACACCAAGTCCTCCACCACCAACACCGGTTTACTATCCATCAGAAACACCAAGTCCTCCACCACCATCACCGGTTTACTATTCGTGGGAAACACCAAGTCCACCACCACCAACACCGGTTTACTACCCGTCCGTAACACCAAGTCCACCACCACCAACCGAGTACTACTATTCACCAAGCCAGTCTCCACCGCCACCAAAGCCTTGTAACGACGGACATCCACCACCGAGTTACGAACCAAGTCCTGAATATTCATACTCATCATCACCACCACCTTACTCCGACACATATCTTCCACCGATTCCAAGTGTCTCGTCTCCTCCGTCTTACTAGTAGTTTCAAACCATTGAGAACAAAAATGCATTAACGACTACCTCACAATTATATTCTTTTGGCTGCGAGACTTTAATTTGTGTGTTTGGTTGATTTAAAACAAAAAACATTCGAGTTATTTCTATTTCCATATTTTTTCTTTTGAATATTTTTGTTTCCCTAACACAGAGCTGGAGTATATAGTTTTAAGTTTATCTGTATTTGTTATTAAAAATGTTCTGTATAAATAATAACAAAATAAATATACACTCCAGTCCTCTTCACAATATCTCAAATTAAAATTGAAAACTGTAATAATAATCTTTTAAAAAAATATGACGTCAGCTTCTAAGTCATCATCCCAAGAACGGAAGATATACCTACCACTTCCATATAACAGTCCTCTCTCTTTCTCTCTTACTCAAATTTGTTACTAAGCTTCAGAATCTTCGCCGGAGAATCATCATACGTCGTCGTTTTCGTTTTCCCCATGGCTTCGCTCAAGTCCTTCATCGATGTTGGCTCAGACTCGCACTTCCCTATCCAGAATCTTCCTTATGGTGTCTTCAAGCCGGAATCTAACTCGAATCCACGTATTGCCGTCGCTATCGGCGATTCCGTCCTCGACCTCTCCGCGATCTCTGAAGCTGGGCTTTTCGATGGTCCGATTCTTAAAGACGTTGATTGCTTCCTTCAGGTTCGTTTTCGATTACTGTGTAGTGACCTTGTTAACTTAGCCATTGGAATCTGATCTTGGTTAAGTATGATTACTGCAATTGATTATTATCTGATACAGTTTGAGATTTATTATTATTGCTCACATGAATTCTGTGTTGTAGGGGTTATGTTATTCTTTGAGGTTCTTGGTGTGTTTGTTTTGATGCTAATGTTTAGTTTGTGTGCTCTGTTTATAGCCTAATTTGAATAAGTTCTTGGCAATGGGAAGACCTGCATGGAAGGAAGCGCGTTCTACGCTTCAAAGAATTTTGTCATGTATGTTTTGTTTAGTTCTATTGATTGATTCATTTGGATTATGTGAAGTTTTGTTATTTGACTTTAAGTTTTTGGGCTGTGGTATGTTTTGATGCAGCTAGTGAACCCGTCTTGCGAGATAATGATGTTTTGAGGAAGAAGTCATTCTATGAGATGGTTAGTACTTAGTAGTGTGATAATCTGTTCCTGGAACAGGGGAGAGAGATTTTTTGAAGATTTGTTTATTGTTGTTTGGTGCAAATCTGCAGAGTAAAGTGGAAATGATTGTTCCTATGGTAATTGGGGACTATACAGATTTCTTTGCATCTATGCATCACGCGAAGAACTGCGGACTTATGTTTCGTGGGCCTCAGAATGCGATAAACCCAAATTGGTATGTTTGTGTTACTTTTGAGCTGAGAGTTTCTTGGTGAAGTGATTTAGGCTGAATATGCTTAATTACATCACAGTAACATGTTTCAGGTTTCGTCTTCCCATTGCATATCATGGACGTGCATCATCTATAGTCATCTCTGGGACTGACATTATTCGACCAAGGTTAGGAGATTGTTTTTTAGTATCTGTTTTTTTTTGTTATTATACTGAGAATGGTGGCTAGAATTCACATATCACAATTTAAGTCATGTATCATGCCAAGTTTTATGCTCTGCCAAGCAAAATAGTTGTTCTCAGTTTGAAACTATCAGAGGTTCTATAAACATTTTCTTACATTGAAGCCATATTGGACGATAGATATATAAGAAATGCTGATTCCAGTTTTATCTTTGCCTGTTTCTCTCTCCCAGAGGTCAGGGCCATCCACAAGGAAATTCTACGCCATATTTTGGACCTTCGCAGAAACTTGATTTTGAGCTTGAAATGGTAAGCATCCGATCCTTCAACTCTGTGTCCTCTTTTTATTTTTGTAATCATTTGGTTGATGATATTGGATGCAAGGTTAGCTTGAAATCTCCTCTGTTAATTCTAACCTCTCTTTTGCCATGTGATATTCAGGCTGCTGTCGTTGGTCCAGGAAATGAGTTGGGAAAACCCATTGACGTGAACAATGCAGCTGATCACATATTTGGTCTTGTACTGATGAATGACTGGAGTGGTACTCACTTGCACTATAAGTTTTTTTAGTTTATCTTTACCCGGATCGCGGACTGAGTTTATGGAAATGCTTGTTTTTATAGCTAGGGATATTCAGGCGTGGGAGTATGTGCCTCTTGGGCCTTTCCTGGGGAAGAGTTTTGGTGAGTAATTAGTATTCAAGTTTGATCTTTGGCTTAATAACTTCGTTTTCATCTCCCTTAGTTGGAGTATTTGAGCTAAGAAACTTCAATGAATGTTGTTTTGTTTTGTCATAGGAACTACGGTATCCCCTTGGATTGTTACCTTAGATGCGCTTGAACCTTTCGGGGTCGAAGCTCCCAAGCAGGTTGGCGCTTAATTAGGAGTAACATTCTGTTTATGTCACGTAATCTGATTCTTAAGCTTGTTGCAGGATCCACCTCCACTGCCGTATCTGGATGAGAAAGTATCTGTAAATTACGACATCTCCTTGGAGGTAGCATTTGATATTTACCCGTGGACTTAAGGTTTTCCGTTATCAGCTCAAACTTATGGTGGATTGAACTGAAATAATGATAACGCTTTCTCCTCTTATAGGTTCAACTGAAACCTTATGGTAAAGATGATTCTTTTGTAATAACGAAGAGCAACTTCCAAAACTTGTTAGTTCCTTCTTAAGTTTATAATCTTTTACCCAATTGCTCCATACAAAGTAAGCAGTTTGGTTCCAACTCTTTGAAACTTTTGTGACAGATATTGGACCATAACGCAGCAGCTGGCTCACCATACCATTAACGGTTGCAACTTGAGGCCTGGTGATCTCCTTGGAACCGGAACCATAAGCGGACCGGTAAACTCTTTTCTAACCAGGTTTTCTCGTCTAGCAGTATCTTGTGATGGCTAATGAATAATGCTAAGGATCTTTGTTTCTTGATTCTAAACTCAGGAGCCAGATTCATATGGGTGTCTACTTGAGTTAACTTGGAATGGACAGAAACCTCTATCAATGAACGGAACAACTCAGACGTTTCTGCAAGACGGAGATCAAGTGACCTTCTCAGGTGTATGTAAGGTAAATGATCTTGTATCAGCTTATTAACACAGTTTCTGCTTTGGTTTCCCAAAAATTCCGAAATGATAATGAATTTCTAGTATGAAATTGCGGATTACGATTCTTAATCACATCTAATGATTAAACGTGTTTAGGGAGATGGTTACAATGTCGGGTTTGGAACATGCACAGGGAAAATTGTACCTTCACTTCCTTGATTGAGCTCTCTCAGGTACCTTTCATCACATTTTGAAAATTTTGCTTCTTTATACTATAACCCTGAAATATTTAGACAAATAGTTTAAAAAAAAAAAGACAAATATAAGTTTTGTTCTTTCACTTATTCATTGATTTTCCTTGCTTGCAGGGGGAAAAATGGTGAAAAGAAATATCCTTATCATCACGGTTACACACTTCGGGGTATGAAATATGAATGAATCTGATTAAGTAGATAAACCCCGTCCAACCCCATCCGATTAAATAATAACTCATCTCGATACTGGTGTACCATGTTATTAAAATCTTTTTTTTATAAAGAGACAACGGAATATAAATCACTTTCTACATGAAAAAGCGATTATCATCGAGTGTGAATAGTCTGAATACATCCTTTAATAACGGTCGGTCGCTTCTATAACAAATTTCCAATAATATGTCTTGTGAGAGTATATAAACCATATAGGATTCAATAATCACCACCGACAACAAAATTCTCATCCATATAAACAAAAAAAAATGAAATTCTCATCGTCGACAAGAACCACCGTTATCCACACTTTCTACAATGACCATATTACCCCTCCATCAACCAAACATATCCCGATCCAAATCCCATCTCCGGCAACGAAATCCACCGTCCATACTAACCCCTCCGCAGCTGCAGCTGCAGCTCGGATCCAGTCCGGCTACCGTTCTTCCAAAATCCGAAATCTATACAAAACAATCGCATCCGTCAATCGAGAAGCGAATCGTGTACAGAGCATGATCCAACGGCAGGAAACAGTAGACGCCATTAGAAGCGACGAAAAAGAACGGTTAAGAATGAACGAGACTCTGATGTCTCTGCTTCTGAAACTAGACTCCGTACCGGGATTAGATCCAGCGATCAGAGAAGCTCGGAGGAAAGTGAGCCGTCGGATCGTTGGGATGCAGGAAATACTCGATTCGATCTCGGAGACTAAAGACGAGTCTTGTTACGATATCGGAATCGACGCCGGAGGATTAGGCGGTGGCGCGTGGCCGATGTATTGGGAAGAAGCGGTGGAGGAAGAGATGTGTAGAGAGAAAGGAGGTGAAGAAATGGAGAGATTTTGTGCTCAGTATTTGGGTTTCAGATGTTTCCAGAGATTTCTCAGAGAATGACGGCTATTTGTTTCCGTTTATGCTCCGTTAAGTTTCCGTTTTCTGGGGTTAGTTTTTAACGAACGTCCTTTTTGTAAGTATGTAAACGGAATACGTGCCGTCTTGCACTCATGTAAACAAACGATACGCAGTTTTTTATAGCCAATATGTATTGCGAAACCATACAATAAGAGTAGCTTTTATTCCATACCATACTAGCACATAAAAAAAAAGGAATTCCTCTTATACCATTTTTTAAGATTTTTTTCCAAAAATACTAATTTGAAATTTTTTTTCTAAAAATACTTCCAAAAATACCACTTTTCTAAAAGTTAATTTTTAAAATTTAGAATTAAAATTTTTGGGTTTGAGTTAACTATTCCAAAATTAAAGTATAGTTTTAGGGAGTAGGGTTTGGGTTTGGGGTTTAGAGTTTAGTTTTAAATGTTAAAAATAATTTTTTTAAAAATGGTATTTTTGGAACTTTGAAAAAAATGTAGTATTTTTGAAAAAAACTTCAAGATGGTATTTTTGGAAAAAAACTTTAAAAAATGATATTTTTAGAAATTGTCCATAAAAAAATAGATATGCAACAGCTTTCCTTAAGCGTAGTTTTTGATAGTTTATCAAATTTGGAAGCAAAAGAACCATGTCTTACACAACAATAAAGTGATTAGCTCGGAAAAACATTTTCAGGTTCATCGATCTTAAAATGCGTAACACAATCAATTTCCGAAGACATAAGAAACGTTGGAGAGACACCCTATTTAACCTACCGATAAACATGCTCTAATGTCTCTAACACCCAAATCGTATCCAGGTTTATTTATTGTAACCATGTTTTTAGTTATTTTTTTGAATTGGTTGCTCTATTTTAGGTAATACAATCTTGTAGCCTGAAGAATGCATTTTTAATAATATTTACAATTTAGATAAAAAAACATAGTTATTTATCAAAATAATTTCTTCTCTATGATTACATCCTGTATCATTTTCATACGTATATTACATAGTGAGTGAATTTTCCTGAATCTGGATGTCTGATTGACTTTAGATTTCATTATTCCGATACTGAATTTGTTGTACTCAGTGTTGGTTAATCTTTATGTGAAGTCAATTAACTTTTATTGGTTTGAATATTTGTTTTTCTCATGGGAGGATTTGTACTTGTTGTTGAACTGACTTCTCAATCTAAATAAACAAAAAATTAGATTTAACTAAAAAAAGTCCTCAGTGTTTAGTAACAATAAATTTTCTCACAGAAAAAAATTTTGATTTTTTTTTCCTTCAGTAGTTTGTGTCTCCAATCGAATAATTATTATACTAACGCTAATGGATCAGCATTAGGTCCGTCGTATACTTTTGACAGTCACAAAAAAAAAGATTCGACACAACTCAACATGCGTACTACATAACATCCAACATATATAACATACAAGTTAAACGAAAAGAGATCCAACATTACACATTACTTATTTCAACATGATAAAGTCGATTAGTGCGTTCTTAAGCCGCACAACTACACTTACACCTCGAAACGCAGCGTTTACACTCCCCCAGCGACGGCTTAGCCACGGCGTTGCAGCCACATGTAGTGGTGCATTTCCTCTGAGACACACCTCCCCAAAGGCAACGAGCCATGCATCGGAGCACCGGCACGCACTTAGGACAGTCGTATTTCATTTGCTCGGCCATGCATGTCCTGCAGCTGTTTTGTGACGGTGGATGTCGGCAGCGACCACCCGATCCCACAACGGCTGCGGCAGAGGCTCTCGAAATTGATAGGAGGAGTGTGAAGAGGAATACAAGGAAGAGGAAAGAAGACAAGAGGCTTTGAGAGTTGTAAGCTTTCTTCATGTTGAACTTTGGTTTTGGTCTTTTGGTTTGTGAGAGACTTGAAATTTGTATCTTTGAGAATTTAATTGGCTTTATTTATATTAGAAGTTTTGTCTTGATATGAAAATGTTTTTTGTTGATTAGGTTATCTAGTGACTTCCACAAGAGAGTTAAATACGAGAGATAGATAGTGCAGTGCACCAAGGTGCATTGAAGTATGTCATTCATTGTTCTTGAAATGTACAATTTCCTTAAATGCTCTCTTCAATCTTTTTATTTCATCAATAATATTCGATAGTCGTTTCTTCACCAATAAAGGACATACTTTTTTTTACCAAACATGAATCTAAACAGAGTCAGATCTAGTAGCACCGGGCGTTTACAAAAAAAAAAAAAAAAAAGAGCTCAGGTGTGTGGCGTAATCATCTTTAATCAGATGAGTGCTATGGACCCAACCATAGCTGAAGCCGATGTCATCATTGCTCATCAAAGGGACTGCACCAGCCGGGAATCGAACCCGGGTCTGTACCGTGGCAGGGTACTATTCTACCACTAGACCACTGGTGCTTTGATGCCAATCACTGCATTTTATAATTTATATATATATATATATAAAAATACTAGGTAAAGAACCCGCATATATGCGGGGTTATGAAAAAATATATTTTACAATCCGTAAAAAATCACATAAAAAAAAATTACTCATGAAAGTAAACAAAATCGAAAACCTTGATATAACTAAATTTTATACTTACTTTTTTTTATCTTAAATTGTTTGGTTTACTTTGATTTCTAATTAAATTTGATCATGTTTTTATAAAATAGGTTTCTTTCTATTCATGTTTTGAAATAATTTAATTTTCACTATTTGACTACTCTATTTTCATTATATTATTTTCTTATTAAAATTTTCACATATTTTAATTTTTTCTTATTCCTTATTGAACTATGATTATTTTATTATGTAGTTGGTCATTCATATATTTATTTTGCATAACCTTAACAAATTGAATTTCATATTTTTAGTCGTAAACTAAAATTTTAAATTTCAGTAAAAGCTTTTTTCATATAATTGATTCTCAAATTTTGCAAGAATCTAATGATACACAAAGCTTTGAATAATAATACATTACACAAATAAAATCAAATTGTAGTTAGATATTATTCAAATTAATAATACTCTTATTGATATAAAGTCCTTTCCTCTAAGCTCATTATTTTTCTTAAAATGTTTAGTATCTTACTGTCTTAAAAAATGTACTACAATGTGATGATAAACACTTTTTTATTTAACTTGTCTAACATGAAATAATTGTTATGTTTCCTTGTGATAATAAAAATTTATATATTTGTATTTATAAGTAAGTTTTTTTATTCTAATTTGAAGCATATAAGGCAAAAAGAAATCAAGTAATTTTTTCCAATGAATATTATAATATACATGTAAAATCTGTTTAGTTTAAATAGACTTATGTTTTGCATAAGATGATTTATCCACATATGAAAAGATTTATCTATTTTAGATTAATAACATCTTTATTTGTAAAATAGTAAAAAGTAAAGCTATTTTAAATAGAATTAGGAAAATTTTGAAAATTTTAATTTAATTTAGTTAAAATAAAATTAAATAACACGTGTCAAAATCTAATTTAAATAGGATTAGGAAAATTTAAAAATATGTGATTTAATTTAAATTAAACTAAAACAACACGTGTCAAAATCTTATCAACCGGTTGATACGTGTCGCGATCATGCTAATTATTATGTTTGACGCATCAAACTTTATATAATAAGATATCCATTATCTAGCTTGTTTGTAAAATGTAATATCCAAAAAGAGTAACTTAAAAGAAAAATATACAAAAGAATTTGTCTATAAAAAGCGAAGTGAAGAATCATCCAAAAACGGAGGCGAAGAACTATATGAACCTACTTGTTTCGGTATGAACTATATGAAACTATTGGGACATCAATACGCAACGAATTGGACACATTTACTTCTTTTCTAGCAGGAATCAAACCTTGATGGCATTCAAACCTATTTGTTTTGGTATGTGTTTCAAACAACACTATACCATTTAATTATAGAGAGAGATCGAAACGGCCGTCGACATCACGCATCGCCAAAGTTATTGACAAAAATGTTCGAAACCGCCTTAGCTCGATACAAACCTTATGGGAGATCACACATGATAATCGTTTGTGTGTGTGGTTTAATACACAACATAAGTAGGATCCACCTTTGATCTAAAGTTTAGTTTTCAAAACTCATTTTCTCTGTTTAAAAAAAAAGAGGTATAGATATTGTAACAAAGTTTTTTTATTCGAATATAACTAACATTCAATTAAAAGAAAAAGAACTATATGAACATGTAGTAAATTAAGAAAGTATTTCAATTAAAGAGCAAATAATAAGTTGACAAAGAAATGAAACAATAAGAATAATATATATATATTCTCTTCTCCTCTGTTAACTTATGTGATTGATCACAGCCAATTCTTGCGAATGTCGAAGGTGTAGTTGTTCTCCAAGTAGCACTTATTATCGTCATCGACAAACTGAAAAATAATTATAAGACAATATGTAATTGATTTACATAAAGCAGCAAAAATAGTTTATACTAGTAATAATCTCTTGTAACTATTTAAGAGATTAATCTCATTACATCTCTTGTAACTATTAAGAAGAAAAAAATGCAATAATTTCCCAGTGTATACAAAACAGTTTTATTTGCCAATTAAAACAACTGTAAATGATCACAGAATTTGAAATGGTATTTTTATGTTTGACTTAACATGATGAAAAGCAGGGTATGTTTTTTTTGTTTACCTTAGAACAAAAATTATATAAACGTGATTTCAGAATTTTTATAGACTATGCATAGTAAAATGTTATTTTTTATTTGGTACCTTAGATTTAACGGAATATGAGCCTCTAACAAGCATACCAGACGGCGTCGATTCCTCAAACATGACATGATTGTACGGCTCTGCTTGTGGACTATACGTTCCTAACATTTCCTTTCTACTATACACTATTCTCAACCAAAAGAATAAATCATAATTAGGGAAGCTTGTTAAAAAAATTGTACGTACGTGGGGAAAAGAAGTGTGTGAAAAGACAAAATACCCTTGATTCCGGTCTTCCAAACCGTATTGCTGTACCGTAGGCCAGACACAATGTTGTTGGTCACACGGAAAGTGAACACAAGAGTGTATTTAGAGCCTTCTTTGAGAGTGAACCATGGTCCTTTAGATGTCGATTTTCCGTTTTCGGGGATGGTCAATACCATGTCTTCTCTATCCGGTGACCTAATTGTTAAGGTCAATATCTTTACCACGGGATCCGGAGTCTCTGCATTTACATTTTGTTGTTCTATCAAAACCTTACATATGCATTGGCAGATGAAAACATATAATTTTATATACATTTCTATGTAGGCTAGCTATTGAATTATCGTAGAACAATTACTCATATTTATCAACTCTAAACAGTGACTTATTTTTTGTATTTTTTCGCGAAAATAATATTTGTAAATGGTTTCTTGGTCTATTCTTATTTCACATTATTTCATTTACAACACTGAAATAGTATTGGAATTTGGTTTACCTCCGACCTCCTCAAGATCGACGCTACCTAGAAGCTGTTCTTTCCATCTCCTCAAGCTTTCATCATCCTAAACAATTTTCAAATGCAGAAAAAGTGATTAATTGGATGATCTTGGAGAAAAGAAAACCAAATCCACGCAATTGTTCTATAGGCCAAACATATTACACAATAGATGACAAAAGATTGAGGACTACCATATATAGCCAAAATGCAATTGTGTTATTATAACGTATATGCTATCATAATAAAAGAGATGAAACCTTGTCTTTCTCGAGCTGTTCTTTGAGAGCGATCATGGGACCAATTTCAATCTTTTTGTCTTCGTCTTCATCTTCATCGGAGAGTCCAGACAAAGAGCTGTGGCTGTTCTTTCTGCTTAAGCCTTGTCCCGTTGGCTCTTCTGAAGACTCTCCAGATTTCTTGTCCTCATCTTTGAAACCCATCTTATCCTTGTTTTCCTGATCTCTCTCTATTCGTTCTCTGATTTAATTTAGTTCCTATAAAATTATCACCATTGGATTTAATTCGATATAATTTCCTGGATATGGTTATCCAACCGAGTTTAACGAGGAAGCAACGAAACCCTCTTTAAAAAAAGGAGTAAAAGGATAAAAAGAATTTTAATTAAAGGGTTAATTTGTTTTTTGGTCAAAAGAATGAGAAGAAGGGAACAAGAAGAAAAATAAAGAAAGTTAAAAGACAATAAGAGCGAATATTTGGTGTCTTTGTTTGAGGAGAGTTTAAATTTGGAGTTGGAAGAAAAAGTCATGTGGTGATCCTTAACTATATGGAAGAAAAACATAATCTTCCAGTTCACAATATTTTTCTAGAAATAAAAACAAGTGGTAGATATAATTAACTATATGCATGCACACGTACATCTGAGTTTACGTATTCACGTTTTGAGGTTGTTCATAGAACTCATATTTATAATCATTTTAGTCTAGTGGTTTTCTTACCACCACACTGGAGTTCGAAAGAAAGCTAGCTGGTGGTGACTTTTTGAGGATATACCACTAACTCTAGACATATTTTATTTTAATAAAGACATAACACAATGAAATTATCAAAATGTGTTTTCACTAAACGAAATTATCATAATGTTGGTAGTTCAATATGTTGGTTTTGGTATTGGGTGCGAAAAAAAAATGTTTCAAAAAAAAAAAATGTTGGTATTAACTTATCAGCAAAAATCTCTTTCTGATGGCAAAGTGAGAAAGATCATAATTAGGATTAGGTTGTAAAAGAAATGTATTGGGCTATATAGTAAGGCTTCAAGCCCAACCTTTTTTTTTGGTTGAGCAACTGCATCTATTACATTAACTAGAACCTATTACATAAAATTGTATATGAAGTCAGTGAAGGGACTTCTTTGCGATCGAGTCTGCCAATATATTGGTGGTTCTAAAAATAAAGGAATATGAGATGAAAGTAAACATAGAGGATAGTGAAAGTGCAAGAGCTGCTGCCCAGAAAGTAGTTCAGAAGATGAACACTACTACTTCAGATAATACTTGATTCAGGAAACGAACACAATAACTCAGAGGTTTTTTTCACAAGAATATATTACTAGATCAATCATAAACTGTACTTACACGTTCCATTTAATAACCTTAATATAGCCTAATCGTTCACAGACTTATACACAGTCTATAGTGAACATAACACTACCCCTTAACCCTTTTGATCAGGATCTCTTAGAAGAACAACCCTAAACCCTTTTTGCTAAGAAATATGCTCTCTCTAATTGTGTTAAACGTACACCCACGTTTTCCACTCCTATTTATACACAATAGAAATACGGCTAAACCTAGCCTTGATCACCACTCCAAGAAGATCTTCATATCTTTTGGAAATATTCACCCTTTCCTTATTCTTAGCCAAGAGATAAAGAAAGTCTTCAAGCTCCTTGATCCTCTCCAAGGAACTCGCCTAGGTCAGCTACGCATCATGGGCACGTGCATATTAGTTTACACTCCATGATCCAGCCCATTTCTCCAAGCCCACGAAGCTTGACACTCAACTCTGTCCGCCTGAAGCACTTCGTAACTGCTTCAGTAACTGCTTCACATTCAGCTGCATCTTCATGTTTAAGCTACTTTACCATCAACTTCTCACTCCTTAGATGAACATTTGTATCAACTCATAGTGAATTCTAAAACTCATTCAACATGCACTAACAATCTCCCCCTTGATGACTGAGTTTTAGAATTCAAGCACTTCTTGATGAACTTCAAAACTCCCCCTTGATCGTACACCAACACCAAGCAACTTGTTTATCAAACTTCACATTCTCCCCCTGCTTGAATGCTACAACTTAGTCACAAGTTGTTCTTCAAGGGCTTCCACGAACCTTGTTGCTAATTGAACCACTTCCTTGAAATTCAACTTCACTCCTCTTGTTGTCTTCTTATCACTAAGGTTCCTTATCACACTAGAGAGTGAATGGTTTCGATAAGCTTGATGAATCATCCCTTGTTCTGAATCAAATTTCTATTCTGACATAGGTTGCTCCTTTGAACTAGATTTATCCTCTGAACAAGCAACCTTCTTTGGACCAGCGCCATTCTTTGTGCCCTTGAGGTTTGACTGTGATTGAACATCAAGTACTTTCATTTGCTGAGCCTTGGCATGCTTCCCCTTGTAGCCTCGTCCACACACAACCTTATCTCCTCCCTTGAGCTGAGGCATTCCATTACCTTTGTCTCCAAAAGTTACATTAGCACCTTTAGCCTCCTTGACATTCTTTAGATTGCTCATTGTACTCGTCATATGGCATGAAATCCCACTATTAAAGTGCCCAGGACTGGTATTCTCTTGCTCTTCTGCAACAATCGCCATATTACACCAAAATCCGAGTCCTGAAGTATTGGCTGAAACACGCCTTGAAGTAGTTGACTGCAGATCTGTTTTCTTGACCCAAATCTTCAACTGCAAATCTGATTTCTTAACCCTAATCTGACTTCGAAATCCATTCCAGGTGAATTTTCCTTGTTGTTTCAACCTCTTCACTCTTTCCCAGAACTTGTAGCAAAACTTCTTTATGTGTCTATGTCTTCCACAAAAGTAACACCCATTTTTCTGCACTGTAGTACTTCTGAGTTCTGTTGGATGAGAAAATCCTGCTGATACAGACTTTGTATTTCCAGTCACAGATTCACTCCTTCCCGTATATCCCAAACCCATGTGCGATTTCTCAGTTCTTCCATAGCTCATAATCTTGTCAAGCTGTTTGGTGCCTGCAAACATATGGATTTTCTTGTGGTGAAGATCCAATTGCGCCTGAAGTTGTTCAGAGACTTCCTTCTCAGCATGTAGCTCTTTCTCCAACATGTCTGCTTTGGTTGCCAACTTCAGCTTCTCCTTAATCAGCAACAAACTCTCATGACTGAGCTTCCTTTTAGCTTGTAGCTCAACTTGCACTGATTCAACCAATGCTTCAAGACGCAATTTCTCTTGGAGAAGAAACGTGTTCTCTTCTCTTAGCTTGATGAGTGCTTTATGTACGTCCTTATAGCTCTCAATAAGGCCGTCGTCGAGTTCTTCATCAGATCCAGATTGCTCTTCATCAATCTCAACGATTCCCAAATTGTTCACGATTTCTTCATCCTTACTCTCTGCTTCAGATTCTGTTTCAGCAAGAGTAGACTTTTCTTCTCTTCTTTTCTGATGATTCACACACTCTAGCTGGATATGGCCAACACCTTTGCATCCAACACACCTCATGTGACGTATCTTCAAAGTGGGGCACTATATTTTGAAGTGACCGAAACCCTTGCACTTATAACATTGTAATTCAGACTTCTTAGTGTTTCTGTCTGCTTCAGGTTGCTTCTTAATTAATCTGAACCTTCTTTGACTTTGTCCTTACTCCACTTTCCTTAAGGCTCGATCAAGCCTTATAGCTAGCAAACTCACGAGATCTTCATCATAAGATTCACGTTTCATTATTTCCCACAATTTTGGATCTAAGCCATCCGGTTTCATAACATGTGATGATGCACCTTCCAACTCCATCTCGTGAGCCTGTAGCATGCCAACTACTTCAGCGAAACTGAGTCTCTTTATATCAAGTGACACACTAAGTGCTGACTTGTACGCCATAAATTTGATTGGGAGACACCTTAGAAACCTTTTCACCAATTTCGTGTCTTTATACTTCTTTCCAAGTGTTGCAGCCTCTTGAGCAAGTGAGCTTACTTTGGAACTAAAATCTGAGATGGATTCATACTTCTCCATTCTTAGATTTTCAAATCTGGATGCCAGCAAGTCTTTTCTTAAATTCTGAACCTTTTGCGTTCCTTCAAAGTGGACCTGAAGCAGATCTCATGCTTCCTTTGCTGTTTCACATCCTTAAATGAGTTTAAATGTCTTCCTTGATACATTGCAATGAATGGTATTTAGTGCTCTGAAGTTGTATGTAGCTTTCTTCAATTCATCATTCGTCCATGTCTCTTCAGGTTTGAGAGTTCTGAGCCGTGCTGCATCAATGATTGTAGGAGCTTCCCACTGGACCAAAACTGCTCTCCATGCCATAGCATCAATACTTCTAATCAAGACCTTCATCAGTGACTTCCAAACACCATAGTTTCCTAAATCCAATATTCGACAGCTCTCCATTTTCTCCGCAAGATCTCGCCTGCAATACACGAGCAAGCGCTCGCTCTGATACCAATTGAAAGTGCAAGAGTTGCTGCCCAGAAAGTAGTTCAGACGATGAACACTACTACTTCAGATAATACTACTTATACTGATTCAGGAAACGAACACAATAACTCAGGGGTTCTTTTCACAAGAATATATTACTAGATCAATCATAAACTGTACTTACACGTTCCATTTGATAACCTTAATCTAGCCTAATTGTTCACAGACTTATACACAGTCTATAGTGAACATAACACTACCTCTTAGCCCCTTTGATCAGGATCTCTTACAAGAACAACCCTAAATCCTTTTTGCTAAGAAATATGCTCTCTCTAATTGTGTTAAACGTACACCCACGTTTTCCACTCCTATTTATACACAATAGAAATACGGCTAAACCTAGCTTTGATCACCACTCCAAGAAGATCTTCATATCTTTTGGAAATATTCACCCTTTTCTTATTCTTAGCCAAGAGATAAGAAAAGTCTTCAAATTCCTTGATCCTCTCCAAGGAACTCGCCTAGGTCAGCTACACATCATGGGCACGTGCATATTAGTTTACACTCCATGATCCAACCAATTTCTCCAAGCCCACGAAGCTTGACACTCAACTTTGTCGGCCTGAAGCACTTCGTAACTGCTTCAGTAACTGCTTCACATTCAGCTGCATCTTCATGTTTAAGCTACTTTACCATCAACTTCTCACTTCTTAGATGAACATTTGTATCAACTCATAGTGAATTTTAAAACTCATTCAACATACACTAATAGATAGTCCAAATATGTTTATTAGCTTTTGATAGAGCTTTTACCAAATTTGATTTCACCGAAAAAATATATTTTCAAAAAATAAAAGGTATATGAAATTTGACTTTCATCACTTAATTGTTGTAGCACTTCCAAAATTTATTTTTCAAAATAATAAAATACATCTTTTGTCGCTAAATCGAAGTATCGAACAATATAAAGTGAACAACATTTTAAAAAACTGTAAGCTTGTTTTAGAAAGTATATGTATTTTAAATAAACAAGTATTTTCCATGTATCAGATCCGACGTTGATACGAGTTTTTGTGACTTAATTTTTTAGATAAACATTTTTTAGAAAATAATTTTTTTTTCTATTTTTAAGGTTAATTAATTTAAGATTCTTATACATCTGAATATTGGTATACAACAATCTAAAATTATTCTGACTGAATCAAAGCCATAGGAAATATTTTGGTTTTTTTCACATTCTGGCAAAATCGAACCCGTTCTATATTGACACACGACACTTCTAAATGTTTCCATATTTTAAAAAGAAAATAGCACAAAAGTTCGTCACCCTCAAGCTGCAATTGCCAATTGCCAACTATTTGGATTACACCATCAAATTTAAATTCTCTTTTAAAATCAACGGTGTTAAACCAAACGTAGATAAATATATATTCTAGACATGTATCCTTTAATTTGTCCAGCTTTAGCGTTACACACGTTCAAGACATGGGACGTTTATCATAATTGAGACACCAAAAGTGAAATTATTCACAACTTTTTTTCAGATCTACAAGAAAAACATTTATCAATTACGACGAAGAAAATACCTATTAATTAAAGTTATTGTGGAATTCACCAAAAAAGAAAATTAAAGTTATTGTGGAGGGGTAAGGGCTAGGTTGCATGGAAACTCCATTTTATGACGTTTCACGCTTCGGAATCGGAATCGGAATCTCTTGGAATCTCTTGGGAATCGTCGTGGAATCGCGATTCCAAAAATTACCATTTTGGAAGCGTCTTGGAAGCGTCTAATTCCAATTTGGAAGCGCCTTGGAAGCGTGATTCCATTTTGGAATCGCGATGGAAACTTTTTTTCATTTTGGATGATAAAAATTAAATATTAGAAAACTTAAAAAAATTTGATATTTTTATAACTTAAAGAGAAAAACCCCTAAAAAAATATGAATCACATCTCTAGTCACTAAGAAGTAAGAACGATTATGATTTCGCTCACAATCTCTGTAGAATGACTCTTTAAGTTTCCAATGTATCTCTCGGCAATTTTGTAGAAGAACATGATATATTTCATACTATATGTATTGAAACTATTCTTGAAAAATATGAGTTTGAAGATCTTTTCCTCGACAAACCAGAGTTAGGAAGCAATTTTATTTGATGGAGCAAATGAAAACCAACATGAATATGATAGTCTAAATCATTGATTTTAGTACTATGGGTTGTTTATTCTAGTTAAGTTACTTAATACTTTTATGTATTAGATTTATGATCCAATTTGTAAACGAAGTTTTTCATTTGGTTTAGTTCTGAATGTTAAAAAGTATTTTTATATATATTTGATTTAGTTCTACGCTTCCAAAACGTATCCGCTTCCTAAATTTTTCAAAAAAATCGCTTCCGCGTTTCCGAACGTTTCGCTTCCACGTACCCGTTTCCGATTCCATGCAACATAGGGTAAGGGACATATATGTATTTCCGTTTTCTTCTTATTATCCACATCTCTAGTTTTCGATGAAATTAATGTATGTTTTTTAATAAACCATTTTCTAAGCTTTCACAACAATTATAGTGTCTTCGCTTCATATTAGTTGTCATTGTACGCTCTTCTTTTTGTTTCGAATTAGTTGTCATTTCCAGTTTTTAATATAAATTTTGGCTTTAATTATCAAATTTAACCTCAAGTCATATGAAATACCAAAAGTTAACTTCGTTTTTAAATGTATAACTGAAATTTTATTAGGTTTTCTTAATTTGTGTGAAACAACTTAGAATGACAACGATTTTACAACATAAGAAATATTTAGATAACGATCTGGATCGACAACGTCACCAAGTGCAATGTATTTATCAATAACCAAATAAACATTAATTTTCTGGTTTGTCAATCACACAACTAAATTAGAACAACACTTCGTTGACTCTTAGTTTAGTTGTTTATTTCTGACCAAATAAACATTTCAGGACTTCACAACGTAGAGTGATGGGTGATGAATGATGATGCAATATTGTGATAAGATTGTAGTGTTCTTCGGTGTTGATTTGTTCCCTCGACCTAAAATTTCCAATTATGTAACATCATCCCTTCATTCCCTTGTGCCAGTATTGGTGTTTTAGTTCCTTTTCGGACAAAAAAATACAATAAATGGGACCCAGTATCTTAGCCATCCAATCCTTTTTACCAGCTTTTCTGCTGGCCATTCTTTACAGATTGTGATTACGTGGCTTCTATACACATGTCGAAAAGATAACTATCCTTTTCCCTTTATTAATCACAATTTGCTGCTCTATGGTGTATGTTTCTACAACTAAAACGTAAATGTAGATATTTTTTTTTGTCAACAATCTAGATAATTTATATGGTTCTAAAACGTAAACATTATCGTCTTGCTTAGAACTTTTAATTGAGTAGCTTCTGAATTCTAATTGTAATATGTCACTACCGATTATATAATAATATATAGCCGTGGATCTATAGTTCAGTTGTACTCTCACCCTGTCAAAAATATTTTTTTGTCATATACTATATGATTAAAATGTGATTTTCTTTTGTCGCTTATTGATCCATAATATAGAAAGATAACATAGTCTTTCTCTCAAAATTATAAATTAACAAAAAAATTGTCAACATATAAATTAATAAATTTACAACATCTGAAATAAAAACACTGATAAATAAGATTTATGTTTAATGATTCATTATAATAATACATTACGACCATCGGAAAATATATTTTGACAATAGATATTTAAAAGCCTTAACAAATTACTAATTCACTTTCGGTGTCCCAATTATTTATATTAGGTTTGAACACGCGCGTTGCGCGAGTTTGGCTTCTTTTGATATTTTTGTGTTATTTTCCTACGTTTTCTATCAATATCATGTATAACATGAATTAGTAAGTATTTTATGTTAGTATATATATTTTAAATTTATTTACACATTATAATATCATATTTTCAATTATTAATTGTTTTTAATTCTTTTTTTTTAAATTCTTTCGATTTGGTATTTGATTTTAAATAAATAGCTGCTTAGTTTTTGAGAACTTATTATTTTATCTATTATTGCATAATAAATTCATCCAATCTTCAAACAAATTCTAAATATAATCAATATATTTACTTTTGTCATTTTTTCACAAAACATTAATATAATTATAGAAAGTTAATTTATACATAATTTTTTTCTTACGTTTTCTTAAATATTTCGAAAATAGTTTTTGTTTCTCTAGATTTTTAAAATCATTGATTCAAATATTAAATTACAGAAGCACGCCAGAGAATGCCTTTTTGTAGAACTACGTACATTTTTACATAAAGATCACAAATTATTCTCGGTATATTTTGCTATACAATTTATGAATAATGTGACCATTAATTTTATACTTTATATATATATATATATATATTAAATTTAAGAATTTTTATTTATTTTAAATTACGATATTACAACGTTTTCAATTTTTTTTCTTTTCTACTTCCAAAACCTGAAAATAAATATTTTGAATAAAATATTATATTCTAAAGTTTCACCTTATTTTCTTATTTTAGTGAAATCGTTCAATATCCTTTAGTGAAATCATACATCCTCTTTTTTTAAAGCCTTCAGTCTCTTAACAATCGGGTAAAACTCAATTACGATACTTCAATAATTAACATCATTGAATCTATTTTTTCTTTGATTATTTTTTATTAACATTTCTATTCAGCGCTCTTATATATAAATTTGTACTATTTTGATTATTTTCTAATGACCATATAAATAAAAGTAATTCATTATTGTAATTTTTAGTTCGAACATAAATACTCAAATAATCCTGAAATATGGTTCGTATGATGAATTTATTAAACTTAACGACAAAAATTGATTTAACTATTCACAATTTTATGTTACTTTGTTTACTTATTTTTAGTAGAACATAACTCAAGCAATGCGTGATTTTTTGTCTTTCACCAATTTATACCTTATATCTTTAAAATAATAGTATTATAACACTTTCATATTTTTCTTTCATACTTCCATAAAATCATATAACATTATAAATAAAATCGTATATCCTAAATTTTCATCTTATTATCTCATCTTTAATTAGATGGTTCAGTATCCTTTTAGTGTAATAATATATAAACTTTATCTTTAGATCAACAAATTCTTATATTAACATGTTCATTCCTCATTGGTTCAAATATGTTCATGTATTTCTTTAACGAATAGGTGTAAGTGCGTTCATGACAAAAAAAAACCAATAGCCTCTTACAAATTTTATGACACTCAAGATTTTTTTTCTTTGATGTCGCTAATATCTTTATTCACTTGTTCTTATATGTATATTCATTTTACATATTTCCAATTTTTGAAATTGAATATATAAACTTTTATCGTTATCGTAAATTCATAGTAAATACTCAAATATTAATTTCTACTTTTAGTAATTTATTGACTTATTTTTCGCTTTTTAATTTAATTAAAAAATTAGTAGCTATAAGTAACAATAAATATACATAAACATGAACTAAATGAACTTAAAACTAAAATTAGTAGAAATTAAATATATAAACTTTTATCATTATCATAAATTCATAGTAAATACTCAAATATTAATTTATACTTTTAGTAATTTATTGACTTATTTTTCGCTTTTTAATTTAATTAAAAAATTAGTAGCTATAAGTAACAATAAATATACATAAACATGAACTAAATGAACTTAAAACTAAAATTAATTGCTTAAATTTTTTTTGCCTATGTGGAAACCTTAGATGAAGAGAGGAGTCCCTAATTATATATATGATGACTTATTTTTTGCTTTTTAATTTAATTAAAAAATTAGTAGCTATAAGTAACAATAAATATACATAAACATGAACTAAATGAACTTAAAACTAAAATTAGTAGAAATTGAATATATAAACTTTTATCGTTATCATAAATTCATAGTAAATACTCAAGTATTAATTTCTACTTTTAGTAATTTTTTGACTTATTTTTCGTTTTTTAATTAAATTAAAAAATTAGTAGCTATAAGTAACAATAAATACACTTAAACATGAACTAAATGAACTTAAAACTAAAATTAATTGTTAATTTTTTTTTGCATATATAGACACCTTAGATGGAGAGAAGACTCCCTAATTATATATATGATTGTATTTGAAATTATATATTTAATTAAATGGTTTATTTATCACTTTATTGTTAGGCTTTTAGTTATCCTTAAATGGCTTATTAGACCAAAAAAGAGTAAACTGGTGTACGTGGGTCCACATTCACGAGAATCCTACCTGGCTTACACTCACATGGGCCCGCTTTAACTAATAGCCACGTCATCATTAGTCGAATATGGTACTGATTTAAAATAGAGAAGTATAGTATTCCCATAAGAATTAAATGAAACCCTGGTAAATAAATACGATAAGTAATCCGATTCTTACAAAGAACAAACAAAATAATAAATTCTGAAATTAAATATATCAACTGTTTTCATATAGGAGATTTCGATTTTTAAACTTTTTCTTCACTCCAAGTCTCTAATGGCAACTTTTTCTCATTCCAATAAAAACTAAGAATATGCAAACTTCACTAGAACGAATATGCAAACTTGGGTGTGAAAACATTATTCCCAAGAGCATCATTCCTTCTAAATCTTAACGCAAACCTACCTATCTCCTTAGATTAGATGTGCAAACCGCTTTCCATGCTATCTTTTTCAAATCGAGTTTGAAATGTCTTTATTTTTCACTGAAAAACTTGCATGTGTTTTTTTCTTCTTATGAAAAACTTATCAATTCTATATATTAAATCCTATAAAAGATTAGTACTCATCTACACATAAAACTAATGTTTAGCTGTCAGTATATTACTTCACATCAATTAGAAATCGGAATTATCGTTATTTCTTTTAGAATTAGCATATTTAAATTTCAAATGGCAATGTTGAAAAAAACAAAAAAATTCAAATGGCAATCTAATCCGCAACACATCGAATTGAAAACAACCATAACTTTGTTTAAATATAATATATATTAAAGGATTCAAACGTTACACCTAGTGAAAAGAATATTGATCATTAATGCAAATTTAACCGATGCTTTCAAGAGAGTTCTCGTTGACATTAGAAGTTGTAACGTCCAATTTAATTAGGGTTCAACGTTAATAACATGAAAGGTTTGTTGTAACGTTCACTGAGGTCACAGAAGAAGAAAACAAAAAGTTCTCAAAATATTCTGTTGCATATAGTCTAACTCAAATTAGTTTTTGTAAAATAGAATTCAAGTTCTTAATTAGTTGAAAAACTGAAACAGCAATTATAATTTTATTTAAAGAAAATTACAACTTGACGAGTAATGCTAAAGTGATGATGTTCTATATCTATGTGGCATGAGGTGTAAAATAGTACACAAGTTCTTTTGTATAAGGAAGAAGATGCTTTCATGTGCAGTATTCATCATCATGATTCTTTAACGACATTGTAGACAGATAAAAAGGATAATTATTTTCAATAATATATATTTTATTAAAGAAAACACTACCCTAAAGCATTTGCTTCTACTATAAATAGCTCTCCTCTTGATCAAATCTCTCATCACTCACCAAAGCATCACATACACTTTTGCTTCTCTTCTTATTTTATCTTAAAACTTCAAATTTTCTCCTCTTTCGATTTCTCCATTTCGAAATGGCCACCATTGAGGTATAGTAATTTTTCCATATATTTTTTGTCAGATGTTAAATCAGTATCTCTATTCTTTTTTTCTTGTTGAAGTTAATTAGATTAATCATCGAATTATTTCAGCTTACTTACACATATATCATGAGAATGGACTAGTCACCCTTTAACCTGATCAAAACAGCATGCACTTTTTTCTTTAATAAGTGTGTTTCTGCTCATAGGTTGAACAAGTGATTCCAGTTCCAGCAGCAGTCGTGAACGTTGAGGTACCAACAAAAACAGTGGAGGAGCCAGTGGTGGAAGAATCCCCCGCGGTAACAGTGTCTGCTCCGGTGGTCGCCGTGACAGAGCAAGAAGCCGCAGCACCGGTGGTAGAAGTGAACAAAGAAGTGGCTGTGGAAGAAGAAGCAGAGAAAAAAGATGAAGAAACTGAGGAGCCAAAGATAGTAGAAGAAGAAGAGAAGAAGGATGTGACTGAAACTCCGGCGGATGTGGAGGTGGCGGAAACTCCGGTCGTTGCGGAGGAGGTGAAGGAAACTCCGACGGTTGTTGAGGAGAAGAAGAAAACTGAGGAGGCGGAGGAAGTTGTGGCCGCAGCCGAAGAAGCCGTCGTCGAGAAGGCCGAGGAGTAAAGAAGAAGAAGAAGTTGTGACTTTCTTTGGTCTCATTTCGAGTTTTTATGTTAAAAATTCAAAAGTATTTTCTATCGTTTGTTTGGCTTTGTTATGATGAAATCAGATGTTTCGATCTATTAATTAAGGAAATTCTATTAATGGTTGCTACTTGCTACATTGCTTACTAGTTTGATCGTAACTAAAAGGTATACAGACTAACTTTCAAATCGAGAACTTGGAAGACTAAAACTTTGTGCGTTTGCGTCTACATGAAGAAAAAAAAATCACATTTTTCAGTTTTCTATAGAATATTTTTCCAAAGTGTCTTTTCGTTTGCCATTGGCGTTTATGCATACAAATTACAATTACCAAAGAAAAATTGTTTAAGATGCGTAAGATTGTAGATTTTAGTTGTAAAACGTAACAGTGAGACCTAAGAATCTAATCAAGAGGAGTTAGAGAATGTTCAAAGAGGTTAATGATACAACCTTGAGTGCAAAAGACTTTGGTTTATAATCTTCTTTTAGATTTGAATCAAACATATATCAGCAACCTGATTGGTCTTCTATTACTATTAGATGAGCGCTAGAAATGATATCGGATATAGAATTTACTTAGTGATGTTGGGTTTGGTTGGTTGGGCCTATGTTATTCGGTCTGCGTGATCAGTACAACAACAATGTTATATGAGCTAAAGCCCACCTTAAGTTTATTCATGGAATGTCGTCCAAATTAGATAAATAGAATTTACAAATAGATGGTATATTAGTAATCTTAGAAAGAAACAACAAAAATGACCCACTTGTCATATGACAGGCTAAAAATTTAACTTTTAGAAAATACCATAAAATTTGTGAAAAATATCCTACTAGAGGCTAAAATAACATATTGTTAAGTTATTTTCCAAAATACTATCTCTAATTTAATTTTCCACTGCTAACATAATTATTATGTGAAAACACTTGTTTACCCTAAATAAAGTAAATGTAAAATTTAAAAAATTATATTTTGATTTTCTTTTAGGATTTTGAATTCTTGATTCGAAAAACATTTTGTCATTTTAATATTAAACTTGTATTATTATTGAAAATATGAAACTAGTGGTGGTATTATTGGAACAAAAAAGTGAAAGTGTGATAATATTAACAATCATGTATTTAATTGTAAGGAAATTAGGTGGAATAATATGTTTTGACATAAATTAATAAAGTAACATGTGTAATTAGAAAATTAGGTAACTAACAAAGAGAAAATTAAATTTGACTAATTTACCAAAAATAAATTCAATTAATATTGTTAAATTTCATCACATTTAATGCTAATGTTGTCAAATTTCATCACATTTAATGCTAATTTATTTGTAATAAATAAAGAAATAATAATTTTATCTAGAAATAAATTTAAAATTGACATATAAATAAAAAACTTTTCGTTGAAAAAACAAATATTTTTTTTTCTTTTTTTTATACATTATATGTTTACTCAAAATAGCCATAGTTTTTTACCTTTCATGATAATTAATTATTGTTTGAATAGATAAATTATATAGTAAACTATATCACAAATTAGAAACTATTGAAATAAATAGTGAACTATTTCATTATTTGCATTTAAATAAAAATAGTGAACTTTATTTTAATAAAACTAACTACTTACTTTATATAATGAATTTCACACTAAAATTGCGTAATAATGAACTATTTATGAATATATTTAAATATATGAAATAATGAACTATTGTTGAATATAACAAGTATAGTTGATTGTTTGTGAATAAAATTAACTATATAAATAATTATTGTTTATTTGTAGTTGACTACACATGGATATATATAACTAACTACATTTAAATATAGTTATATATATATATATATAATAGTGAACTATCCTATGCGTGAATATAAGTAGTATAGTTAACAGTTTGTAAAAAAATTAACTATATAAATAAGATATTTATAGTTTATAATTTGTGATAAAGTTCACTATATAATTTATCTATTCAAACAATAATTAATTATTCTGATAAGTAAAAGACTATGGCTATTTTGAATAAATGTATAATGTAAAAAAAAAGATAAAAAAATGTTTTCTTTATATGTCAATTTCAAAAATTCTAGATGCTATTATTTCTTTATTTATTACAAATAAATTAGCATTAAGTGTGATTGAAATTTGACAACTTGAATTGAATTTATTTTTGGTAAATTAGTCAAATTTAATTTTCTCTTTGTTATTTACTTAATTTTCATATTACACATGCTACTTTATTAATTTAGATACTCAAATATGTTATTCCACTAATTAACCCTTAATTGTATGCAGTAGTTGTTTTTTTTTTTTGAAAATTAATTGTCTGTAGTTGTTGAAAGTTTAGTAGCATAATTTGCAACTTTTGCTTATTGATACCATTTCAGTGTTTTTCTATTTTCAAAAAGTCATTAAGCGGCAATATGGGTGTTGATTTGAACTCGGCTGCAATGGTATCAATAAGCAAAAGTTGCCGCTTATATATATACACGAAAAAACATTGAAATGGTATGAATAAGCAAAAGTTGCCGCTTATATATATATATAGATTTTTGCTAAATTGCCTTGATTTTTTTTTTTTTTTCAACCTTACTATTAATCAAGAACTACCACCGAAGTTGGGAATCCAACTCGGTGGAGTGTTGCTTACATAAGAAAAATTAAAAGCTCGAGATCTTGTTGAACGGGCGAGACAGTCCGCCTTCAGATTAATAGAACGTGAGATGAGGGATAATGAGAAGTCGGGTATACGATCTTGTAAGCTCCTGAGCTTGACTGAGAGAATCGAGAACGCCGGCCACTCCTCTGGATGTTGGACGATGTCCACTAAGTCAGAACAATCTGTTTCAAACACTGGACACGTCATATCTCCTTCTACCATACAGGTCATCGCCCATATTAGTGCTTCCATCTCCGCATGTAAGGGAGTCCTTCGCTTACTTACACCCTGTGCACCTAGAAGTACAACATTTTCGCCATGCAGGCATACCCACCCCAAACCCGAAGTGTTCTCTATGTCCTTCCAAGATCCATCCACCTGACAACATTTTCGCTAAATTGCCTTGATTTGAAAAATGGTTTGCTACAATACCTTCTACCATATATATTCTTGTCCCATTAGGCTTTGGTAAAATGTAAACTCAATTTCACCCTTTAAAATTAGTAAAATGTTTTTTGTAAATGTTTTCTGAAAAAATAATTTATCTTACAAAATTATTTCGAAATAGGATAATAATTAATTTATTCACTTAATATATTTATCTTACGAAATATGTTTTAAATATTATTTTTTAAGGAACGTAAATAATTTACATTTAACAGATATTAGATTTAGGGAGATCTTTTTAAAATATTTTAAATTTTGAAATATTTCGTTTTTAAGAAAAAAAAACTAAAATTTTTGAATTACAAAATATTTTCGTTATTAGCAAAAAAATTAAAGTAAAACTATTTTTAGAATATTTTATCACAAAATATTTTTATTTTTAGTAAATTTTTTGATTAAGGAAAGTGTATAATTTTGTTTTATATCAGATCCTTAATTTAGGGAATTAAAACTAATTTTGGTAGAACATACTTTCTACCATTTCGTAGAATATAGACAAAGAGGTAGATGGAAGAAGTAGAATGTATATTCTGCACATGGTAGACGACAATGTGAATAGTAGAAATTGTTTTCTGAATTTCGTAGAAATGGTGGAAATAATAGAATCTGCATTCCACCTTAGGTAGAACGATAACAGTTAGAAGATCTTAAATTCTACTACTGGTAGATGTATAGTATTAGGCAGAATATGTAATCTACTAGCAGATTCGAGCATGGTAGAAGGAAATTTTTTTTCTTTCTATCATTTGTTTTTATAAAAAAAAATTATAACATGTATACTTATGCATTCTCCATAACGTTTTTATATTTTTCAGATTTTTAAAAATTGTTAAAACCCATTTTTTTGAATTATTCAGTTTTATTAAAAGGTAATTTTGGAAAAAATTGGCATAAAAAGAGAAAAGGGTATTCTAACAAAACAGTTTTCAAATTGGGATATTTTGGCAAAAATCCCCATATATATATATATAAATTAATGAATAACATTGGTTTAAAATCTGCCACTGGTTATGAACAGTTGCAAAATTTTAACGAAACTATACGTTGCCAGCAAAAAGGAAAATGTTTCAACATCCACTAGTTCTTTGTTTTGGATTTTAGCTCATGATACTTGAAGTTCATGATTCAAAATTGAAAGATGGACATTGCTTCTACTATTTCTTAATTAGTCGATTAAATACGAAAAAAAACAAAGAGACTTCACGGGCTCAGAATGCATGCATCCATCGAATTTATAATTGCTCCTTAGGGACCATCTAACTCTGAAATGACACGCAATACACCGTGACAGAAGTTGCTTTAATGTCAAATTATATAATTAGTTTTTGGAGGGTTAAAAATAACCGAGAGAATGATCGTGGAAGCAATCTCTTATCTCTATTCCCTAGCATCTTACGAGACTACGAAACTAGCATCGTATCTTTTACTTACCTCAGATCACGATGGGAGATTGAATAATAATAATTTTTCCTTTACCAAAAATAGTATAATGAAATTTATGAAAATAAATAGTTATGGTATTTTCTGCTAAAGTAATAATGATATTTTTTCTTCTCATTACAATGAATGGATTTTTATGAAATAATCCAGATTCTATATTTTTGTAGATTAGAACTTAAGATCTCGAGTGTGACAGTATCTATGGCCATGGCAGAAATCATGCGGCCTCATTGTCATTGATCGATTATGACATTCACTATATTTGTATGTTATTCAACTATAAAATGAAATTAAAATTTAAACCTCAAATGTCGCGTTTCCAGCCGCAGAATAGAGATGCACATATATTTTGTCTTCGGTGAGACTTGTTTAGTACTATATTTTTATTTAATGTTCGCTTGATTTTAAGGTGATTTACTGTATTTCATGTTTAAAATGTTCGGTTGCTTAACAATATGTAAACAAAACCCACGCCCCACGGTACGCATCTAGTATTGGATAATGTTTTACGTACCTTGGAGAATATCGGATATTTAGTTGGTATTCTGAAATAATAATTGTTTTTTAACAACTTTGTAGCCAATCATATTATTTATGAGATTTTTTTCTCCGAAGTGCATGTGGTTTGAGACCATACGTGGTCTGGAATCTTTCAACTTTATTGAATGTAGTGGTGACTACTCTTCCGAAAAGACTAAACAAACCAAAAACACACCTTTCTGTTCCTTCCTAGTCCCATGTGACGACCAAAAGAAATCTTGTAACTTACTCTTAAATATCTCCTTCACTAGATTCTTCATTCACGGGAAAGAATCGTATGTGAGTACTGTTCGATCAGTTAGATCTTGTATACGATAATCATATTTGGCCAATCTTGAATATGTTATAATTAAAGGATCATCTCCTTTAGCTTCAAAATACAGTACACGATTATACGCAATCTACTCTTTGGCGTTTAACTACATAAAAGTTTGTCATTTTGTCCACAGTTTGTAGCTTTATTTTCATCAGACAACTGATCACTATTCTAAAAAATGTTTCCAAGATTTATCATATAAATCACCAACGAATATATTATCATGTGTTTATCATCATTTGCATGTATGCTGAAAATAATTCTATTCATGATAATTTCGTTAATTTAGATAAAAAAAATAGTAGGTCAAGATGTATGTGTATTCAAGGCCCGTCCAACCGAATATGTGGCCTAAGGCAAAAAAAATAAATTAAAATAATAATTATTTATTTATTTTTAAAAATATTAACCTATAAAAGTATAAGAGCATCCACAACAATAAAACACACATGGAGTCTCATAATTAACAATTTTAAGTTAAATTTGTTATTTATTTCAATTTTAATTACTTAAAAATAATTCCAACTACTTAAATGAAGACACATGGCAAAAAGTACTCAAAACACATATGATATGTCTCAAAACATTGAAGTTTTTGATACTTTCATCTCTCTCATCCTTTAATTTACAATAAATGTTTTTATGTTATTTATTTAATAAAAGAGAAACTCATCAAAAGCTTATGGTTAATGATGCTTTAATAGTTCATAAACTCATATATATTATTTTAATGGTCCAAAACACTTTTATTTATGGCCCAAAATATTTCTTGTATGTAACCTAAATAACTTTTTTACAAAATATAGCTCATAAATTAGCTTAGATATAAAAAATGTGGTCCAAAATTAACAAAAAAAATTGGTGGCCCTAGGCCATTGCCTAGTAGCATGCCTCCCCTCTGGGCCGGGCCTGTATTATATAGATAGACAGTTTTATTCATTTTCACCTTGTAATAAAACTGTGTATTACAATGTGTGGGTTTAAATATTACAATGTATGTCAGAAGTTTTAATAAAAAAATGTGGGTTTGCTGAAATAGCTTATTATGTAATGTATTTTTTTGTTTTTGGAGAAAAGCTTATTATGTATGTTCGACAAATACGTCATGAACTTATGATTTTTTTAGTAACCATTTTCGTAGGGTTTACACCACATATTTGTTTTTTTTACTGAAGAATCAAATAAAATAATTTTTTCTCAGAAAAAAAAAAAAAAACTCCTGCGTTCGACCGTAGAATCTGATGTACATGTTCCCCCAAAATATTCTGAATTACCAATATTAACATCTATCGACGCGAAAGTTATTCTCTCCTCTCTACACACGTCAAAATACATTTGTACGTTCGTGCATTGTTTTCTTTTGAGGTATATCAGTACATGTATTATGTATTTATGTATATATTCATTTTTTAATGAAATATATTTTATAAGTATGTAAATAATACATTATTATTTATAATACATCCAATATATTATTTACATTTTTTGTGTGTGTGCTAAATGCACTTAATGCCTTTGCATGAAGACAATGATAATAAGGACGCAACATTTTAAAGACTGATCAAGACATCAGGCCCGACCACAGTTTGAGACAGAGTGTCTTCTAAAGATCTTTCCTGGTACCTGTTGCCCAAAATAACTCTCCCATTTTTTTTTTGTATAAATTATTTTTTCAAGTAATTCAGTTGACTTAAATATAAATTGCAATATTTTGTACGATTATATGCTATAAATATATTCCTCAAAAGTAATAACCTTAGTTTTCTATTCGATGTAGAGTGTGATTTTTTTGTTTATCAGAAAAGCCATCCGTTAAAAACCTTTTTGATAGTTATCTTATAATTATTATGTAGATGTTCTTTTTGATAATTATCTTATAATTATTATGTAGATGTTTTTATTTTCTGAAAGATTCATGCACTAAGAATAAAAATATTCTTGGAGGCATATATCAAACTATCCGACATGATATATCCGACAATTGAGTTCTATTTTATTTTGACGAACTTAATATCCCAATATGTTCCTAAGTGTATATATTATTGTCATTGATGTGTATTTTTTCAGATTTTAGCTTTCCGGTGTAAGGTTTTAGTGATTTACCATTTTTACAGTATGTAACCCGTAAGCCAAAAATGAGCCAAATTTTTTTTGATTTTGTTGGGCATAAGCCATAAATCAAAAACCATAATATTCGCACAACCCAAATCAAAGGCATAACATAGAAAAATAAATGCTTTATTCATTCATAGAATCATAATACAACCAATACAACAATACCCCCAATAAGCGTAATAGGAAATAATGAAACTGTGAACGTAATCTTACAGATTACACTGCACAGACAGACAGAGATATCGTTAGAATCCAATGACCACCATAACAAGAAAGACTTGAAGAAACCACAAAGATATAAAGAGACACACAATAATAAGAGTATATAGAATCACCTTGTCTGCCCAAAACAAGAAGATAATTATACACATAAATGTGTTTAAATTATATAAGAATGTGTTTTATTAGCATTGGAAGTCAGAAGGAACTTTTTTGCTGCAAACATTGAGGAGCAGACTTAGAGAGATTGGGAGGTTTAAGTTGATTCCAAGAACGTTAGCCTTAAGAGCAGTGCATAGACAAACGGCTGCTTCAACATCAGCGAGTCCTTGGATGAGGCTGCAGCATGGCTCGACCGGTGGCTTGCCAAGGGTTAAGTCTAGGAGGCCATTGAGCACATTGGCGCAGACACCGAGCTTGAGGGTGTCTTTAGGGCACTTGCCAGAGCTAGGGCTTGGGGTTGGTTTAGGTGTAGGAGTTAGCTTTGGCTTGGGAGAGGGACAACCTCCACCGCACGGAGTGCAGCTACCACAGGCAGAGATTGTTGTGAAAAAGAGGAGATTGAGAGCCAAGAAAAGGGCAATGGAGCTTGTGGTTCTTGAAGCCATTTTTTTTTTGTTTAAGAAGATACTGTTCAGTAGCTATGTTTGTGTGTGAATTAGGTGTGGAGAAATTGAAGGGGATTGGGGTAAGTTTTATAGTGGTTTAGAGGAAGGCCCAAGGGCGTCCGTGAGATATTATGAGAGTTTTTAATTAATTAAAAATGAATGATTGATTACCATTATCATATTTTTAATAATTGATATTTATTTACATTGAATAATTGAAACGTAAACGGAAGCTTACATAATGTCCATTTTAAGTATATGAAGATACCAGTTGTATATGTTGGATTGTAGCTTGAGATAGATTCAAGAAGAAACAATATAAAAGTCATTAGATTTTCTTTGTAGATCAAGCCTATATGTTGTTAATTAGGGTTTATTTTCTATTGCAACAAGAGTTTGGGAACGAGATCTACTTAACTGAGAAATTAAAAAACTTAACTCAGGAAGCTCAAAACCTTGAAGCTAAGAGACAAAAAAGTCGCATGTGAGAAAGAAGAGTGTGATTCATAAAAGAGTCTCGCGGTGAGCATCAACATGTCTTTCAAGGTGGAGCTTGGATCTCGCGGAAAACCTAAAATCGTCTCTTGGTAGAATGAGTGCACATGTAAGAGATGTCGTAGAGTTGAAAGACCAAGGATACGAGTTGCATGAAAGAGTATACATATCAGTTGTTTATAAGTGTTATTCATGGTTTAATAATGCTTTTACAAGTATTAATGTAATCTCACATATGCATATAATAGTGTTACAAATTTTATTATGTTTAGAATCATTATGGATTTGACACATCTTATCCTGCATTTTTTTTCTGCAAAGAAATCCGAAAATTATGGACATTATATAAATAATCAAATAATTTAAAATATTATAGAATTTACATGACTATTTTGTTTCAATATGCATTTTTCTACTCATCAGTGCATATCACTCGCATTATAGCATATTTTTCCGTAACCCATTAAAGGTTTTTTAATTTAAGAAAAAGAAAAAAAATTGGTGAAATTTTGCTTGATATTGATCATGGGATGACACTTTAGAAAGATATCATAGATAAATTAATATTAAATTAATGTTTATGATATTTTTTTGAATGTTATTAATAAACATGCTCTTAAAACAATTTCTGCTCACACATATATATATAATAATAATAAAAATCATTTCCCTTAGATAAATCCAAGAAACATCAATTCAGTTCCTTGTCACTTCATTTCCTGCTATAAATGTTTTTGAAGTTATCTCAAGTTAATAAAGTTTAGGTAGCGAGATGATAATGCTGTCACAATTTATAACATAAAAATGTAAACATAATAACAATATGTATGATTTGACAGGAAAATTTAATAAAATGGTACATTCTAATAAAAAAAAGAGATAATTACTCAAAAGACCTTTTTAGATATATGGTTTACTCAAAAGACCTTTATTTGTTTGAGCTCTAATTTTTTTTGCTAAAAAAGGTTACAAAGACCTTTAAAAAATGGCAAAACCGTTTATTAACGGTTTTGCCACTTAAAAAAAAAAAAATGAACATATTAAAAAAAAGGAAAAAAAAACGTAAACCCAAAAAACGTTCTTCTTCTTCAACTTCTGCGTAACCGGCAACGATTTTGGCGATTGTTCAAGCGACGTTGATTTGACGGTAAGTTTCGATTTCTTTAATGAGTTTTCGCCTTCTCTATCCATGAGGAGCATTCGGTAAGGAGTTTTTACGGAAATTGAAGTAAATTTTGCGTCCGTCGGTTTTAGGTTTTCGAAATTCCGGCGAAGCAAAGTTCCGTCAAGCGGTGGGTTATCGATTTTGTGCATTGAAAAGAGGTATTCAGTTTATTTAACCGTTTTTGGTTTGGTTTGTGGAAGTCTTGTATGAATGACGAAAACCCTAATCTGAAATCTGTATATTTATTTCAGTTTCGGTTGTGAAAACCCAGATTCCGGCGTCGATATTCGCAGATAAAAGTAAGAGAAAAGATTGGTATCGTAGATTTGTTAATCTCTGTGGTGGTAGATTTATTTTAAGTAGCGGTAGATTTATTGTATGTGATGGTAGACTTATATTTTATGTGATGGAAGACTTATGTTTTGTTTAATGGGACTTATTTTCTGTTTGATGGTAGACTTATTTTCATTTGATGGTAGACTTATGTTTGTTTGATGGTAGACTTATTTTCGTTTGATGGTAGACTTCTTTTCGTTTGATGGTAGACTTATGTTTGTTTGATGGTAGACTTATTTTCTGTTTGATGGTAGACTTATTGTTGTTCGATGGTAGATTTATTTGGTAGACTTATTTTCATTTGATGGTAGACTTATTTTTGTTTGATGGTAGACTTATTTTCGTTTGATGGTAGACTTATTTCCATTTGATGGTAGACTTATTTTATGACATGGTAGATTTATTTTATGTAATGGTAGATTTATTTTATTTTATGTTGAATAATTAATTTACTTTTCATTTGATGGTAGATTTATTTTGTTGTGATGGAGACTTATAATTACTGATTTGTGCAGATATGACTTCCTCGATTGTTCGAAAGATATATCCACCGAGAAGGTTTCCGGCTGGATTGGCACCATCGGGCCAAAGAAGCATGCATCACAATTGCATGTTGAACGACTTTGAGAAAATGGGGGAAGCGGTTGGTGAAGACGTGTACAATGATATAATGAATAATTCCTCAGTTGGAATTATTCTGAAGCTTGCTGCACGGAAATTCAATTTCTCAGGTGCGACGGTGACTCATTTCCTGGCTAACCAATTGAAAACTGAAAGGTTCTATGAGATGTGGTCCTTGTTTGGTGGTCGGCCAGTTAGATTTTCGTTGAATGAGTTTGAAGAGGTAACCCAGATGAACTGTGGTGAGGTTGATGCAAATGATGGTTGGGACATTGACCACACAAAGTTTTGGGAAGAAATTGGTGTCCCAGTTGGGGAGGGACCAAAGTGGTCTGAGCTGTTGGTCCTGTTTGAAAAAATCAGGACGTGGAGTGAGGAGAAGAAGAGAATGATAGCGCTGTTGTTTATTTTGCATGTTGGAGTGTATGGTTACGCTCGTGATAGTAGAGTCCCTTTGAAAGCTGCAAAAAGGGTGATGGATCCCGAGGCTTTCGAGAGGTATCCATGGGGACGAGTGTCCTTTCAATGTCTGATTTCGTCCATGCAAGTGACGGACATGAAAAAGATCACACTCCATGGGTGTGTTCATGCGTTGCTTGTTTGGATTTACGAGGCAGTTCCCATTTTAGGGGAAAGATTTGGGAAGAGAAGAGAAGGAGGTGTTCCTATGCTACGTTGGGGTGGAGGCCGAGGAAGGTACAACCTGGAACAGGTGATGGAGGAGGATAAGAAATCCTCCAACAACAACAAGGTAATATTCATTTGATGGTATACTTATTTTTGTTTGATGGCAGAGTTATTTTCACTTGATGGTAGACTTAGTTTGTTTGATGGTAGACGTTTTAGGTCTTTGATGGTAGACTTTTTAGCACTTTGATGGTAGACTTTTTAGCACTTTGATGGTAGACTTATTTGTCTGTTTGATGGTAGACTTTTTAGGTCTTTGATGGTAGACTTTTTAGCACTTTGATGGTAGACTTAGTTTGTTTGATGGTAGACGTTTTAGGTCTTTGATGGTAGACTTTTTAGCACTTTGCTGGTAGACTTTTTAGCACTTTGATGGTAGACTTATTTGTCTGTTTGATGGTAGACTTATTTGTCTGTTTGATGGTAGACTTTTTTAGCACTTTGATGGTACACTTATTTGTCTGTTTGATGGTAGACTTTTTAGGTCTTTGATGGTAGACTTTTTAGCACTTTGATGGTAGACTTATTTGTCTGTTTGATGGTAGACTTTTTAGGTCTTTGATGGTAGACTTTTCAGCACTTTGATGGTAGACTTTTTAGGTCTTTGACGGTAGACTTTTTAGCACTTTGATGGTAGACTTATGTGTCTGTTTGATGGTAGACTTTTTAGCACTTTGATGGTAGACTTATTTTCATTTAATGGTAGACTTTTATTAATAATGTCATTCTTTTTTTTTGCAATAATGTTCTTTATAGGTTCGTATCAGACACTTAGTGGTGAAGCCTCTGGAATTCATTTACCCTACATGGA